>OX467712.1:55438402-55925902 GCA_950111635.1 Agelastica alni | reverse complement strand
AAATAAATTCAGTCATAGAAGTAACATACAACAACAAAAATTTTTAAGTGTATTTTCTGAGGCATAGGGTAGAACTCATCGTTTTATTTTATCACTTACTGCATACATACATATAGTCACGCCTTTTTCCCGTAGGGGTAGGCAGAGACCACTTCCTTTCACTTGTTATGGTAACTCACATTTTTTGCTTCTGCTAATTCCACCAATGCTCTCATGCATTCTCGTCGGTTGTTGGTACTCAACCTGGTCGTTTTTTTAAAACAATGTCATTACACCGGTAGTGGTTGCCCTCCGTTTCGTGAGGGTAAAAATTAATCTATTTAAAATAATCACAAAAGTTTCAAAGTTATTATTTTGTGAGGGCAAATGTTAATAGTTTTTTTTGGATTAAACCTGTATTTATATTTCTCGTTTTTTATTGTTTCTTAAAGAAAAAAAAGTAATAACAGCCTTAAAGCCGAAATACGTTGCTCGTTTTAAAGTTTTAAAAGTACGAGGGCAGTTTGATAAGTCAGTGACTTTTTGAATTTCCCGCGCAGTTACTCCAAATGCAACAGTGCTGCCGTCAACTATAATCTATCAGTGGGCAACTTTTTAATTTTGAGCAAGCTACGTCGTGCAGTTGGTGTTTGATAGCCGTTCAAAGCAGACAACCTCGTGAATTTTGACGAAAATGGAAAAAAGTGAATTTCGTGTGCTGATTAAGCATTACTTTTTACGTAAAAAATCCATCACTGAAACTAAGAAAAGACTTAAAAAATACTACGGGGACTCGGCACCATCAATTTCAATATTTAAGAAGTGTTTTATAGAGTTCCGTTGTGGTCGTACCAGCACTAGTGACGCCGAACGTCCAGGTCGCCCAAAAGAAGTGATCACGCCGGAAATCGTCGATAAAATCCATGAAATGATATTGGATGATCGGAGAATGAAAGTGCGTGAGTTGGCTTATGCTATGGGTATCTCAACTGAACGGGTACATCATATTTTACACATATATTTGGACATGAAAAAATTCTCTGCAAGAAGGGTGCCGCGATTGCTCACACTCGACCATAAGCGCAATCGTGTGACCACTTCAAAAGAGTGTTTAGCGATGTTCAGCCGTAATCCGGACACATTTTTGCGCCGTTTTGTTACTGTGGATAAAACATGGATCCATCACAACACGCCAGAGACCAAGGAACAATAGAAACAGTGGGTTGCTCGGGGTGAACGTGGATCAAAGAAGGCGAAACAGAGTCTGTCAGCCAACAAGGTCATGGCCACAGTTTTTTGGGATGTACGCGGTGTCATTCACATCGATTACCTCAAGAAAGGTAAAACGATCACCGGCGAATATTATTCAAAGCTTTTGAACAGATTCGACGTTGATTTGAAGCAAAATCGGCCGCATTTGGCTAAAAAGAAAAAAGTGCTGTTCCATCAAGACAATGCACGTGTGCACACTTGTCTAGTCACGATGGCCAAAATACACGAATTGGGATACGAACTGCTACCCCATCCAGCATATTCTCTAGATTTAGCCCCCTGCAACTATTTTCTGTTTTCAAACCTAAAGAAATGGCTGGGCGGTAAGAGATTTGAGTCGAATGAAGAAGTCATTACCGAAACAAACGCGTATTTTGAGAGCTTTGAAACAACCTATTATTTGGAGGGTATAAAAAAATTAGAAAAATGCTGGACTAAATGTATTGAGCTAAAAGGTGATTATGTAGAAAAATAAAATGTTTATTTGCGGAAAAAAATTTGTTTTATTCAAAAAGTCACTGACTTATCAAACCACCCTCGTATTTAATAAAAATAACTTTAAGCTTTTTAATTTTGGTTAAATAAAACAATAGGATAAATAGGTCCGTGAACTAATCTCTCTATTTCCTTAAAATTAATTTAATCAAGAAATCATAAATTCATAAAACCCCGAGTAAGAATTATTAGTTTGTTGAACAGTAACATAAATTCGACGCTCAAAGTCAGGCAAGCAAATTTCGTTACACTTTCTTTTTTTCCCGTTGTCGGTGGTTGCGTGTACTGCGTTCAGACGGCGTGTTGTATTTGTGTACAGGATGTCCAACCGAAAATGAAACAGAGCCATTTGCAGCAACCTCGTCAACATTTTAGAAAAACGCTCAGACCCGTCGATTTTTGATTAAAAGACACTTTTTTTCCGGTATTTCTGAATTCACTACTTTTAACCCCAAGCGAGGGTGAGAATTACCCCTACATTTTTAAATGGCATTGGGTGTCGAATAAGATTTTTATTAAAATCTCTGACAATTCTCTATATAATAGTCTTTGAATTTTACATTTTCTTCTAATATTTTAAAAAAATAACCTGTTAAGATTTCAATTATTTTAGTTCCTTACTTACTACTTAATTAATTAAATGTTCAAACTATTGACCGCACGTTTCCATACAATAATAAAGATTTTATTAAAACGTTTACGTTCCGGACTAATTCGTCGGTACTCGTCAACGATTCTTTAAAGCAAATCTTCCAACGACGCTGGTTGTATTTTATAGATTTTACTTTTCAGATGTCCCCATTCAATGCTGCCTCTTCGCCCAATTTAACGCAGTGGAAAACGTTGGCCTAAATACTGACGAACAATCGCCGCATAATGCGGAGAAGCACTGTCCTGTTAAAAATAAAAATGATCTTCGTCATACTGTGGATTATTTTCAATGATATTTTAGGAAAACAAATGAATGGGGCACTGCATAGCTTTATGAATAGCCAGAAAGTGTCAAAAAAGGCAGGTCTGGCGGTGCATAGAGGTGTGTTGGTTCCTACACTTATGTATGGTAGTACATGTCGGGTTTGGCAGAAGAAGCATGAAAATAGGATTAATCCTGCGGAAATTAGTAGTCTGAGAAGTATAGCCGGAGTGTCTCGGTTGGATAAAGTAAAGAATAGTGAGATAAGATAATGGGCAGAATTTTAAAATTTAAAGACTATTGTATAGAGATTCTTAAGAGATTTAGAAAGACATTTATTTTGACCCCCTATATAATTTAAAAATTTTAGGGTAATTTTTTCTCTTGCTTGGAGTTAAAAGTAGTGGAGTTAAAAATACCGAAAAAAAATGACTCCCTTTTATCAAAAATCGACGGTTCTGAGCGTTTTCTAAAATGTTGACAAGCTTTCAGCCAATGACTCTGTTTCGCTTTCGGTTGGCCACCCTGTTTATTCGGAAATATTATCTGTCAAATAGACAGTGTAAATATTATTCGCAAAAAAGTTAAATACTTTTAAAAAGGCGTCAAGCACACCTATCTTTTATTGAGAGAGGCAATAAAATAATAATTTATTACACTCTGAAGATTTTAACTTTAATAATTTTATTTTTCCACGACCACATAGAAAAGTAACGTATATCGCACTGTACAGTCTCACAGAAAGTAGCATATATCCACAAGCATGCGAAATACTTTCTGCAAAGGTGCGGAAAGTAACTTTCCGCAAGCATGCAGAGAAGCTGTCAAATGCATAATTTTTATTAATATTTACCGCTGTCAAGTTGTCAAATATATAATTTCTATTTAAATTTACCTGGGTTTTATCTAAACCTAAAAATATCTCTATGAAAAGTTGTCACGTGCCTATTTTTTCCTTCCACAGTTCTAGTTTCGTATTCATTGTTGCTATGGTAACTCGAATATATCATTCGTTGTAGATAATGTTTTATAACTTGTAGGGGTAAGATTCGATAGTTGGTTTGCAATTTCTGTGTGAATGGGACTGGATATCCCCACGGACAAGGCGATATCGGGTTGACGTTTATTCCGCGCCATTTTTCTTGATTTCCGATATAGGAGCGTCAGTCGTTTGGGGAGCTTCATCGAAGTCGGAGGTGTGCTTACGGCACACTGTCGTCTAATATACCACCTCATAAAAATAGATCTGAACCAACAAACGGACTGTCGGTTCTGCTGCGTGGAAGACGAAACTGCTGAACATATACTATATTTATGCCCCGGCCTGGGAAGAATAAGGTTCAACATATTTGGTTACACTAACCTAGAACATACCGATTTTAAAAAAATCTCACCCTATACAACCATAAACTTCGTAAGAAGGGCTGGATTGTGCGGTGAGCTGTAGCCTCTAGGGGTGAGCCACAATAGACCTACCAAGGGTCGCGGTGGAGGGGCGACCACGCCCCACTCACATGAAACCTTACCTAACCTACTTAATGTTCACATCAGAGGCCTCCTGAACAAAGAAAAATGTTCCCACTCGCAACACGTGTACCGTAAGGGGAAATCAGTGGACACAGCCCTTCACAGTCTAGTATAGAAAATAGAGAAATCTTTTCACCTGAAAGAGTACTCTTTAGCAGCCTTTCTTGACATTGAGGGGGCATTTAACAACTTAACTTCCAGTGCAATAACACGGGCATTAGTAAATCTGCAGTTGGACGATCCGACTGTGATATTCATAAGCCACATGCTATGCACTGGAGAAATCAAAGCTAAAATCTCTGGATACTTTTAAAAGGAAATTCATCACCAGAGGGACCTCACAGGGTTGGGTACTCTCACCCCTGCTGTAGATCTGTTTGGGAAAGAATGCGAAGCTTATGCGGCTCTTAGACTTAATGCTGTGACCCCATGGACCGAAACGCACTATGGTCACTCTAGAATCCTAAGTGAATACGGCCTGTGCACAAAAAACACTGATTACACTAAACCTATCGCTATGTTTGAAGGCGACTTATCCCTGGAAATCCCATCCAGCGAAGATTGGGCCAAAAATCTAGTTAAACCTTTTTTTTTCTTATGAAAATAGTCGCAAAAAGGGTAGACCTATCGTGTGTACCGCGGACGGCCCGCACTGCGACTATTAAAAGGGGAAGGGATTATAGAAAGGAAATGATTGTGGACACGCCTTTTAAAAAGTTGCAGGTCATAGTTCTCTGGAAAAACTGATTTTGGAAGTTTATTCCATTCCGTAGCAGCCCTATAAAAAAAGGATTCTTGATGAAAATTGGTCCTTGTAGTGTCAAGCTTGAGAGTAAATGTGTAAGACTAGTCAGCGTGCCGAGTTCTTCGGCCGAATGTGGCCAATGGTGGTACAAGAGTTTTTATTTCTCTGGAGCATCTGCCATGAAAATATCTGTAGAGCAATTACTGGTCTGCAACTCTTCTTCTATGTTCCAGAGGGTGAAGGGTATCTGTGAGAGTTGAGCTGTTTATCAAGCAAATGGCTCTTTTCTGAATGGAATCTAGAAGACGAAGAGAATGCCTTGGTGCTGAACCCCAAATATGTGAGCAATACTCCAGTAGAGGTCGGATTTGAGCCTTGTACGTCGCCAACAGTTAATTAGGAGTAAAATACTTTCTGGCTTTTCACAGAAAACCTAGCCTCTGGCTTGCCGACTTTGCGATGTTAGTAACATGGTCATGCCAAGACATATTATTGGACACCGTGACTCCCAAAATCGAGATGGAGGGACTTGGTTTAAGGGTATTTCCGGCATTGTGATAGGATGATTTGGAGAATTCACTTTCTTGGAAAAGGTGGCACTTGTTTCTAATAAAAGTTACTGTTTATATTTGAAATAGACTATGTTGAACTTATATCTCAGATGTTAATTATATTTGGTAAAATTATTGCATGGTCATAGGAAAAATAGTGTACATTACTCGTGCGAAAGTGATTTTTCACACTCGTGTGATGTACTATTTTTAAACAAATCTTAATTCTCTACACAATCTTATTTTATGACATCTATTTGTCATGTAATCATGTGTAAAATTTTAAAAAATATATTTATGATAACGTTTCTATAAATAAATATCTAATTTTGATAACCTTCTAATAAATGTTAAATCAACTAATAAATGTTAACCATATTTTAATTTAACACACATATCTGCTATTTTATAATTATATATACCAAGAAGTGTTCCATTGGATAACGGAGAAACGTCAACTGTAAATAAAGGACACCAAGGTGGTTCTGAATATACCATTTTTGTTGGGTCTTTCACGGTATATAATCAAAATAATAGGGTGTTGCTCATTTCTTCTTGGGGTCATATCTTACGAACTACACATTATATTTTTTTTAAATTTCGTACACATGTTTATCTACTCCTACCCAAGTGACTTGCCTATTAGTCAGTTGGAAAATCCAGGTTTGGATTAACAAAAATTGAACATATTTTTCTTCCCCAAAAAAACCAAACTGTTTTTTAAATTTTTTAAAATCTGCTATGTAACGATAATACGAATTATCGTCTAAAAACGCATGCCTATGTTAATAGCCAAACAGTTTTTTCAAAGTTTTTATAAAACTTAAATTAGTAAAAAAGATCGACCAATTTTTCGTAAAGGCAATTGATTCTTACGCGTTTAGTTTGGATTAGTTCACTCTCCCCCGTACCTGAACTTTGGTATTGAGATTGTTTGTCCCTACACACTTGAGTGGTCGTGTTGAGACCATTCAATATCGATACCAAAACGTTCGTGTTGAGATCGTTTTAACTACCCTCCTTACTTCACATTACGCGTTGAGTTCTGTGGAGGATTTCTTCCGCTGAGTTTTCGCGTTGAGATTTCTCAGATCCTTTTCTTATTTTATTTTTCGAAATACCGTTAACGTAAATATTTGTATTAAAAATAAATAAGAAATAATATATCCGTACTTAATAGGTAATAAATTAATTGGAACCATAATTCCTGTTTGACTGTTGTTTGTTTAGATTCCACGACGAAGAGAAGTATTTTAATGAAACGACTAAAACATTAGGCCAGGTATTGGTTTTTTTTGTAACATTTGTAAATGTGACATTTACTTTGTAAAATCGACAGCTTAGAAACTTAAACCCTGTTTCTATTTATGACCGACTACCTCGGTCATTAAAGCTTAAATATTTAAAAAAAAAAACTGAAATAAAATATCTACTTTTTATTTTCCCGCATGTTCTTTGTCAACTAACTTTCTGAATTTGAATTTATAGTTTAAGGCATTTGGATTTTTAAAAATTGAATATTACTTTTTTTCCACATGAATTACAGATATTCTGCAATGTTTTTGGATATCCTATTGAACACTCATTGTTTGCATTCTTTACTTTAATTGTGCCATATTACATTTTTTCGACCACTTCTTCTTTTTCCTCTTGAGATGCCCTGCACCTAACGTGCGTCGGCGACTACCTTTTTGTTAGTGTTCTTTCTTTGTCCACTGCTTAATATTGTGCAGCTATGACATTTGTTTCTGACCTACCCTTCTTTAACCATCGATCTTTCCTTGAAAAATTTACGACCACTACAAAACTATAATGATCATTTCAGTACAGGCAGTCATACTTAAACACAGTTTACCAAATTTTTAAAGTAAATTCAGAAATTTAGTAGAGAAAGAGTGTTGAAAATCAGTACTTCCAACTGTTCAATTCCTCTTTGAGAAATTACTTGATTTTTAAAACTACTCAGTACGGCCCTGACGCCGACAAAAATCAACTAAAAGTCACACATTTATTACGTGGAAATAAGCTTTCGTATAAACAAAGGGTCCCGTGCTATTTATGGATCATGTTACGAGCACTTGCAATTTTTTCGAGAATATTCCAATCGTCGCGCGCCATTCTTAGCAAGCAGTTAGACTGTGACAGTGTCCAATTAAAAACGCTTAATTTAAGACGAGAAGCCACATTTGAAACGGTCTCCGGCTCTCGCTCTCTTTCGCTTTCCGAACTTCAAGGAATGCAGAGCACAGCGCTTCGCATATCTTCAGCCGAGGTATAACCTCTAGCGTTCAGAGCATTACTTTAAAAAACACCACGTGGTAAAATGCACATAACTATAATCAAGTAAAATACATAAAAAAAAAGCTAGTAACCAGTGAAATGATTCTAAAGATACAGGAGGCTTTAAAACTGTAAGCTCTATGTATTAAAATTAACAATATATTATCGATGACACGTGTTTCTTTCATTTACTGTGAAAATACTAATTCCCGGCGATTAAAGGCAGTAAACCCGTTAGCCTACAGTAGTAAAAAGACAGATCGAGCTAGCGATTACTGAGTTATCGAAGGATTCATCATCTACGCAGTAAAATGACGCCGTCCACGAGCTGGGAAGTCATCAGGCAATAGAGGTTCCGGCGGTAAAGCTGCCCACACCTCAGCACACAGCGTACCTACAAGCCCTAATACACCTCGAGGGGTCGGCGCCGGCGCGCAAACAGCATACGGGAGAATAAGCACACAATTCCATTCAGTTTTTTATGCTTTTCTTAAATATGTAAGCGGATTTTGGAAATTTGAAAATACAGGGTGTTTTTTTAAAGACCAAAAATATGTTTAATTATTTTTAATGCGGGTCTGGATTTTTGACCTAACTGATAGACAAATCGCTTGTTTAGAAGTAGAAAAACGTGTGTACTAAATATTATAAAAATATACTGGGTGGTTCGTAAATTATGACCCCACAAATAAATCAGTTAAATTGATAAATTCTCGAATCTCGATTATAAAACTTGTAAGACTTAACAAATATGGTATATTCAGCATAATATTGGTACCCTTCAACCTTTGTCAACGTTTTTCTGTTTTTCAGTGAAACTCTTTGTATAATTTTATGTTAATAAATGAATGATAAATACAATATATGGCTATTTAAAAGTGATTAATGAATATTTAAAATGTTTCCCTTTAGAACTAATAATAATCTAAACCACAAAGAATTATTATCGATGACAATGCAAGTAAATTAGACAGTAAATAATTCTTAATGATCGTTAAATTTGTAAAAAAAATATTAACTTAAGGGTACTCATCAAATTAGAAATTAAAGAAGGTTCTAGATAATTTTGACCAAAGAAATAAATAAAATACTTAAAATAAACCCCACACCTATAATTGGATAGAGTTAAAAAGAGTGTTTAAAAAGTGCATGTCAAAAATATTGTTAAAAAAGTATAAAGATATTTAAAATAAAACTGACCAAGAAAAATAACTTTAAAGTAGGTACCTAAACAAAGATATTTGGAGAAATAAGAAATATTTAAACCATAGTAGTTTTGTTAAACGAGTCAGTAAAACCATTTATTAAAACTGACTTGAATCGAATAATTTTAGAACCGTTCACATCAAAATTCACTCCAAAATCTTTACTAAAATATTCATTTGTCAACTCAACACATATTAAAAAGGATTTGTAGTAATTTTAAAAGATCAAGAAATCCTGTTAATAAAAATTCCCATGGGAAAAAGTAGGTAAACATACCAAGAAGAAATAATAAAAATAGAAAAAGAAAAAAAAAATTTAGAAAATATGCAGAAAATAATTAAGTCGTTAAAATAAAGAAACAACATTAACACACGATAAAAACAATGGTCCTTAATTAGGTATTTATATACACAAGTGCACACAAAAAAAGTTACAGGGTGATTTAGTTAATTTATTAAAATTTATATAAAATACTAGTATACTATAACAAATAAATTGAAAATAGTCGCATTTAATTTTTTTTATTTATTATGGATTTTTTGAGGGGATCAAGACACCATTTACCCCAATTTTTTTTAGGTTAATACTTAAACAAAATATGAAATGCCCTCGAAATTAAATGTCTATTTTTAAATTTTCATGTATTTCTTGGTAAACATTTTAGTTTTGAAGATACAGCCATCGTTTTAAATGTCAATTTTAAAATATTGAAAATTTAAACATTTTCACAAATATTAAAAACATCTTTTTTATTAAATTACAATTTATAAACAATTTCCTCACCCGAACAAGTGTGACCTCCTCCTTTTTGCATTCAAGTTCTACATTGTTTTAAAAGAAATAACAAATGTTTTAAAAAACTTAATGTTTTTGTCGAAACTCGTTTTGATTTTCCTTTTTCAGAAACAAAAATCTAATGGATTCAGACATGGATCGCGCGGTAGTCATTTAATTGGTGCATCTGCCCCCCTTCTATCCAACGTCCTGGATATTCTCGAAATTAAAAAACTCCAACAGCATTACTAAAATGTGGTGGCGCATCATCTTGCATAAACTGCATCTGTTGTGTAATTGCTAATGAGATATCTTTTAACTAAATTGGTAGATCATTTTGTAAAAATGATAAATAATGTTCGCCGTTTAATTTGTTGGGAACAAACACTGGCCCTCTCAAATAGTAATCGATTACTTTAGCACAAACGTTTAAGTACTTTAAAATTAATTTGATGATAAATCCTAAAGGTGTAAGACAAGAGATGTGTCCTCTCCCCACTTCTGTTTAACATTTACTCTGAAAACATCTTCCAAGGAGCTCTTGAAGGACAACAGTTAGGCATCAAATTAAATGGCACATAGATCAACAATATACGGTATGCAGATGACACAGTCCTGATAGCAGATAATATGAATGACCTCCAAAGGCTCCTGGACATAGTTGGAATGCACGGCGAATTATGGGAATTAACATCAACATTAAAAATACAAAATTCCTAGTAATCACCCGCAAATTGGATGAATTCCAGAATGCGAAACTCTCATACGATAGTGAAGACACAGAACGAGTAAAAAAATGTTTAACTATCTGGGGACTTGGTTATGTGAAGACTGGTCTTCAGACGTAGAAATCAAATGCCGGATAGAAAAATCAACAAGGAAATTTTGAGGACGATAGGAAGAAAACACGAATTGTTGGACACAATAAAACGCAGGAATACAGCGTACCTGGGACATATGCTACGCAACGAAAGATACCATTTGCTTCAACTATTAATAGAAGGAAAAATAAAGGGAAGAAGGGGTGTAGGCAGAAAGAGGATGTCATGGCTCCGAAATATTAAACATTGAACAGGAAAAGGAACCACAGGAGAATTAATTCACAGCACCAGGGATAGGAAAAAATGGTCAAAAGTGATCGCAAACATCCATTAATGGATAGCAGCGAAAGAAGAAGATAATAATTAGTAGGTTATGTATTTTATACAGTGTGTCGCTTTTCTGTACAGGGATCTTGGCTCCTATTGTACCTACAGCAAAGGTTAAATGTGGAAAGTTTAAAAGGAAGTTAGGGCATTCGATAACCAGCTCCAGATTTATGATCGGTTAATTTGGTTTTGGAAGTATCGGCGAAAAACCGAAAATGGTGGATTTCGTTTTTCGCCAGTAAATCCAAAACGGTTAATTTCACTGCTTTTAAAATGTGACATTATTGGGACATATTTTCAAGACGAATACGATAGCGTGTATGACATTTCTTAATCGTCTTTTGTTATTCCGCAATCCACCTTAACTTTCATTTTTCTTGTTACCACCATATTGGATTTTTCCGTTTTTGGAAAGAGTGTAAAATTTCCAGTCTAGTGATGTCTCACAAGTGCATAAAAGATTGGAGTATCATTGAAATTTTACACTTTGTAAAGTTAGGTCTCGATTTTTTTTAAGGAGGCCATGATTTTTTTGTCAGAAGATTGGTTTATATAAGTTACACATTTTTTCCATTTGAAGAGGCTCTGACTTTAACGTTAAATAATTAAAAAGTATCAAAATTGTGATTTTAATAATTAGTACGTTTTCTCTCATTAAAATCGCAAATCTGAAATACAGATTGGAGACACACTGTATAGTAGATAAGCGAAATTAACTTAAAATAACTTGTTAAAAAACGTTAACTAAGAATATGTAAACATTAGATTTTTATAATCTTATTTATTCTTTTATAAATTGTAATATTTTATTATTTGTGGAAATGTAAAGTTTAAATATTTAATATTTTAAAATTGACATTTTAAACGATGGCTGTATCTTTAAAACTAAAATGTTTACCAGAAATAACAAAAAAACAAAAATGTTTAAGAATATACGTTTTATTCCAATGGCATTCCATATTTTGTTAAATTATGACCATTAAAAAAAATTAGGGTAAATAGGGTGTTGATCTTATCTGAAAATTAATAATAATAAAAATAATTAAATACGATTATCTTAAATTTATTGGTTATCGTATACTAGTATTTCGTATAAATGTTCATAAATTAACGTTAAAGCGTTTTAGACCAATATAAAAAAAATTAATTTAAATTTTTAACTAAATCACCATGTAAATATTTTGTGTGCACTTTTGTGTCAACGTATTTTTGACCACAAAATATGTGATATAATTTATAACAAATCTTTTTGGACAGCCTGCATAATGGCCATTGCCAAAGTCATCAATTTAATTTTTATGATAAAATATTTATTAATTTTTACTATTTATTTATACTAGCAAAAATAAAAGTGCTTTAAAATTTTGTTTTTGTTTATATAGAAATAGGACTGTAAGATCTCCCTCGGTATTGGTTTATTTAGCATAGTCGGCAAACTGTATGTAAAAATATTGATTTAAAGAATGACGAATAAAACTAAGAATATGATATGGGATGTGCAAGCAGGATTTAGAAGAGAAAGGAGATGTATGGATCAGTCTTTTAATTACGAGGTATAGTTGAAAAATTTTTGGTTAGAAGTCAGAAAGTCTACTGCGCTTTTATAGACTTGGAAAATACCTATGACAGAGTGATGAGGACAATTGTTTATAAAAGATCTGAAAGAGAGTGCGTATGGATTGAAAATGAATGATTTGATCATCAAATGCCTTCTTTACGCCGATGATCAAGTCATATTAGCGTCATCTAAAGAGAAGTTGCAGGCGATGGTTAATGTTATGCATGATGACCTAAAAACCAAAGGGATGAATGTATATGCAAGCAAAACGAAAGTAATGGTTTTTAAAAGAAAAAAAAGCATGACAAACTTTTAAGTGCTGATTAATGGAGAAAGAGTGAAACAAGTAAATGAGTTTGTGTACTTGGATTCAAAGTTTACAAGAGATGACAGTGACATTAAGCGAAGGGTGTTGGCAGGAGAACAAATGAAATGCATAGCTTTATGAACAGCCAGAGAGTGTCAAAAAAGGCACGTCTGGCTGTGCATAGAGAAGTTTTGATTCAAACACTAATGTATATTAGTGGCAGACAAAGCATAAAAATAGGATTAATGCTGCAGAGATAAGTAGTCTGAGAAGTATAGCTGGAGTGACTAGGTTGGATAAAGTGAAGAAAAGTAAGATAAATAAAGGAAGGTTGACGAAAAAAATTTATAAGGATAGTGTTAATGGACGGAAGTCGGTAAAGGTCAACCTCGGCTAACATATCTCGATCACTTCAACATTGTTTTAAAGAAAGGCAGGGAAAGAGTACCAACAACCGACGAGTATGAAAGAGAGCATCAATAAAAGTAAAGGAAGCAAAAGATGTACGTAAGAATCGTAGCAAGTTAAAGGAAGTGGCCTCTGCCTACCCCTACGGAAAAATATTGTGACTATATGTATGTATATAAATAGAAGAAAAGGTTACCATAAAAAATGATATGGATAATATAAAAGTAAAAAAATTATTTGTTAAAGATATGTATATTTAAATTGTATAAAAAAAACCAAACCAATATAGTAAGCATAAATCACATATCAGGTTTATTACTAAACAGTTAGGTAATAATCCAATATTGACTTTAATCACCTTACCATTATAGATCGTTTAGAAACCCGTGCAAGCGTCTGGCAATACAACCAAAAAATCTGCATGCTGTTTTGACAGTTAGCAAGTATTCTAAATAGGTCTGTATACTGCGCACTATCCTAATTATCACCGATGATTTCCGAATTCGGTGAGAATGAACAGTACATTAAACATGGCTGAGCGCAATAATTGTATGTTGGTCACAAAGTTTTTCTCAACATTTTCTTCGGATTGTATAATAACATTCGATTTTGTATGATTTTAGTGATCCTGCGGTATAAATAAGTTGGCTCTACTGACAGCCAAGCCACAGTGTTTCACTGGTGACTACGATCTGCGAGTAAAAAGTTGTTTTTTTAAAGTGAAGTCCATGATAAGAAAAAAATTGCGAAGGAGAACAATTTTGTATGAAAGGTTAGTTGTTAAATAATTTAAAAACAAAATTAAAATTACAAATTCGAAAAAAAGTAGCCCAAGTAATTATTTAGTCTTCGAGTTTATCAAAATCAATTTTAGAACTTAGTAATGATTCTATAACCATTACCATCGCGCACATTTCCACCCTCACATGCACGCAGTTGCGAAAACACTGCCTGCTAACTTTCACCCTTCCTGTGCGCTGTAAAATGAATCTTGCGCCCGACCTTACTACAGAGTGGCAGAATAAGGATAAACAAAAAAAATCCCTACGGTCGGTAAAATTATATCGTACTCCGAAGGTATATACTTCAATGATAAGTGAAAAGGGTTGATTTTTATTTGCGTTGTAAGCAAATAAAAATATATAAATTAGAACAATTTAATTTTGCTCATTATAGGTAAAACCCTAAAATATATTTCAATATTAAGTAGAAAGTCCCTAATAAAAAGATGCATGTATTTTGAAAAGCAGTGTGTAACATTAAGGTAAAGGAAAAATGTTACATATTTATCTAGTTATTTAATTATTATTTTTAATAGTCAATTAATATTTTTATAACAAGTGTTGCCCAAATGCAAGAACAAGACGAGACTTAGCTAGTCTTGGTCTTGGTCTTGCGCCAATACACCTGGTCTTGGGCCTTGTTTAAATATCAAAGTAAAGACAGACCAACCATATTTATAAATGTCTAAACATTTAATGGGAAATTCAAAAAATCAACTGACACCAGGTAGGGTTAAATAACCCACAACCCAAGCGGTCCGTGCCGATGCTCTAACCAGCTGAGCTGTCTACCGTGTCCTACGGAAGTCAGTCTGTTTCTTAATAAACGTTACATTTAATAAGCTAACATGTGCTAAAACATGATTAAAACATATAAAAAACAAATTAATGACATTAACTTGACTATATTTTAAAAAACATTATCTGTCTGGAAAAAAATTCGCTTAGATAGTGTCGCCTTGTACCGCGCTGCCTTGGCACGTGCCGGCTCTCATTAAAGGATGCCGCCGCAAATCAAAGGATGCCGCATGCGGCGTACAGACGCATGACATTGTAGCGTCCTTCTTTTCGCACTTATACCTATCTTATTATTATAAGTTATATTTTAAATTAATTGGTAAGATCTCTTTTTTGGCCTGTTACTTTTGAAATATTAAGAAAATAAACATTTTCTCGGTAACATACTACATATAATTTTATAACGATTTATTCTATACAGTATATTTTTTGTTTTTATTATTTTCATATTTTTATTTATTTGTATACTATATTTAATACATTATTTTTTTATTTACTTATTCGGACTGCGTAAATTCCCACTTCAACGAAAATGCACTGTTAGTCATTTATATCTGTACTTTACGACTTCCTATTTTCTGCCAATTTTCTTTTTCAAAATTTTATGCACCAGTACTTTCTTTTATTTTGTTTGTTTTCTATGTGGCAATTTCTTGTATCATAAATTAAGCCTGTCCGCTCCCTGCAAGACGCAAGAGAGTCTCGCAGGCGTAGTCTTGTTCTTGCTCAAATCTTGCACGGTCAGTCTGGGTCTTGGTATTCCGAAAATTACGTGGTCTTGGTCATGCAAAAATGCAAGAACAAGACCAAGACCGATTTTAGGCAACACCAAAATTAACAACCCAACTACAAAACTATTTCGAAATCGTTACACCCGCTTAGGTGGGACGGGGTATGTACGTCCTAAAAGTCAACACGTAGCTACAAAAACTATCACTGTCGATGAAGAGATGATATTTTAATTCGTGTTGCAGCTAATTCAGATATCAATACCCGCCGAATAAGTCTGGCAAACGGGATGAGCCAATCATCTATTTTTAGAATTTTTATGAGGGAACGTGTTTTCGTCCTAAAAGCTTAAATGGTGCTCCAAAAAATATCAACGTCGATGATGAAGAAGAGGTTTTAGTTCGTATTTTGGAAAATCCAGATCTCAGTACTCTTCGGTTAACTGCGGCAACAGAAATATGCCAATCGTCTATCAGGAGAATTTAAAAAAAAGATAATCTTCGTCCAAATCACTATACTCCTATTCAAAATTGATTTACCAGTTCGCCTACAGTTTGCTCAATTTATGCTAGATAAACAAAACGAAAACCGGGATTTTCTTAATAACCCCCTTTTTACCGATGAGGCGACGTTTACCAGACAAGGTGTTTTTAATAGAAAAAACAATCATTTGTGGGACTCCAAAAATCCACATGCTCCAAAGGAACGACATTTTCAACATGAATTCAAGGTAAATATTTGGTGTGGTGGGATATCTGGTTTTTTTATTGGTCTTTTTGAACTTCCTCCTAATCTAAACGGGCCCCTCTATTTAAACTTCCTTGAACAACAGTTAAACACACTACTAGAAGATGTACCACTAGCCGTAAGGCGGAACATGTGGTTTATGCAAGACGGGGCGCCGCCACATTTTTCTCTGTCAGTACGGCAATACCTGAATGAACATTTTCCTCACCGGTGGATTGGGCGTGGCAGTGAATTTGTTTGGCCACCTAGAGGTCCAGATTTAAACATTCTAGACTTCTTAATATAGTCACATATGAAGGACATGCTTTACAAAGATACAATTAATTTCATCAAAGAATTACGACAAAAAATTCAAAGAGCTCTGCTAATATTAAAAATAATCGACAAATGTTATTTAATAATCAAAGATCTTTAAGGGGACGCATAAAAAAGTGTATTGACGTGGATAGCGGGCATTTAAAGCATTTACTTTGAATTTTTCTTTTATTACTGTTACTGATTATTATTTGTTGTCTTTACTGTTGTTACCCCGCATAGTAGTAATTTAAAGGAATAAATTCATTTCACAATAAACGAAATTCATTGAATGTTTAAAATTCAAATAACTCAAAAACTGATAGAGTTATATGAAATAAACATGGGTACCTTTTTTATTTAAAATTAAACTGCCCTTTATATTTTCTAGTCATTTTAGCCATAAGTCATTAGGCAAAAAAGATATGTTGTAATTTATCTAAGTAACAGGGTGTTACTAATGCCCTGTATGAAAAGTGCTAAATTCAGCATAAAATTCGTAATTTTTATGCCAAAAAACATAGAAACATAAAAATTTCAAATTAAAATTCCAACTTTAAATATTCTGCATCTCGTTAACCTGCAACATTTGTATAAGACATGTTATGCTAGATCACCATAATTTGGTTTGTAGTATCTCCAGTTCAAAGATTGCCCATTCCTAATGAATCACCATGTAAATTGCGGTAACTTTGAAAAATACTACTTAACAGTTCAATACATTTCTACTTTTTAAATTGTTAATTATAAAGATATAAGAGACGTACGATAATTTGAAATACGTAGCACATATTTGTAGGTAAAAGAGACGATTGTGTGAACTGAAAATTTTATTAAAACTCACAAATGTCTAATTTCTGCAAAAATGTAAATAATAATAAAATTTTCTACTAAAAATAAATAAATAATAACAAATACGATACGATATGCTAACGACACTGTAGAAGACCTGCAACAACTACTAAACTGTGTAAACGCAGAAGGACAAGTAATGGGGCTCAACATAAATATCAACAAGACAAAATTTATAGTCTTTAGTCGACAACCACATCGTGATGCTTCACTGCAGATTGATACGAAGAATATAGACAGAGTAACCCATTTTAAAAACCTTGGATGTTTTATCACTGAACATCTAAATCCAGATAGAGAAATAAGATGTAGAATAGAGACAGCCCGAACAACATTCCAAAAAATGAAACCACTATTCTGAAATGATAATCTGAACCTACAATTACGGCAAAGAATGGTAAAATCCTACATATGGTCAGTGTTGCTGTACGGGGCAGAGGTCTGGACCATTAAGGCCGCTACAGTTAATCGGTTAGAAGCATTTGAGATGTGGTTACACCGGCGAATGCTGAGAATACCCTGGACAGCTATGCAGACCAACGAAATGGTGCTAAACAGGGCTGACGCAACACGTTTGCTGCTAAATACAATTAAGTGCAGGAAAATCTCATATCTTGGACCTATCTTCAGGGAAGAGCGATACAGAATCCTACAACTGATCATGATGAAAAAAGTGGAAGGACGTAGAAGAGTAGAAAGAAAGCAGGCTTTCTGGCTGAGGAACATCCGTGAATGGACCGGTATACGCAGCGCAGAGGAACTGTTTCGATTGGCGCAGAATCGAGAAAGATTTGCCCAAGTAATTGCCAACGTCAGGGGGACCTGGTACGGCACTTGAAGAAGAAAAATAACAAATATTTTTAAATTTATAATCTTTAAAGAAAATTGTGCTACTTTTAACATTATTTTATAAAAAAAATTTGGTATTAACTAAATTTTTCATAAATAAATCGTATAAATTCCTTAATTCATTCAACAAATTTGGTCGTTTACTTTACGTTATTAACAATAGATAAACATTTACACTTATTGTGGATCTGGGAGATCTCTAATTAGTTAAAAGTAAAAATAACTTTAAAACATTGTTAATGTGTCCTACCTACTGGCTTAAAAAGTAAATAATAAAAATAAAATACACTAGGAGTATATATCAAAGTACCAAGATTGTAATATTTAAGCCAGTTAAGCAAGAAGTTATAATGCTTTAATTATTAAAATATTAGTTGATTAAAATAAAATAAATAATTAATAACATTGTTGTGAACGACAACCCATTAACTATCATTTTAGGAGCAATTTCCAGATAGACAGGAATGGGATGTTGACTTCCCAAGCTCTCTGAACCCGAAAGGGCTCGTCTAGTACACGGATGGGTCCAAACTACAATCGGGAACGAAAGCAGCATTTTGGAATGACGGGCAAAGGTATAAGACTGTTTAAGACTCGGCCACACAGCCACTGTACTTCAATAATATATATGTATATATATATATATATATATATATATATATATATATATATATATATATATATATATATATATGCGATTTGGGCTTGTACAAAGCACATAATTGACTTATGATACAGGAACAAACACATGTACATCTGTAGCGACAGTCGCTCGGCTTTAGAGTCACTTATGTCAATTGTCACCACGCCAAACTCATTTGGGTCCCTGGGCACTGCGGTATCCAGGGCAATAAAAAGGCAAAAAGTCTAGCAAATAGTGAAGCTACAAATATGCTCCCTGTCTGCTTAACTCCTGAATCTAATGGGTTTATTAAAGGTTTAATGAACAGAAAATCTGAAGACAGATTTAAGGATATGTGGCTTGAAACCAACGGGATGCGACATACCAAAGCCCTTTTTAAAGGGACCTCTATAGAACTAGGTAGCAAACTAATTGGTCTTGAGAAAAATTCTTTGATTTTTAAAACTACTTAGTACGGCCCTGAATCCGACAAGAAATAATCTAAAAACAGGTGCATTCATTATCCCTCCAGAATATTCCGAAAGGGTAGTGTGCAATTTTAGAAATCAGCTATACGATCACGTGAAAAAGACGGTTACGATTTTTGACCAATAAAAACGCTGAATTTAGCGCGAAAAAAGAAGCCACGTTTGACCCGGCTTCCGGCCTCTCGCCCCCTTTCCATTTCAAAAGCCGGGCGATGCACAACGCTCGCTTTCAGAGCACCGCTCTCTTCCCATTGCATCAGCCGACCGAATATCTTAACAAAAAAGAGCACCGCTTTCAATATAATTAGATAAAATAAATAACATTTAAAGCTAACAACCAGTGAAAACATTCTAAAGATACAGTAGGCTTGAAACTGTAAGCTCCATGTATTAAATTATACATTATATTCTCGATGACAAGTGTGTTGTTTTATTTACTGTGATAATAAAATTCACGGCGATAAAAGACAGTGAACCCTTCGACCTACAAAGGTAAAAACCCATCGAACCAGCTCAATCGAATTATCAAAGGATTCTAACATCTTCGTTGCGAAAGACGTCGTCAATAGCAAGAGTGAGTCGAGGTCCCAGAGGTTCCTGTGAAGCTGCCCATACCTCAGCGCATTTCTCCAGCTTTTCGCTTCGATTCGCTATTGCTCGCTCCTCGTCGTCGTCACCGGTGCGCTTATTGATCATTGGGCTGATAACTGGTCACTGATTCACCGCAATGCATCTTATGAACATGTAGGCTAATTCACGTTGCTCATGAGGTTGGTCTTCTAAACCCATTCCCTTCAACATGAATTGTCCTTCGTAGGACCCGGGCACAATGGCTAAAAATCTGAGCGTCCGGCTCAATTCCAAATTTTATTCAAAATATCTATTTTTTTTCGTATTTTCGTATAGAAAATAGATATTAAGATGTGATTTTAACCATTGTTTTTTAAATTCAATAAAACAAAACAACACCGCTTAGCGATCGATAAAACCCCCGGAAGAATACGATGATATAATATTTAATTAGGCATTTAATTCCATTTTAAATAATACCAAGTTTGTTAAAATCCATAAAGCGTAACAAAAGTAGGTAATAATATCTGTTTTATTGAGTCAATTTTCCCACGCACTCCTACCAGTTATTTTACAAGATAAAGGAAGAAGCACTGAAGCAAACTCACCTAAAATGATCAGAAGATTACAAATATTTAAATTTTTCTGGTACTATTAGTGTGCATTTATTATAGAAAAATGATGTTTTTATGTAATCATTGTGAACTACGCCCACTAGCAGTGGAATAGGAAAAGGAATAGGAAAATTATTTTCAGTAGTATTTTGTGTATTGCGAATAATAAAAATCTATGTATTCGATCGCCGTGAAAGCAATTATCGACCGTTACTCACGGCCGTTTGAAAGATACTGCCGATTGAGGCAAAGCAACCGAATAATGACGCAAAATAAACAGGGGAGAAGGGCTATCAGAATTCACTAACAGACATTGGCGTTAAAAACAAGAAATAAATTGCTTAAGGGGGTTTAGGGACAGCTCAAGACTAATTTAATTAGAACTTAAGCAAAATTACTAGACTGTTAAAAAAATTTATTTGAAAAAATGTGTAGCTACCTATGGACTTTGGTAAAACTCAATATTTAATAGTTGGTATTACTATTTTGACGCAACTACGTCATGAATGACGTGCAACGTATTTTGTGTCATACGAACTTTAAACAAATCATTTTATAAAAAAATTTGTAACGTTTTTTGTATTGTCAGGAATGTAGCAGTATAAAATAGTGGTCGCTAAAATAACTTATTACTTGTACAGAGTGAGAAACAGAAAACAGTCAACCCCGATATTTTACAGTATTCACAAGAATTTAAATAAATGCTGAAACACGTCGATTTTTGTTCCTAAGGAGACACATTTTAACGATACAAATATTTATCAACTCTTTTTCTTTTACTTTCCCAACTCCTTAATTTAAAATAGGGAATGTACCATGTGTGCCACATCATTAAAAAGGAAAGCATTCAGGCATATGATTATCCATTTTTTTAATATTTACATTGTCTTTGAAAAAAAATTTTTTATTAATTTAAAGTGCATCACCTCTAAAATAAAACGCAACGCCTATGTTTTGAATGAATGAATGAATGAGTAAATAAAAGTTGTGGAAGAGGTCTTATTTTCCCTAGGCACTTCAGCATTGTCTGTTTTTTGTACCTTTTCAGCTTCTTAGTTTAGTCCCATTTCTTCAATTCTCCTGTTAAGGAGTAGAAGCTCATGTACTGCTATTGCCCCAGGTGGACCACTCCCTTGGTCTTATATACAACCCAGGTTGTACCTCCATTGGGCGGTGCCTTTACATTTGATGATAATATGAGTAACTGTTTCCTCCTCCTCATTACATAATCTGCATATAGGTAATGTGTCAAACACGCCTATATTGTGCAGATGTTTCATCAAAGACCAGTGTGCGTTACAAAGCCCTACAACTGTTTTTCCTTACTAAGCGAGAGCAGCTTTCCTGCCTGCTTGGGTGAGGATTCTTTAAGCATTAGTTTGCTGTGTCTAGCTTCCTCTGTCTGTACCCAGTTCAGCTGATGCTGAGAGTGGATCCAGTCATTGATTGCTGCTTTATATATAATACCTTTATGCCCTGGCACCCACGACAAGGTAACCTTGTTATGATAAGATAAGGTTCGTAGGTTTTCGGCACATTTCCGGACAATTTTTAAGTCTATTCTCCGTGATGCCAAAGCTGTAAGTGCCGCTTGACTATCTGATTTAATGAGAATCGTTTTTTTTTATATCCTCGTACGCCTATGTTTTATTAATGTGTCAATTTTTCTGCCACATCAAAAGTAAATTAAAACGAATTTTGTAAAAAGTTTGTTATTCGATACTAAGACAGTTTGGTTAACATTAATGTTAGTAAATTAATTTGAGTATTTTTTAAATACTTTCAAAATGGTTTATCTAAAATATCGAATAATATGCCTGATACTGTTGACTTGCGCAGTTTTAATTTTAAATAAAGATACTACTTAATATTATACGTTATAAAATATATATTAACTGACTTTACAATATTAAAATATGACAACTGTTATATAACAAAATTCAATAATAATAAATTTTAATCATGAATACAGGGTACATTCTTGAAGACTGCATTGCATCCAACACCACTCCTCAATGCTGCATAAGAAATCAAACCCATCATACTCTGAAACTTGGCCAACTTCTGTGCTTCTAAAGGTTTTTCCAATGCGCCAGCAACCATGTCATTTTTTGAACAATACTCGAAATGAACTTTATTGGATTGCTTCATCTCTCTTGCTAAATGAAATCTAGTCTCTATATGTTTCGTGCGATCGTTGATTTTTCCAGACTCTAACATCTTTATGCAACTCTGATTATCTTCATATAAAATAATTTGGTTGGGCTATTGAACACAGGGGTCTTTTCTAATATGTCCCCGTATTTTCAATTTTTTTTCCTATAGCCAGCGGCTAGGCCGATTATGATGAAATTTAAACCAATATTTAGAGTAGCCTGGCGAATGATCGTATAAAGTTTTTTAGCAACCCGGTATAGAATAGATTAACATGGCCCCTGCGCAAGAATAACAAGTTAACATTAAAATATAACGGCTGGACCGATTTTGATAAAATTTTCAGCCACTCTTTTGGTCTTTTCTAATACGTCCCCGCATTTTTGTTTTTCACCAGGTACTGTTGGTGTTAGGTTAGGACGTTAGGTTAGGTTAGGCTAATTCTTTTACTTTTACTGCCTCAATTAATACCGATTATTACTAGCCTAACCTAACCTAACGTCGACAGTACCTGGTGAAGACCTTTGAAAATGCGTGGACGTAATTTGTTAAAAATTTAACAATTTTAGTATAAAAAAAACACAAAAACCATTAATCATAATAATATTTATTATTGTTAAATTTTACAAATCAATTAAATAAGTTTAAATTGAAAATGCGGGCTCAAAAATGCGGAGTTGCTACCAAACTTTACACGATCATTCGCCGGGATAATGCAAAGATTAGCTGAAAATTTTATTAAAATATAGCCGTTGGCTAAAGAAAAAATATTAAAAATGCAGGGATGTATTAGAAAATACCCGAACACAGTAATTGGAATTTTTAAAATTGGAGAATTGTTTTTTCTCCAACGAATCAAGATTTCGTTTAAATACGTGTAATGGTCGAATTTTAGTGTGGAGAAAAAGAGGACAGCGGTACAAAGAAAATTTAATTACACCAACCACTCTATCAGTTTGTGTTAAAAAGTCATATGTTATGATGGACGCACTGATCTACTGGTCTTTATAAATTAAACAATGACGGCGGCAAGATATCGCGACATGGTTATAGAGCCAATAGTTGTACCAGTTGCTGGCGCCTTAGGCGAGAGATTTGTTTTTATTAATGCTCGTCTTTATCATGAAAGAATTGTAAACGACCGGATAAAACATAATGGGATTATAAGAATGGAGTGGTTACCATGCTCACCAGATATGAATTGCATTGGTCACGTTTGGGCTGAAATGTCCAGGCAATTAAATCGACTTCAACAACCTACACAAATATTGCAGCACTTATTTAACGAGAAGGGAATTGTGGTCGACATTGTCTATGTATGGGGTGAGTGGTAGTTTAATACGAGCACTGAAATAACTTTACGAGGATTCCACTGCTTGTGTCAGGATAAACGGAGCTTGCACGGACTGGTTTAACATCGAAAAAGGTGAGATAAAGGGATGTGAGGCTTCGCCATGGCTATTTAACTTATACATGGACAATTGTTTAAAAGATTTAAAAAAGAGTGCGTATGGATTAAAAATGAATGATTTGATCATTAAATGCCTTCTTTACGCCGATGATTAAGTCATATTAGCGTTAACTAAAGAGGAGGCGATGGTTATTGTTATGCATGAGCTCTAAAAATCAAAGGGATAAAAATAAATGTAAGCAAAACAAAAGTAATGGTTTTTTAAAGAGAAGAAAGCATGATAAACTGTGGAGTTTCGATTGAGGGAGAAAGAGTAATTGAATTTGTGTACTTGGGTTCAAAGTTTACTAGAGATGGAAAGTATGACAGTGACATTAATCGAAGGGTGTTGGCAGGAAGACAAATGAACTGTATAGCCTTATGAATAGCCAAAAAGTGTCAAAAAAGGCACGTCTGGCGGTGCATAGAGGTGTGTTTGATTCCTATACTTATGTATGGTAGTGAATGTTGGGTTTGGCAGAAGAAGCATAAAAATAGGATTTATGCTGCGAAGATGAGTAGTCTGAAAAGTATAGCGGGAGTGACTCGGTTGGATAAAGTAAAGAATAGTAATATAAGAGAATGCTGTGATGCAAAAGAAGATGTGGTTACAAAGATATATAAAGGAATGCTGAGATGGTTTGGACACGTAGAAAGTATGGATGAAGAAAGATTGACGAAACAAATTTATAAGGCGAGTGTGAATGAACAAGTCGGTAGAGGTCGACCTCGGAGAACATATCTCGATCAGATCAACATTGTTTTAAAGAAAGTCCAGGTCAAGAGTAGCAAAAACCAACGAGCATGTATGAGAGCACTAATAAAATTAGAGGAAGCAAAAGATGTCTGTAAGAACCGTAGCAAGTAGAAGAAAGTGGTCTCTGCCTACCCCTATGGGAAAAAGGCGTGACTTTATGTATGTATGTATGATATCATGTTTTTCTTAAAAACATGATTTCTATTACTTCCTTTTTTTTTATTATATTTATGGTTTGTTATCGATGTTTCTATTGTTTAAACTCTTCCATACTTCTGTTTTAGGTAATCTGTCATGAAGATTTCTCTAAGTCTCTGAATGCTTAATATATATTTTGGTTTTCTGATCTTTCCTTTTCTATTATTTATTTTATCGTAAAAATGTGGTCTTGTGTGCTTCTTCCGAGTCTGAACCCACTTTGTGGTTCTGAAAGTTATGGTTTCATTTTGTTTCTCTTATTTTGTTGTTGATTATTGATTCCATTATTTTTGTTATGGTATTCAGTAGCGTGATCCCTTTATAGTTATTGCAGTTTTTGTTGTCTCCTTTTTTGTGTATTGGTTTTTTTAGAGCTGTTCCCCATTCTTCTAATATATTTTCTTTTATCCAAGTTTTATTGATTATTTCTAGTAAGCTCTTTCTTCATAAGTTTTTCATCATTTCTGAAGTTATTTTGTCCTCTCCTGATGCTTTCCCATTCTTCAATCTTCTAATTACTTCGTCTAGTTCTTGCATTTTTATTAATGGTTCGTTTTCGTTTATTTGGTTTACTTTCGTTATTTCTATTAACCCTTCTTGGTGTCTTGACCTAGTAGTGTCTGAAAATATTCTTTCCATCTTTCTATTATATCTTTTTCACTTGTAATTATTTCACCATTTGAATTTTTGATGTGTACTTCATTTACGGGTTTATTTGCTCTCATGGCTTTTAGTGCTTTATAGAATAGTTTTTGGTTACTTTTACTGTCTTTCTCTAGTTTATTGCCAAATTTAATCCATGAAATTTATTTCACTTTATTAATTAATGTTTTTACTTGCTTTTTTCGATTTTTATATAGTTTATATTGTTCTTTTTTATTATTGGTCAAGTATTTTGTCCATTGCATTTTTTTTCCTTTCTAGCCTTCTTTATGTCATCATTCCACCATGATGTCTGTTTTCTGTTATTATTTGTTTAGTAGGTGCCACATGTTTACATGATGATATTCCTAAAAATGTCCCATGCCTCTTGCAGTCCTGCTATCTTATGTCATTGTATTTGTTTTCCAGTTTTTCGTTGGTAATATCTTTATATCTAGCAGCTACAATTTTGTATTACATTTTATATGTTCTGATTGTGATGTGTTTATGTTTCTTAGTCACTGTTGCTTGTGTCTTTGTCATTACGTTTCCTTTCATTTTTATTGTTAATAAGAAGTGATCACTCTAACATCTATGACATTGACGCTGTTGAAAAATGTTTATAGACTACTATAATAATATTATAGTTTTCTATAAATGTTGCATATATATATATATATATATATATATATATATATATATATATATATAATCAATAATAATCAATAAAATTTAAAAAAAAAATAATTTGCATTGACATTAATAATAATTTTGGTTATAAAAATAAAAAGAAGAATTTTATAGAAAAGAGTAAAGATGACAGATGTATTTGGGGGTTATAAGTCTGGTCTTGTAGAGGATACACTTTAGTTAGAGATAAAGAAAGATTTGTAAATTATAATTGATTATGTAATATCACATTTAACATGTTTTTAAATTATAAGGTCTGAAAATTTTAAATAAATAAACGTTTCTTTTGTAAAACATTTTGTACAGAAGGTATAAAAAATTATTTAGTAGATTATTTGTATTTTAAAATTTGGCTATTTATTTATATTTATAAAATCATCAATCATAATAAAAGTAAAAGTTGTAAAGGTTTATAATTTTTTTATTTTTAACAAAACTAAACCACTCTGAGAGAAAAAAAAAATATCATACCGGGCATACTAATAAAAGAAAATCAAATTTATATATATATATATATATATATATATATATATTTATACACACTTGATTAAGTAATCATTTTGTTAAAATTGTTATCTGTCAATTGTTACGTTTAAATGTAGTTAAAAATAGTTTTATTAAAAAAATTATTGGGATTATTAGGCGTTGCCACACTTTTGTTTTATTTATTTAAGACTTTCTGGGATACATAGAATCATTAGTGTTTTATATGACTAAACTCGCATTGAAGAGGATATTCCAATAACGACTGAATATACAGGGTGATGTATTTAAAAAGCCAAAGTGACTAATAATATCAGACAAACGGCAAATCTGACAACATTGCAAATGTGAAATCTGGAATTTCCGTATCTTAAAATAGGCTTATCCCAAATTTTGTACAATTTGGACTAGCAATTTACGAGATAATTGTCCGTTTCCAGACTTTTGTTCCACTATGTATATATATTTATATTTTGTTACCTGTTTACAGGGATAAAATGTTTTCCCGTCACAGAAAAAAATATTTTAACACGTTAGCCCCGGCGCCCGCATTTTCTTGGGTTTTACAGTTGGGTTGGACCGCCCTGGGTCTATGAAACATTACCTTACACTTGGGCCGTTTGATTTTTTTTTCCTGATTTTCTATCCATCGTAAACCCAAAAAGCTTACTTTCATATTTTGGTAAGTTTTTTTCGACATTATTCAAATAAACTTGGATTATAATATTAAATATGTGCCATGTTTACATTACCTGTATATATTTTCATAATTTTTTTTTTTATATTTGGGTATAAAAAAATGACATTTTAAAAAAAGGACTTTTATTATATATTTGACTCATACAATAATAAACTTGTAATTTTTATATGAAATATAATTTTTCAATACACATCGTATACTTTTTTTTATGTTTTTATATAAAAGCATAGGTTTAAAAGTTAAAAAAGCGAGAAAAAAAATTATTTTGCAAGTTTCATACTGCAAGTAGGGTGTAATTTCGAAGAAAACAAATGAAAAGATTTATTTCGAATGAAAAGTACAAACAAATTCATATTTTTGTGTGCAGTCCAAAGGCACGCTCTGGGCCCTGGGAAAAAGTGTATCGATAAACTTTCCCTCGGGCCCAGAGCGGGCCTATGGACCGCACACCAAAAACATGATTTCGCACTTTTTATTTGAAATAAATTTTTTCAGTATTTTCCCTTAAAATTACACCCCATATAGAGACTAAAATAGGGCAAAAAAATTATTGGGCTAGGGGGAAATTTCATTGATTTCGGTTGGGGCTCAACGTGTTAAAGATAAATTTTTAAAATTATTAGATATTGACAACATATTTGCGTCCATGGTTGTGTTAATATAATGAAATTGCATCTATAAAAGGAAATAGTCACAGAATTTTTGATTTGGAAAATTACTTTGCTGGTTGGGAATGGGCGCCAAGTCTCCGTTACATTGTGGGCGTTTAATAATCATCAGCCTTTTATTTAAGTTAGAATTAAATTGGGAGGTTTTTTAATTTTCTTTTAGTTTAATGCAAATTTTTCGCAGTTTTTAATTTATCTTTTAATTTTAACGTGGGCCTATTTGTTGATATAGAGTACCTATACTTTCTTAAAGTAAAATAACTTTGTTCCATACGAGTTAGACAAAAAATATGCACATTTAGGATGTCAAAGCGTATTATTTTCGTGCATGCTAAAAAATGTAAATGTGCCACTATTAATGGTAATCATGTTTTCTTGCTGTATGTACTTACCTTTTTAGTAAAATATTTCCTTTGCTTTTATTTTCATAAACAGTATTGATTAATTTTTGTCACTATTCACAAACAAATTAATCGTTTACTCAAATATCGTATTCTAATAAGAGAAATTTTAAAAACCTGACTAAAACCACGATTAAATATTTACTTTTCAGTCGATTAGACATCTAACAGTTAATTTAATCTTTAACCTCCAAACAAGTTTTAAATACAATAGTACTATGTATATAAAAAGCAGTTGGGATGTTAATACTAAACGAAGTCGATTATAAACTGCGACAGACGCACTGAACAAGTGAATCAACTTAACTCGAATAAATAATGACACGATCAGGTTTTTCCGTTTTGCGACAATGTCAGTTACTGGCTACGAATTTCTTTTTAACATACCTACATAATTTTTAAAACAGGTTTGTTTATAAAACAAAACTGCATTAGGGTACTTTTACAAAGAGTGTCATAACTAGAATATTATTTTTTTAAGAATAATGAAAACTTTAAAGAGAGCCATTTTTAAACAACGGAACAACAACAATGGAATGCTGGTATCAAACTCAAAACAATATAATTAAATAAAGATTTACCAGACCTTTTTAATGAGGTATAACTTATAGATTGGGAGCTGGTGACACTAAAAGTGCACTTATATGAATTCTGAAATTTAGCATAAGAATTAATAGTATTTAATCAAAGGTACAACATAGGCCCGGTGTGCCAGATTTTATACTGGCAGAAATATTTTTTATAAATTTTTATTTTTTTAATAATCATAAGTAATTTGCACTTTTATGGAAATTAATATCTTCTAGACCATTGTGTGGCAAATTTTATGTATTTTCAAAAAAATTTGGTGTGACAACTCTCAACGTCGCAAAAAAGTCTGTCACACAGACTTTTAATATCTAAAGTTCATAAAATATTTCCCCTACATACAAATATACATACAGTCACACCTTTTTCCCGTAGGGGTAGGCAGAGACCACTTCCTTCCACTTGCTACGGTTCTTACACACATCTTTTGCTTCCTCTACATTCATTAGTGTTCTCATGCATGCTCGTCGGTTGTTGGTACTCTTGACCTGGCCTTTCTTAAAAACAATGTTGGTCTGATCGAGATATGTTCGCCGAGGTCGACCTCAACCGACTTGTCAATTTACACTCGCCTTATAAATTTTTTTCGTCAATCTTTCTTCATCCATCCTTTCTACGTTTCTAAACCATCTAAGCATTCCTTTATCTATCTTTGTAACCACATCTTCTTTTACACCACAGCGTTCTCTTATCTCACTATTCTTTACTTTATCCAACCGAGTTACTCCGGCTATACTTCTTAGACTACTCATCTTCACAGCATTAATACTATTTTTATGCTTCTTTTGCCAAACATTCTTGTTTTCCATCTAACACTCTTATCTTAATGTCACTGTCATACTTTCCATCTCTCGTAAACTTTGAACCCAAGTACACACTTTCATTTACTTGTTCCACTCTTTCTTCCTCAATCGAAACTTCACAGTTTGTCATGCTTTCTTCTTTTTTAAAAACCATTACTTTGGTTTTGTTTACATTTAGTTTCATCCCTTTAATTTTTAGGGCACCATGCATAATCCTATCGCGTAATTACTTTTTTTTTAATCTCCTTCTTTTCAGTTCCTCTTTTAAAATATCTCGGTGTGACAGTTCAAAACTTGACCAAAATATCTGTCACACCACTTTATATTATAGCTTTCACCCATCAAAATCATGAAAATGGAGCATATTGAAAGGCTTTTCCGTCCTGTTTTTAATTTTTGACACAAAATATAGTCTATGTCATCTATAATTCTTTCTCTTTTTACTTTTGAATTAAGTAATCGTTACTATGCATGATATATTATACCCTAAAATCCTTGAAAATGTTTAGCTCATCTTTGTCCCTTTAGTCAGTTACTTTGAAGCCCTGTTGAACGTTACAACATTTCGATCAGTGTGCTTGTTCATTTATTATTTTAAAAGTATCTGTTGTTTAAACGATTAAAATAGTTGTTGCATTTTTTATTATTATTCTATGATTATCATTATTACAACGGTATTTTAATCAAATGCTTAAAGAACTCTAAAATCTTGATTAAATCAGTAGATACCGACGTCTTGATTATTTGTCTTGGCAATATTCATAAAAACAACAGTCTAAAAATATGGATGAACACTAAAAATAATAATTTACATAAATACATTAATTGTACAAAACTTCAGAAAAATTGGGTTCTTCACTTTGCCGAGCTTTGCCAGGTTTTCATGCCTTCACAGGGAGTGATTATACTGCAGCGTTCGTACGAGAAAATAAAGGCGTATGTATAATCTTTTAACTCAAAGTGAAGAATACCAACATGTTTTTCAATATCTCACAGATTCAGACGATATTTATAATAAAGAAAAAACTGATATACTTCAAAAGTTTATTAATGAGCTTTAAAAAATCAATAAAAACAGCGTTAACAAGGCGAAATTCGAATTATTTTTTGAATTTTTTGCTAGTACCAGCAACAATGATACATTTTATTGGGGCATGATAAACTTCAATTTCAGCAATTTCTTCCTGTTGGAAATCACTGTCACAAAATTTTTAAAGTATATTAGTTTTTTCTTTATTATCAATATCGTCTGGATCTGTGAGATGTTGAAAAACATGTTGGTATCCTTCACTTAAAATTAAAAAATTAATCGCCTTTGTTTTTCCGTACGAACGCTGTAGTAAATTTTAATATGCTCCATTTTCATGATTTTGAAGGGTTAAGCTATAATATAAAGTGGTGTGAGAGATATTTTGGTTAAGTTTTAAACTGTCACACCGAGATATTTTGAAAGAAAAACTGAAAAGGAAAAGATTAAAAAAAAGTTATTACGCGATAAGGGAAACAATTTATGAACGTCAGATATTAAAAGTCGGTGTGACAGACTTTTCTGCCACGATGAGAGTTGTCGCACCAAATTTTTTTGAAGATACATAAAATTTGCTACAAAATGATCTACAGGAAATTAATTTCCATGAAAGTGCAAATTATTTATGATTATTAAAAAAATAAAAATTTATAAAAATATTTCTGCAAGGAGAAACTCTGGCCTATGTTGTACCTATGATAAAATACTATTAATCCTATGCTAAATTACAGAATCCATTTAAGTGCACTTTTAGTGTCACCGACTCCTTGCCTTTTAATCTTGTTACAAATCCGGTCCTGTCGGCAACCGAGAAATCGATCGCGTCTAGGGTCCGTATTCGACCGCTTTGCTTTGTCGCCACCGACGGGGCCTAGCAAGGTCGCGCAACCTCTGAAGCTGCGTCGAATAATGGAGAAACAGGTAGAATGATCTGGAACTGTGATATCGATGTATAAAAGGGGAAGCGATCAGAACAAGAGGAGTATCGACTTATTTGTTTATGAATTAATAAATGTAAATAGTTATATAGAGTGTTAAAAGTTGTATAGCTAAGTGAATATTTAATGAAAATGGAATTTATTGTATTGAAATAAACATTGTTTTGTTATTGGATCGAGAATTTTAATCACCGAGCGCAAGATAGAACCAAAATTCGTAACAATATCTACCCAACGCCGTTTAAAAAAATTTAAGAGGTATCTCCAGTAGGGAGGGGGTGAATCTGACGTTTATAATATTGGTGCCCCCTCTTTTTAATATGTCGCATTTCTGAAAAAAAAATAAAGGGTGGGTTCTTTTTAAATGAACACATTGTACGTAAATGTATAAAAGTATATGTTTGTGTAAATGTGTAAATGTTCTTATGTAAATTAAACATTTTGGTAATTGTCTGGAAGCGGCACTTTTCCGAATATTAAAAAATCTCACTTTATTAGTTAAGCGTTGTTTATTAACCAAACTTCAATTTGAGTTTTAAAACACGAAAATTTTAGATCTGTTTAAAAGAAATTTCTCTGAAATTGTTAACAAAATGAAATACCAGACAGTTAACCACAGAATATACCTGAAAAACTTAAACACCATATTTCAATCTGATATTAAGAATAAAACCTGATACCTTCTGTATAAAAAATATTTATTAATTTTTAATAAGAAAAAAAGAATATTTGTATTTTGTGCATACAAATTTTTTATTTAAGATTATTGCAAAGCACTTTCGACCATTAAGTCATGATCAGTGCAATCTGAAAGTTAGTAATATGGAGCATTGGATATTAAAAATGCTTTTTTCTTCATGTTTATATACAGGGTGGCCAACTGAAAACGAAAACAGAGCAATTTGCAGGAACCTTGTCAACATTTTGGAAAAACGCCCAGACCCATCGATTTTAAATTAAAAAAGGACACTCTTTTCTGGTATTTTTAACTCCACTATTTTCAACCACAAGCGAGGGTAAGAATTACCCCAAAATTTTTAAATAGCATAAGAGGTCAAATAAGATGTCTTTTTGTCTTTTAAAAGCACTTGCAATTCCTTATACAATATTGTTTTAATTTTGGTTTTGCCCATAACTTATTCAGAATTTAGATTTTAAAAGATCTGCAAACAATCATGAATTGTAAAAATGTCATTCATTCGAGTTATATATATATATATATATATATATATATATATATATATATATATATATATATATATATATATATATATATATAATCCTATAATCCTATAATGAATAGTGAATGTTTTTTGACTGTACTTATAGTATTATTTAAAATTCACGGGTATTCAGTCAAAAAGAAAAACTCTTTTTTACTTTGCCAAGCTTTCGACAAATTTATTATTTTTCAAGGCTAAAAATTAAAAATGGTTAAAAAACATCGAATATAAATAAATCGTATAACCTTACATGTTTAATAAGTTAAATTAACGAATATGAGTATATAACATACATTGACATAACTTCAAAAAGTATTTCTTTGTCACACTGATAGACATTTCATGAGCATAATGATGTTATTTTATTAGGATGTACAGAAAAAACAATCTTAATATTTATATTTATTTAGCATCAAACTCATTTTGTAAGTAGGTACGAGTAAATTTTGCTGAGTTGGTCAATGTCAGATCTCTTATTAATATTGTTGTTATCGCTGTTAATTGCAACCATTTCTAAAAAAAGTCGTTTTGTCAAATTTTGTTCTTGATATAAAATTATTGTATCATCATAATTCATTATGTGATCTTGTTTAACTACATGATCAGAGAGTGCGCAAGAAAGTTTCTGGTGTCTACAATCACTTTTATGACCAGTGATTCGAGATTTCAAAGTTTGACTCGTTTGTCCAATGTAGTTTTTGTTGCAAGAACTGCAAGGTATACTATAAACTAAATTGCTTTTCATCGGTGCACATTCTTTGTCTTTTAATTTTGTATATATTTTATTTATAGGCAGGATATTTCTTTGTGATATTTTAATATTAAGTTCACTTTTGAATACATTGATAATTTTCGGAGATAAATTTTTAATGTATGGTATTGATCCGAAAGTAATTTTGTTACTGGAATTTGGTACATTAGTATCTGTATTAACAGTTTCATTGGAAATTGTGTTAAATAATAATTTATTGGGTAAGCTATAGGGATAAGAATTGTTTAACAATATTTCACATAGTTTTTTTAAATTTTGACCCAAAAGAGACGGGTGCACTATTTTATGAATTCTATTCTTTATTCCCAAAATAAAATTTATTTTTGTTTTATATGGATGGTGAGAAAAATAATTAATATACTTTTCTGAACTGGTAGATTTGATATGCCAATCCAAAATAATTATATTGTTGTCGGTTCTTTTCAAAAGGGTGTCCAAAAAAGGTATCGTGAAATCTGTTTCTTCTTCTTTTGTAAATTGAATGTTTGGATTAAAACTATTGAATATGTTAACTGTTTCTTCAATTTTATTATATGGAACTGAACATATTATATCATCTACGTATTTTTTATTGAAAGGCAATTTAAAGGAAAGTTTGGGAATACAGAATTCTAGAAGATCATCCATAACATATTGAGCGAAAATTGGTGAAACTGTAGAACCCATTGGGGTACCTAAAATTTGTTTGTAAAATGTATTTTGAAATACACAGTAAGTTGTATCGAAAATTAAATCAATGGTTTCTTAAAACATAATTTGGGAAATTTTACAATGTACTTTTATTTTATTCCAATGTTTCTTTATGCTTATTTTAATGATATTAATAGGTTTTTTTTTATGAAAATAGTCGTAAAAAGGGTAGACCTATCGTGTGGGCCGCAGACGGCCCGCACTGCGACTATTAGAAGGGGAAGCGATTATAGAAAGGAAATGATTGTGGACACGCTTTTTAAAAAGTTGTAGGTCATAGTTCTCTGGAAAAACTGATTTTGGAAGCTTATTTCATTCCGTAGCAGCCCTGTAAAAGAAGAATTGTTGATGAAGATTGGTCCTAGTAGTGTCAATCTTGAGAGTAAATGGGTGTGACTGATCAGCTTGCCGAGTTCTTCGGCCGAATGTGGCCAATGGTGGTACAAGAGTTTTTATTTCTCTGGAGCATTTGCCATGGAAATATCTGTAGAGCAATGACTGGTCTGCAACTCTTCTTCTATGTTCTAGAGGGTGAAGGGTATCTGTGAGAGTTGAGCTGTTTATCAAGCGAATGGCACTTTTCTGAATGGAATCTAGAAGACGAAGAGAATGCCTTGGTGCTGAACCCCAAATGTGCGAGCAATACTCCAGTAGAGGTCGGATTTGAGCCTTGTACGTCGTCAACAGTTGATCAGGAGTAAAAAACTTTCTGGCTTTCCACAGAAAACCTAGCCTCTGGCTTGCCGACTTTGCGATGTTAGCAACATGGTAATGCCAAGACATATTATTGGACACTGTGACTCCCAAAATCAAGATGGAGGGACTTGGTTCAAGGGTATTTCCGGACATTGTGATGGGATGATTTGAGGAATTCAATTTCTTGGAAAACGTGGCACTTTGTGTTTTTTGGGCGTTAAACTGAACAAGATTGTTGGTTCCTCACTCGACGATTGCTTTAAGATCTCTATTGATGGAATCAACCTGTTCCTGCCTGAGTCTATCTGTATCATTCACCGAAAGTGATCGATAGGATGTGAAAGTTGAGTGCTATCGTCTGCGAAACTGTAAATGGGGTTCGTGGTGGTTTTCAAGAGGTCGTTGATGTGTAAAAGAAATAAGGTGGAGGACAGGATGGAACCCTGGGGGACCCCGGCATTAGTTTTAAACGCATCAGAAGAAATACCGCCAACTGCCACTTGTAAGGAGCGATCTTGCATGAAGCTCAAGAGCCATTGCCGCAGTTTGGTTGGGAGACCGTAGGCAGATAATTTACTTAACAATGCCTGGTGCCAAACGCGGTCAAAGGCTTTAGGTATATCCAAGGCTATTGCACGGGATTCACCAAACTTTTCAATGATGTGGTATATTATTGAATAATGATATAACGTCTAGACTTATGAGGACATAACCAGGAGGGATTTGTTTTTCTTGTATGAAGGTTGCAAAATCAAAAGAATCTTGTACATAATGGTCATTCTTTTGTTCATATGATGCTGTCATAATATCTGTTACTAATTGTGCAATTTTACTACTCGGTGCATTAATTGTAGAAATGATCGGTCTTAAACTAAATGTAGATTTATGAATTTTTGGCAAACCGTAGAATTTTGGGCTGTTTGCAGCGTAGAATGTTAATGTTTTCTTTTCTTCCTCACTAATATATTTTTTGTTATTTATTTTGGTAACTAGACTATAAAATTTCTGTTGATTTGTATTGGTAGGATCACGATTTAACTTTTTGTAGTATTTGTTATCATTTAGTAAACTATTGGAAATTTGAATATATTCATCTCTCTTCATAATAACTGTAACATTTCCTTTGTCGGATTTAGTAATTATCAATTCAGGATGATTTTTAACAAATATTTTGGTTTTTTTGAATAATTAATGAAAGTAATTTTGATTATTTGAAGGTTCGTGCAAATGGTTTGTTATTATATTCGTTAATTTAGCTCTAAAGAGATCTTTTTTATGCGGTTCTAAATTATTTATCTAATATTCTATGTCAGCTAATAGTAAAGGTACAGAAACATCATTTTTTGTTGGTGGTACACAAAACTTATTACCTAAAGAGAGAAAAGATTTTGTCAGTTGGAATTTCAATAATTCGGTTGTAATCGACTGCCGGTAACGTGTTAAAGAGCGTATTAATTATTACTCAGCTGAAATGTTCAGTCAAAAAAAATTTGTTAATTGAAAACAATAAATTGAGAAATAGTATAGTACGACCCTATGCCAGAAAGTTGAATTTCCTGGCGGATGTTATATAAAATCCAAGGCGAAGCCGGTGCTTTAGAGCCAACACCTGGCCAACTGCGCTCCATTTGTTATCCAATAATCTATTTCTTCTATTTAATGTAAAATGGGCTTACTTTTTGTCAATATTTTTTATATAATACCTTGCTGTAAAATAAATTTTTTAGCTTATCAGAAAACTTGCATGTGACAACACGGTTTCAATCAATTTAACAGGTTTTCGGCCATTTTTATGTCGCTTTTTGTTAAAGACCGTTGATAGTGATAGTAACTTTGAAATTAAGGTTCAATAGTCATATTTTTATTTTTGTTATTATATTTGGAATATTAATCATATCTGAAAGTGCTTTCTAATAGGTATTCTTCTGGACCTCTTTAACAACATTTATAATAGTGAAGATATCCCCAAGCAATGGCTGACATCTACTTTTGTACTTATACCTAAGAAACCAACCCAAGAAAATGCTCAGACTACCGGACCATTTTACTCATGAGTTACATCTTGAAGCTGTTTTTAAAGATCATCCATAAAAGAATATATAGAAAACTTTAGGAGAACATGAGCAACACGCAGTTTGGATTCCGCCAAGAACTTGGAACAAAAGAGGCGATCTTTTGGATAAACGTTCTTTTCCAGCGCTGTCTCGATATGAACCAAGATGTGTTTGCATGTTACATCGATTTTGAGAAAGCTTTTGACAAAGTGAAACATGACAAGTTACATCAGCTACTCGTCAGTAAAAACATTGATTTGGATGATGTGAAAATAATTAGCAACCTATACTGGGACCAAAGATCGAATACAAAGGTAGAAAACCAGCCAACAGAGGAAATGAAAATCCGTCGTGGTGTAAGACAAGGATGCATCCTATCGCCAATACTATCCAACCTGTATAGCGAAGCCATTTTTAAAGAAACCTTGCAAAAAGAATCGGTAGGGATAGTTATTAACGGAGAAGTTATAAATAATATGCGATATGCTGATGACACCGTCTTGTTAACAAGCAATTAAGGGTCATACAACATCTTCTGGAGAAATTAAATGATCGATGTAACGAATACAGTCTAAAGATAAATCTTAAAAAAACCAAAATCACAACCATGTAAACGTGTCAGTAGCAGACATCTTAATAGAGATGAGTAGTCATACAATTACCTGGGAGCCTGGATAGAACAATCAGGTGACCAAACAAGAGAAATAAAAACGAAAATAGAGATAGCAAGGTCAACATTAACGAAAATGAAAAAGTTGTTCACTAGTCGAGATATCAAGATTGGACTTAGGATGAGGATGCTGCGTTGTTACGTGTTTTCCGCGCTTTTGTATGGAGTGGGGGCATGGACTCTCAAGAAGAATCACACAAATAAACTACAAGCCTTCGAGATGTGCTGCTACCGTAGAATGTAGCGTATTCCCTGGACAGAAAAGATCTCTAATATGGAAGTCCTAAATCGGATGAATAAGGAATGTGAAATTATTAACACCATTAAAAAGAGAAAACTTCAATATCTAGGTCATATACTAAGAGGACCCAAATACGCACCTCTCCAGCTGATAGTTCAGGGAAAGATTGGTGAAAGGAGAAATATTGGAAGACACCGTGTGTCTTGGCTTAAGAACCTAAGGGACTGGTTTAATTGTAGCAATGTTAAACTCTTTCGAGCTGCAATCAATAAGGTCCGGATAGCTGTGATGATAGCAAACCTCCGATAGTAGATGCACTATAAGAAGAAGAAAAACAAGTAATGGATTGAAAATGCATGCAAACCTCATAAAACACAACTGTTACAGGATGAATATTCTCACTCTAGAGTGTGGATGTTGTCATTATATTATTAAAAATAATTTCACAATTAGTATATTCCAAGTATGGTCGTGGAGAAATCATTTAATCGCATGTGCTTCATTACCGATCTGTAAGTCAGTAATAGATTTATAGATTTACTTCGAAAAGAGTTAAATTTTCTAAATAGAGGTTAAAAATACGTAACAAAATTACTACAAGTTGTCAGACTTGAGGTATTCGAACGTATATTTCAAATTCCGACTAACATAAAGTTAAAGTAATATAGCTATTTTAAAAATATAAAAGTGCATACAAACATTAAAAGCTAACGTTGTTTAAAAAATAGTAGGCGTCTAAAGGCTAACAAATTAGTGATATTTTAAAATTGTGCTAGGTCTTAATAATTTCCATACATATATAAAATATTTATCAGTTTTAGAATTGTTTCTAATCGATTTTTATCCTAAAAATACAAACTTGTAATGAGAAACACAAGGTTCGGTAATAATATCCATTTAATTGCATGTTACTGTTACTGATCGATAAGTCAGTAATAGATTTTAGGACATATTTCAACAAAAGCTTATTTGTCTACATACAAATTGAAAATGCTTTGCAAAATATCAACAGTTTGACTTGCTAGAGGTAGTAGAAGGTTTATTTTAAATTCTGACCCATACAAAAATAAGCAATAGCTATTTCAAGAGTATAGTTTAAGCCAAAGTTAATTTACGTTTGTGAATTAAGGGCATGACACTAATGATTACAGTTCAATTGGTGCGATGTTATGTTCTCAATAACTACATACATACATACATATAGTCACGCATTTTTCCCGTAGGGGTGGGCAGAGATTACTTCCTTCCACTTGCTACGGTTCTTACACACATATTTTGATTCCTATTTTTTCATCAGTGCTCTTATGCATGCTTGTTGGTTGTTGGTACTCTTGACCTGACCTTTCTTCAAAACAATGTTGATCTGATCGAAATATGTTCACCGATGTCGACCTCTACCGACTTGTCCATTCACACTCACCTTATAAATTTGTTTCGTCAATCTAGGATTTTACTCGACGTCGGACTTCTCGCCGTCTTTTACGTTTTCATTTTTGCTTATTAGCGCTCATGCCTAGTTATTTCAAAGCAAATGTGCCTAATACATTGTTTTTTTTATTTATCAACAACAAAATACAAGGTGGTGAACCTTTAAAAAAAACACCTGGTCCTTCGTTCCTCACATTACTCTCAATTCTTATTTTTTATTTTACTGTTCTTTTTTTGTTTTGTTGTGCTGGTTGCCGGCCAATATGTTAAAAATTTTGTTTATTTTCAACTGTAGAATGTTTCTTTACTACATTTCTTACATTTTAAAATTCATATAAATATGTTAGCATCAAAGAGATCGGGGTGAGTCCTAGGCATTCCATGGCCCAAATAGTGTAATTCTTGTGTGTTTTCTTAACAAAAGGACGGCCATTGTTTGGTAAAAAATTAATTAATTTGTGAAGTACATCATCTTGAAAGTAACACAACTGTTATTCACATGTTTAAATACAGTATTTTTATTTTATTTGAATAGTATAATAAAAAAAATTTTTGTGAAAAACAAACCTCTCCAGAAAGGAGACGGCCATTTTTGAAATTGCCATATTTGAAAATTTCTAACAAGTGCAGTTATAGTAAACAACAGTGTTAGTGAGCAGACTTACCATTGATCAGAAGATATCGAGTAAATTGACTAAGGTAACATTTTTTAAACTTATGTGAGAAAGAATTTCTGTTTCTCAAGATTCATCAAGTCGCCTGTGAGTAGCACCTTTCACATAAATCATATATATATATATATATATATATATATATATATATATATATATATATATATATCTGCAAAAATTATAGAAAACTATATATTATTATCAAAAACTATTAATCATTTTTTGACAAGCGTGAATAGATGTAAAAAATGTATAATTGATTTTTAAAAAATAATCTTATTTCGCTGTATGTCACCTATATTATAGGTTTATGTGGGTCGATTATGTATCAAAAAACAACTACTAAGTCGCGACAGGCATTAAATTACTTCTGATACATAATCGTGTATAATACCCGATTTTGGGTAACAATATGCAGATACTTGTTAAGTAAGAGAAGGAACTATTAGATTTATCCATCCAAAGTGACCACCTATGAACCGATTTCAGGGTGTGTTGCCCCTCATCAGCATAGGGCAGGTCTACCTCGACTGGACACATCAACAGCTCCGACTCCTACTAAGTACACATGAAGTGCTAAGCGAAAAACGCCAGTCACGACATGTTTATAGTTTTCTATAATAATATTATAGTTTTTTATTTTTGCAAATTACAATACTTCTTTGCAGAAGCTATTTACTGGGTGGTGCTTGTTAAAAAGTATAGATATTGTTACTGGCGCTTTTCGCGTAGCACTTTATGTGTATTTGTTAGGAGTCGGAGCTGTTGATGTGTCTAGTCGAGGTAGACCTGCCCTCTACAGATGAGGGGTAACACACCCCGAAATCAGTCCATAGGTGGTCACTTCGGATGGATAAATCTAATAGTTCCTTTTCTTACTTAACAAGCATCTGCTTATTGTTACCCGAAATGGGGTATTATACACGATTATGTATTAGATGTAATTAAATGCGTGTCGCGGCATATAGCCAGAGAAGTAGTTGTTTTTTGATACATAATCGACCCACATGAACCTATAATATAGGTGACATACAGGGAAATTGGCTTTTTTAAAAAATCAGTTATACATATATATATATATATATATATATATATATATATATATATATATATATATATATATATATATATATATACATATATATATGTATATGTATATGTATATGTATATGTTTGTATATAATATATATATTAAATCGATAAATAGGATAAGGCGCCACTTATGAACTAGCATGTTAACGGCAAGTAAATAAAAAAAATCCAGTATAATATGTGTTTTATTTTAAATAATCTTTAATTACTTAGGTTATTCAAAAAAGGGTGGCATATTAAAGTCATGTGTTTTTCTGGAATATCCTGTATTTGATCACGTTTTTAAATTTTACGGTAACAATATAGATAATAATAGACTTTGATTAGAATATCCTATATCGCAATACTGTTTGTTTTGACTTATTGCGATTATTCATAAAATGTAAGCAAAAAAAATACTCTTAAATAAAATAGTTAATACCAATTTGCTTTTAAGTAATATAACATTTCCTTAATTTATTTCATAATTTTTTATTACAAAATTCCTTAGGGCATGTTTTTAATTTTCAGTTCCATTATTAACAAATTCACACAGTAATATCGAGGTTATCTTAAATAAAACACCCTAAACTCTGTAAATCTATTATGTATCATATATTATTATCTTTTAAACTTTATTAGTTTTCTGTAACTAAATCCTTTAGTTAATAATATTAAAACATTCTGCAACCTTCCCCGTCGTCGGTGGCGGCAGGCGTACTGGTCACACGGCGCCAACTGTACCGGGGTCTCGCGATAATTTTTAATGTTTTTGGCGATTAATTTTGTATTAAAATGGGCGGTAAACATATTTGTTGTGTGGATGGTTCCGAAAAATCTGTCATTTTTAAGATGCCCCAAAGAGCAAAGAAGATTTGTTTATGACCACTTTACCACTCATTTAGTTAAAAAATATTTTATTATTTAATCCTTTAAGTGGTAAATTAATTACACCAAAAAAAAATTAAAAAAAACAGTTAAAATTTTTATATGGACCACTGTACTATTTAGCAGATCATTTAAAAAATTATTTCTACTAAGGTATTTTAAAACTGCCAATGGTGCAAATTGTATAAATGACATCAATGAAGTCTTTATGAATTTGATTCCCAAATTCACTGGGTGTTGCAGTGATAATATTTTTTTGCCTACACCTACATATTAAACTCCGTTAAAAGTTTTACCAACGATTACGCGAACATTAAAAGTTCGGAAGGAAGTATGTGTTAAATATTTAAACACTACCTACCTTACTAATTAAGAAATTGTATTTGTAAACTAATAGCGTATACGTCCATTTGGTGGTTTGGAAGTGCCATCCAAAGATATTGTTGATTTCCCTTTAGAATTAACAAAACAAAAAAATTAAACAATGATCAAGATAAGGGTATCAGTAAATTAACAATATTAAAAACTTGTAAATATTGAAGGCAATCTCCAGATTGATGATTGCGTCGAAACTATATTAGTAGGCACACAGGTATTAACAATTTGACTAATTTCGGCGTTCGTAGACTCACCGTTAGTTAGTTGTTAGTGTTTAAAAATTTAATAAGTTGTTGATAAACATGTCAAACTATTTATTTTGGCAACCAACACCGCCATAATTGATAAACAAATGAATAAGTGAAACAACCACTAGTGCATTCATCGTTGTCAAAGTTGCAGCTAACTTTTGCCGCTGTCAAAGTGACAATTGCACTGTGGCATATGCGATTTTTTGTGCATAAGTTTAATTGTCAATAGTATTAGTTTATGCATTTAAAATGCATACGTAGAAAGGATGGATGAAGGAAGATTGTCAAAACAAATTTATAAGGCGATCAGATCAACATTTTTTTGAAGAAAAGCCAGGTCAAGAGTACTAACCACCGACAAGTATGTACGAGAGTACTGATGAAAGTAGAGGAAGCAAAAAATATGTGTAAGAACTGTAGCAAGTCGAAAAAAGTGGTCTCTGCCCACCCCTACGAGAAAAAGGCGTGACTGTAAGTATGTAACAACAATGTACATAACTGTGAGACATTTTTAATTTTAGTAGGATGTAAGGTTATATTTAGCCGAATGAATACACAAATACACGTTGTAGATTTCCGTCGTACCCAACCATGCAGAGTAGCCCACTCTGTTGAAAACGCGCTGTACTCGAAACTGTCCGTGAAAGTTATATCGGACACAAAAGACGTTCTTTAGGGACTGCAATGCGGCCGGAAAACTGTGGGAAGCAAGACATTATTTTATTATTATAACTAGCCTTTGCCGTGACTTGGTTTGCATGGACTGTAATTTTTAATCGTAAAAAATGGAGCGAATGAGCCAAAAACGATGATTATCTATACCTACTGAGCTGAAAAACTTGAGCACTACAATGTTCTGCATTTTTTTGTCAATTAATTGTATATGTTTAAATGTTATGTAAACATGCAAACCTTCTTTAAAAACGTTCAACAAGCATGATGAAGTTATCCCAAATTCTTGTGCACGTAATCTATGAGTGGTAGGTACTTGTACATTTAACAACACTCTGTCTTACTGCATCAATCTTTTCTGGTGTACGTCCGGCTTGATTGTCGCCCAGTCTTTGCTTTATCTCCTAGTGTATGCAAATTTTTAAAATTATTACAAGCTAATTTTTTTTGTCGCGTATTTATGATTGGGGTATTTTAAATCCCAGTTTTACTAGCTTTGACCATTTTTTTTTTATTTTAATTAAGTAATGATACTTTTAATATATTAGTACATATATGTACACACCTAATAAAAATGGTTTATCTATGATTTCCCATGATAATTAATTTAATGAACATAGCTTTTATATTAATTTGACTAACGGGAAATTCAGTTTAATTGCAACCATGAAAGAAAAACATCCTCAATCGTGTTCTAAAAGTCTTGTTGGCTATTTCCGAGAATATTGCAGAGCTACTGGAATACATGGTTTTCAATATTTGGGTGAAAAAAGATCATGCATCGAAAGGTAAGCATTAAAAGCTTGGTGGATACAAATTTGGCATTAAAATATTAATATTATTTATAGGACTCTAAAATATTAAAAATTCTACAGCAAATAAAATGTAAGTACATAAATCTGATTTTCAAAAAACCAGCTACATTCACTGTAAGATACCTAAACAATATACATATAGGTATATCAACTATTTATCAGAAAACAACTACTTTTCTGGAAAATTGCCTTGACTTACATTGAATTATATCTGATAGATAATCGTGCATAATCTCTTTTGAGCACTATGCAGATACTTGTTAAGTAAAAATGAAAAACATTATTTTATTCTCTCGAAGTTTCCCATCAGCATAGGGCAGGTCTTGCAAAGTTGCGTTTGCAGTTCGACAGGACAAATCAATATTCGTTAGTTTTGCTAAATAGGAAATAAATTAATGTTTCTATCTTTTACTTAACAAACATCTGCATATTGTTTGAAGGAGATTATGCACGATTATCTACCGGATATAATTTAATGGTTGTCAAGGAAAATTGCCAGGAAAGTAGTTATTTTCTGATAAATAACTAACCCACACTTAATAAAATAAATTGGGAAAACACAGGGATAAACATAGACGAAGAAATACTAAATCACCTATGCTTCGCAAATGACATCATGTTGATATCAGATAATATTCAAGAAGCCCAACTAATGCTAGAAAGGCTAAACAACAAGGCAAGCAAGATAGGGCTAAAAATAAATCGAACAAAAACACATTTCATCACAAATCTGGTACTGGTTGACACATTAAAAATTAAAAACAAAAGTATAAAACAAACATACGTATATAAATATTCAGGACACAAAATTAACATTGGACGAGACAACCAAACACACGAGATTCGACAAACTTTAGGTTTAACATGGGCGGCTTTTGGCAATTTAAGCACAGTATTAAAGTCCAAGCTGTCAATATGTATTGTACTGACATATGGCGCGGAAACGCTAACGTTAACGAAGAAAAATGCTCACAAAATACAAGTGATGCAACGAAAAATGGAAAAAGCAATGCTAGGTATAAAATTTTTTGACAAAATCCCTAATTGAACCATACGAAATAGAACAGGAGAATAGTCTACATCTAAAATGGAATTGGGCAGGCCACGTGGCCAGAATAAGAGATGGTAGATGGACAAAAAAGATTATAGAATGACGACTAAGATCCGAAGCTTTTAGAAGTAGATAAAGACCACCCAGACGCTGGACCGATTACATAAAACGAATTGCAGGAAACCAATCTGTACAAGGTCTAAATACGTGACAAAATTTGGAAGAGTTTTTTGTTCAACAGTGGACAGTATAAGCTTGAGATGATAATGATGATCAGCTGACCCACCGTATACTTATATGTATATGGTATAGGTATCCTTTAGTAAATGTTGCTGGTTTTTTGAAAATCACATTTTGTTCTTACAAAAATTTGGTAGGCTGAATCCTAATAACACAGTCACAGTACGATACTAAAATAAAAGGTGAATTCAGATTTTTTAAATGGAAAGTGGCAGAATAGAAATATGTTTTACTGTACCTACCATTAATAGTATATTATGCACCGATCATGTAATGATAGCTTTTAATACACGAGCACGTGGTAACTGACGATTGCCATTACATGATCGTTGCATATAATATTTTATCTACGACCAATATTAAAAAAAAAAAAGGATAAAATACCACAATCCATATATTGTGTATAATATTTGTCATTTTTTTTTTATTTCATTTGTACTAAATTTTACAGACAGTTTTTGTTTTTTAAGAAATTTTTGGTGGTGTACAAGTAATTTTTTATCACTTGACATGTTTAAACTTTTATACTTTGACGCATTGTGAGTAAATGTCGATAATAATTGAATGTCAAATAGGTAAAAACATTCTACCTACTTGATTAGTCCCAAGTTCATGTTTCTGTAGGTCAAAAATTCGTTTCACAATAAAAAGTACGTGTTTTTATTGGCCAAAATTTGTATCTAATATAATGAAAATTTGTCTTATTATGGACCTTATTAATGAATTAATTGTAATTAACTACCAAGTAAATGTTACGTAGAAGTAAAATACGAGGACAGTTTACGAATTGTTGTTCCTAACATAGAAGCAAACACATGAAAAGAATAAAACTAATTTATTTGTAACATAGTCACCTGCAACGTTTAAACACTTGGTACATTGGTGTTAAAAGTGTTTGTGTCTTCAGCCATTCATCTACCGTCGATATCACTTCGTTATCATCAGCAAAGCGGAGCCAAATCTAGAGAATAAAGGGGTTGTTCAAAAAATTTTAAATCCCGCATTGTGAATGGCAGCCATTGCAACACAACTTTTGTGGGCACGAGCGTTGACTTGGTGGGAAAGCACAAAGGAAAATTATCCTTTTTTTGTTCTCTGACCGTTTCGCGTACTTTTGGTATTAAATTAGCATAATATTCAGCTGTTATAGTGGGCCCACGCGGTAAATAATCCACGAAAAAAACACTTGCAAAATTCCAAAAAAACTGTAGCCTTGATCTTACCAGCTGATGGAACAACACGAAATTTTTAAGGGGGAAAGGAACCCTTATGGCGCCATTCCATGCTTTGTTTTATGGCATCTGGATCAAAATGATAAACCCATGTTTCTATGACCGTAAGAAGTTTTTGCTTAAATTTATTGGGATTCCTGTTAATGATCCCCAAATTTGTCTCCGCTGCAACCTGACGAACACGCTTCTCGTCTGCCGTCAGCATTTGTGAAACCCAACGTGCAGAGAGTTTTTTGAGACCCAATTCCTGATGTCAATTTGCTTTCAACAGAAAACCTTTATGTTTCTGCAGCCTTGACTGTAATTCTTTTGTCATTTATTACCATGTTACTACTAAATTTACGTTACATTTACAAGGACCATAAAGAATCTTTCTTTCACAGGGCTGCTACGGAATGGAACAAGCTTCCAAAATCAGTTTTTCAAAATCACTTCCCCTTCTAATAGTCGTAGTGCGAGCCGTCCGCGGCCCACACGATAGGTCTACCCTTTTTGCGACTATTTTCATTAAAAAAAACATATTTTTTGGTTAACACAGTCTTGGGGGCTCCTGCACATGCTGCATTTTGACAGGACTTATAAATTTTGTGACCAGTTTTTAAATACCTGGTACGAAGGTAAAGAGTTACCCAATACTTCTATCATGTCCTTAAAAAATTCTTGCAGTGATGACCCCTTTTTACAGAGGTACCTTATCGCACCTCTTATCCTTAATTTTGTACATTTTTATAAATTCATGCACACCTCAATGGAAAAAAATTAATATTTAACCTACACGAACTGATGCGCTGATGCTAATTGGCACACACTAATGTGATACAATTTGCTTTTGCCTGACACTTAATTTGCATTTGTCATTCAACGATAACTATGTTCGGGACAACAATGTGTGAACTATCGTCGTAGTACTTGTAAGTAATAAATCGTATTTTAATTTAAAAAAATATTTAAACTATCCGTTGTTTTTTTGGAAATTGCAAATAAATCCAAAAAACTTCATTTCTGTTTGCATTATTTTAAAATCGTCAAACAATATTAATAAAAAAATCGTAAGGAATTGTTGCCGTTAATTATCCTTTAAGCTTTTTCAATGAATGCAAAATTGTCAGTTACGGGGGTATTTTAAAAAATGCTTCCTTGTCGAATAACTGATAGTAGCCAACTTTGATATTGGGTATTTTAAATTTTTAACTAAACAGAGGCGATTGCCCTACGACGTTCTTTTCTAATGATTATATTTAAAAAAATTTCCCATATGGATCCAACTTTATGAAATACATTGTATACCCATTATTAATAATAATTTTGTGACTTTAATTATTTTAGTTTGGTTGTGTAAAAAGTTATTTAAGATTATTTTCCCATCCTAAAAAATTTGAAATTTTTTTTACCAAGCGGTAAATACAATTAATCTTTTTTTTTTAGAATCTGGTGGTTTATAGTCTTCTCAATAACGCTTTTGGCTTGCAGCTATGCAATTTGGGAAGTGTATCGAAAATGGGTTAGAAGTCCAGTGATTGTTACTTTTGCTACGCAAGAAACTCCGATTTACATGATACCTTTTCCTGCCGTTACTATTTGTCCCCTAGCCAAAATTTCTCAGGAAACGTACAATCACACCAAAATTTATAAAACATTACGCTTATATGGCTATAAAAATTTAACTTTAAAAGAGTAAGTTGTATTATTTATTGTAAATAATTTTGCTTCAGTAACAGAAAATGACACAAAAATATAACCAGCAAATTACCCTTTGTGGGTATGCTTTTTTAATGACAACTCCATAGGTTTTTGGCTACTTTTGGCCGAAGTTCAAATTTTTGGACTGCATAAAAATAATGTTATTTTAAGGTGGCAGAATTTACTTTTACCCCTAAATTAAACAACTTTTGATCATTTTCTATCCAAATTTTAACCAAAATAAAGTAATCTTCTCCTATTAAACAATGAATTTTTTTAACAATTTGCCAATCAAATTAGAAGGCAAAGATACAGTAATAACTATATAGAATCATTTTAGAAAACTAAACAATAAATAGAGTTAACGTTGCCAAAGAATCTGTGGCATGTCCAGATTGCCGTTATAGCTCTGGAATGAATGTGGTTTAGTTGGCTGTTCCATGTCAGGTTTTGGTCGATTAAAACGCCCAAAAATTAAACTTCTTTAAAAAATGTGAGCTGGATTTCATTCAGAATTGGGGCTTTAAGTTCGTACTTTCGCCTTCTGGTATTGAGACCTTTCTTTGCGCACCAGCTTCTGATTGTGTTTAGGGCTACTTGCATGCGATTGGAGATTACCTTGTCATGTCTGCCCCCCATGATGACGACCAGGTCATTGGCGTAATCTTAAGTCGTGAAACCAGAATCGTGTTGCTTAACTATTAGGTTGTCTTCAACCAGTGACCAGTGTCTCTTGTGGACAACCTTTTTTCACTGTTTCTCCCCCAAGAGTTACCACAATAATTTTACTTTTCAGCATTGATTGTATTCATCTAATCAGTTAGGCGTTTATATTTCTCTTCTCAAGTGACCTAGTTATGGAGGCATGCGAGGTGTTATCAAAAGCACCCTCTATGTCTATGGAGGTAAAAAGAGCCATTTTTTTTTCACGTATGTCTTTTTAATGCTTTCAACTAGGCACTGTAGAACATTTATCTAGGATTTACCTGCTTGATAGGCAAATTGTTTCTTGTAGAGCGGTCTCAACTCAATAAGTTCGCTTCTGATGTGACAGTCTAATATTTTCTTTATTTCTTTCAGGAGAAAGAAGAAGTTCTTTGTTGTATTTAGAAAAAGCTGTTTTGTAGGCTAGTGTCCCAAACTCTTAACTCTATTGAAAAGCCATTTGAATTTTTTTCGAAATTTATCTAGTTCCTTATTCCACCAAGGCACATTTCTAGTAGTAGCTTTTTGTTTTTCAGGACAGATAAGTTTCTATACTTTTATTCAAGAATTTTGAAGTTGTCTGGATGCTGTGTTAAGTTCTTTGATTGTTTTGATGGCGTTGGTTCTCCGTCTGCCTCCCGAGATGCTCTTTGTAAGCCTTTTAGTTGGGTAACTTTGGTACCCTGTATCCCTCAAAGCGTGTTTTTGACGTCTCCAAGTCAAACCTTAGGTACTGATGGTCTAATATTAGAATCATCTAAGACATGCCAGTTGTGAATGAGGTTTGTTATTAATGGATCCGCGAGAGTCAAATCAAGAATTTCTTTCCCGATCAAATTTATAAAGGTGATTTTTTTCTTTATTGATAATGTCAATGTTGTTAGCCGACATATATTTCAGAAGATACTCACCCTGTACGTTTGTGTCTGTACCTTTCCATATCAAGTGGTAGATGTTTGCATCGCAGCACAAAATAAAGTTACTGTTACCTTTTTTGCACCATATGATAGGGCTTTGGACTTCCTCTGGTAGAGGGTGCATTGTAGAGTCCTCTGGAACAAGAAAAAATTTAACATAAGGTGCGAGCAATATGGCTGCTCGTGGTTTTTCGTGAAAAGTACAATAGAAAAACTTGCACCATTTAATGTTGAGTCCTTGTACCTGTCCTCTATTTATCTAGGGCTCTAAGAGTAGCACTACCTGGATGTTGTCTTTAATAAAACTCCTTAAAAGGAATCTCGTAGCTGCTTCTGAATGTTGGAGGTTTACTTGCAAAAAATTAAGCTTTTGGCTTATACTAAAGGTTTAGGTGGGGCTTTTAGCTTTTCCTTTTCATAAATTCTACCGGATCTGACTTTTGTCCGAGGCACCTTTTTGCCTTTGGTCACTTTTTTCTCTTGGATTACAGATTTTTCAGATATTTTAGAAGCCTTTTCGGTCTGCTTTTTAGTACTGTCCGCAATTTGTTTGGCACCTACGGTACCAGGTACGAGTCAAGTGTGGCCGATTTGGGTTTTCCACTCCTTGTCCTGAGGGTTGTGTGACCAAACTTATAGTTAATACAAACTTATTTTTTCTTAGCATTTCAGCTGATTGGACGTCAACCAAAATGGTAAGAAGTTCTAGATGACCTTCGGATGTTTTTCTTAGTACCCTTCAGGTAGTTGCGTTAAGGCTTTCGTTCTGAGCCTCTATCAATCCAATGATTTTCTCCGTGGAATATCCCTGGCTGTCTGGTAGGTACGCCACCAAGATTTTGTTTTGAGGCATTGCTGACTTTTCAACGACCCATAACCCAGCACCCCGTAGGGATTTATATCCCCAATGGCATCTTTCAGCCACTGCACAGTGATGTTATTGGCAAACGTTAGGGCTAACCAACCGGGTCTATTGTGAGAGCTATGGAAGCAAGGCTTTGTGGAAGCTTTTTATCCCAGCTCGATTATTTTGTCCAAAATTGCCTCCTTTACGGCTTTAACTTGTTTCGTTGTCTGTAGCACCTCCAAAAAGTTCGTCGGCAGAGTGCTTACTTTTACTGAAAATTGGTTTGGTAGGCACTAAGACACTGCTGCCTCTGTCCACCACTTTTGGTCGTTTGGTCAGTTAACTCTTGGGAGTCTTTTTCCTCTGACCGGACTTTTTTTAGCCCTTTGTCATGAGTTTGCTTCTTCAACGGTTTAACTGCTTTTATCTTGGTCTTTTCTGCTGTGAGTTATTTATGTATGGTCCCACGAAAAGCTAGGGAAAAACGCTCACCTATGACAAAGTCCCGCATGCCACAAAAAGGCAACTGAAACCAGGGGGTGCCAGGTACCCCGGAGTTCACATAATCCCAACTAGTCCACCCACTAACCATGCAGTCTTCGGCTTATGCTATTCCACCTTGTACTTGGAAAGATTTTTATTGTAGTTCTCTTTTACTTGGCCAGCTGGTTAAGAAAAGCTCCTACGCATCACCAGTCAGTGCGGTCTATACTAGGCAGGTTTCCGCAAAGAGTCCCAGTTCAACGGCGCACCAGGAAAGCTCTGGACACGACATCCGATCGCCTACCCGTCTTTCCGGAAAACAGGTTCTCTTCTCCACGCTGTGGTTCTTGTTATTTCCGCTGGGGTGACATTTTGTTAGGAAAAAGTAGAACCACAAGTGATCCTGCTATTTCTGTTTCCAGCGGTGCTATGTAAAAGCAGTCACCCGATGGCTAAGTTAACCCATCATTTCACAGCCCCAACCTATACGCATGCAATAAATTAAAGACAACAAAAGCTAAGCAGTGAGACAATGGCCAAAAGCAACCAACCCTCCAAACTCGGTACTTGGCCAAAGATCTGTAAATGTTGCCACAAGATCTTATTGTATACAACTCGAACGGTTGCAATACATAAGACAGGGAGTAAAAAAAGCACGACTTATCAGCACCTCATTGGTTTTGATTTTAGGCGAGAACTTTTTGAAAACATTGGTTTGATATGCGACTACGAGAATTTTTTTTTTTATTCCAAACGAGAATTTATTGACAGTAATTTTTACGAATTGTTAAATAATGTAAGTATGAAATAATTAAATTTAAGTTATACTATTTTGTAAAACAGTTTTTAGCAGAAAAACAAATCTCTTTCCCAGACTACCCCCAATATTCACTTAATGTAGCTCCCTACTTTTATTTGCTTTGCTTTTTTTACAAAAATAAAAGAAACAAAAAAAACACATTTTAAGTTTTAAGAAAATTAAGATTGTACTATTTTTAAAATAAAGTATTTTAATCGTACCAGTCGTAGTACTTTATCGTTAGTCATCGTATACTAAAGATAAAAAAAAGGCTCCGAATTGTCGATATTTACTTGCTGAGAGTGCTGTACCTTTTTTTTACCATTATTTTTAAACTACCTTAGATTTAAAAAAAATGACATAAGAATAAATCCAAAGGGTTAATCCAAATCCATACATCCGCGTTTTTAATCTATTTTCCGGAATATCTGCTAAATAATTTACTATAATGTTATTTATAACTTTTGTATGTATCTACAGCATAAAAAGATAAAATTCAGTGTATATATTTCCATCAAGAATTATTGTGAATTTTATACGTACGGATCCATAAGTGTATATCAATTAAGAAATCGTAAATAATTTCAAGAAAAACTGTTGACTTTCAAATTAGAGAGATAAAAAGGAAAAAGAAAAAATATCTCATAAACTTTTGGATCCTTAGTGTTGGCTTTGCATGTTATCTTTTTAAAAATATTTTTCCTGTCCCTCATTAAATTATAAAGGGGTTAAATATGGATAATAATAGATGTGAAGTGTACAAACTTGATATTGATCTTGACTCGGAAGATGTAGTTTGCTGTGACAGTTGCCATGCTTATTTTATTTTAGTTCAGATAAAAACAAAAACTGGTCGTCTGTTTTAAGCACGAAGCAAGGAGCCTTAGCCACATACTTTTAAGAACATACCAAACTGAATACGTCAGTTTGATCCCTAAAAACTGAAATCGTCTATCTTAAAGATAAAATTGCCGTACTGAAAAACTGTGTTTTCGGAGGTTTGTGCGATTCTTGATGTTACAATTGAGAATGTTGTTAAAATAACAAGAGTGGGTAAAAAAGATAATAAGCCAAGGCCTCTAAAAGAAACACTGAACAACAGCAATGACGTTCATCGTCTTGCCAGTTTTAACCTAAAAAACTCTCATTTTAAAATAAATGCTGATCCAACACCCAAACAACAGGAGTACTACAGAAAAATGAAGTCCGAATATGATCAAGAAGATCAAAATGATAAAAGAAACATAATTCTCAAATGGTGCTCCAAAAATATCAAAAAATGTTGACCAGAAAAAAAACTAGTAAGAAATCCCCATTTACTTATTTACTATTAAAATGTGAGTGTCTATGACATCATAATTTCAACTGAAAGTTGGCTGAATAGTTCTATAGGAAATGCTGAAGTGAGCATTCCTAGGTATAATACTTTCCGTAAAGATCGTGATTCCCCTGTCACTGAGAAGAGTTCTTATATTTGTGAAATGTTATCTAGTATATTATGTGTCAACCCCTTTTGACAATGTAGTGAAGCAGCTATATGTTGAAACATCGAAGTTCTTGTTTGGTGCCATGTACATACCACCTGGTTCTTCCAATGATATTTATTTTCAACACTGCTTAACTGTTGAGCAGCTCTCTGCAGATTAATCAAAACATCTTTTTTATATATTTGGTGATTTTAATCTACCTTTGGCGTTATGTAGTCCATTGAAAAGTTACATTTGGGGTTGCGTTTTTTAGAGGACGCAATTTTATTTTTTTGATGTGTAGGGGGGGTCAGTGTAAAGCTAAAACCAAGTTTGTGGGGTCGCCACCCTTGTCCACGGCAGCTATCTTGAAAATAGGGGTTGAAATGGTTTTTACGATATATCTCTTAAACTATTTATTTGATAAAAAAAATTTATTAACATTTTTTGTTGCAAATTAAATTCTCTACAACTTTGGTTTAGTAATTTTTTGTCGTAGAACTATAAATAAAAAAGTTATAAGCGAAAATCTTCAGAAATTCGAGAAAAAAATTTATATTTTTCGATATCTTTTTTTTTATAATCATGATGATGAACCGCCGACATTAACACCGTTTCCTTCTCCAGTTCTCCCACTGGTATTTAATTCAAAAAGCCGATCAGATGCTGAGCCGCAGCCTGGTCCATCGAAACGACTGAGGACGGAGTAGTTCTAATTTAGAAAATCACCGTGGATTATGCCTATTGGTGATAACACGTAAAAAAAAACGCGCCTCTAGACTCTACCTCGTGGTTGGTGGGGAAAAGAGTCAATAATTAATTATTAATAATATTACATAATATTATACATATTACATACAATACATATTACATAATATTATTACATACACACGTATAATATAGGTATAGTTAAGAATATTGAAAAATAGTACTCACTTCGGAGCGCTGTAAAACCTTAGCTATTGACTTAATGAAAAAATGATGCAAATAAAAGTTGTTCCTCCAAAAACTATCTACAAAAATGGTCGGTTATCATTTTTTCGTAAAATGATAAAAAAAAAAGTTATATCGAAAAATATAAATTTTTTTCTCGAATCTCTGAAGATTTTCGCTTATAACTTTTTTATTTATAGTTCTACGACAAAAAATTACTGGACCAAAGTTGTAGAGAATTTAGTTTGCAAAAAAAATGTTAATAAATTTTTTTTATCAAATAAATAGTTTAAGAGATATATCGTAAAATCAATTTCAACCCCTATTTTCAAGATGGCGGCCGTGGGACAAGGGTGGCGACCCCACAAACTTGGTTTTAGCTTTAAACTGACCCCCCCTACACATCAAAAAAATAAAATTGCGTCCTCTAAAAAACGCAAGGTAAGGCCTAAAAAATGTAACATTTCAATGGACTAATGGAACAAACCATGAAAAGAAGAACTATTAGCTTACTGTACAGCAGCGGGGCCCAAAATTATTAATGATTTTTTCTCTTTTTTAGGTTTGAAACGAGTGAATCATCTTCCTAACCCACAAAATGTTTTCCTAGATCTAATTTTCTGTTCTAAATATGATAATCTGAATTCTTTTAAAGCTTAAGACTTACTACTGCCTAATAGCTTTCACCATAAAGCAATAGTTTGTGATATGAAACTTAGTAATGACTTTAAGCCAATGTCATACAGAAAGGTATTCTTCGATTTTAGAAATCCTGATTATAACTCCCTTAATTATTATTTTGCGCTAATTGATTGGGATTATTTTATATATTATGAAGATATTGATATATTCGTTGAGACATTTTAACAGATCATAACTAATGCTCTTAATGCATTTGTTCCTTAAAGAGAAGTCAAGTTGACTAATGTTCCCAAATGGTATTCTGCAGAACTGAAGCAAGTTTAACAAAAACAAGCCCATGTTATGTGTAAAATCACTTTTTTAAATGCCGATTACTTATTATTTTCCCATCTTAGATCCGAGTATGAATTATTAACCAAACAGTGCTAAATGTTAAAGATTAATAACTCCATACTAAGTGAGTCCAACCAATTCTGGAATCAAATAAATTCTATGAGAAAGGATCATGGCATTCCCAATAAAATTTATTTCCAGAGAATTGATAGTGACAGTGACAGTGACAGTGACATTGTAAATCTTTTTGTCTTCCAATTTTCAGCTGTATACTTTAATACCTACTTAATTCACCAAATATATAATGCCAGTGATGTTTGCGTAAATATATCAAATTTTACTTTTACATTTGAAGAAGTATTTAGTAAAATTTCTAATTTAAAAGATAAAAATTGTTGTGGTCAAGATGGCATCCCTGCTACTTTTCTCAAAAGATGTATTTATTTTCTAACTATACCATTGACTATAATATTCAATCATTCTTTAATCAGTGGAGAAAAGACAGCTGCTACATATCAACAATATTCAAAAACGGAGACAAGGCAAATATTATTAACTATCGTCAAGTAACAAAACTATCTGCAATTCCAAAATTATTTGAACTTTTTCTCTCTAGATTTTTAACATTGCATTGCAAGTTTATAATTGCCAATGAACAGCATGGGTTCATGACAGGAAAATCAACTATTACTAATTTGCTTCTGTATAAGAATGATATTTTAAATGCTCTGGAAATTGAAAATCAGATTGATTCCGGTAATGCATACTTCTGAAAAGCGTTCGATACCGTGAATCACGACTTTTAATTCATAAATTGGAAATACTTGATTTTCCACCATGGCTATTATCTTGGCTAAACAGTTACCTTACTAGAAGAATTCAGTATGTCAAAATTAAGAACCATCTCTTTAATCCAGTACAAGTTACGTCAGGAGTTCCACAGGGGTCTCATCTGCGACCATAACTATTCAATTTTTATGTAAATGTTCTATCATCTTACTTTGATTACTGTAATTGTTTAATATTCGCTAAAGATGTTTAAATCTATATTCTTATACAGACTTCGAATGACTGCTTAAAACTCCAACATGATATAAAAAAATTACAATAATGGTCTCTCACAAATGGTCTAGCCCTCAATTTTGATAAATGCTTCATTATATTGTTCACAAAATCAAAAGCTCCCTTGAATTTCCAATATGAAATACATGGATTAACCATAAAACGAGTTGACAATTTAAAGGAATTAGGAGATCAGATTGATTCTTAATTAACATAAATTTCACACATAAATGCAACTATAAGCAAAACAAACCATATTCTGGGCTTCATTTTACGTAACTCGATAGACTTATTAATTAATGCCTTGAAGATTCTTTGCAACTCACTAGTGTGTTCTACACTTCAGTATGCATCTACAGTATGGTCTCCCCACTATCAAGTACATATTAATTTTATTGAAAGTGTTCAGAATAAATTTCTGAGACATGTGGCCTATAGATTGATTCTACAAGTTGGAAACTATAATTATAAGACTATTCTAACATATTTGAATATTCCAACTCTTTATAACCGAAGAATAAGAAGTGATCTACTTACATTAATTAATCTAATCAATAATAAAATCTCATACCCTAAGTACCTTTTCATAACACAAACTATGGTCAAAACAATTCATTAACACGATTAATGAGACAAGGTAATGAACACTGTAATATTGGTTTAAATATCTTCAACGTTTCCAAACACAAATTTGTAATTGCAACGATCTCACTAAGGAGAACAATATGAACCTCTAAGTTATATTTCATATCATGTCTATTTTTTGGTATTTTATATGCATTATTTTACTATCTTAATTTTAATTTTTATTTAAATTTTAATGTATTAATGTTTTAAATTTTTAATGTTTTTTTTTTTTCAAATTACTTTAATCTGTAAAAATTTTTGTAAAAATGGGGTAATCCGTAAAAAAATAGATAAATAAATAAACAAAACAAATTGAAGCATATTGAATATAATGTAGCTTTATCGTAACAATCCTAACACTTAATTTGTTAGCAGACCTCCTATTTGATTATTCATCGTAAAAATTATTGCTTATTTTATTTAACCTCTTCTTATACGTTTTTAGTTAACATATTTATTTCCTTTCGAGAGGTGCAAATACATGGGCGAACTTGTTAATTGTGAAGACATTTTTACGCCCATAGTCACAGATGAAGGAATATGTTTTTCATTTAATATTCTGGATAGATCGGAGATCTTTCATAACATTGTGTGAGTATGTGTTTATCTTTAAAAAATATTATCAAAATAATACAATCTTTATGCAGTAAAACTTCTCCATGCCGGACACCAACGGCAAAAAATAATTATCCGGTGTGTAGAGTTGTCGCTAAATTATTGCTTGACCTTTAATTATACGAGTAATTGATTAGTGTGATATAGCTCAGTATCTCTGTTATCATAGGAGATACCAAAAAAATTTTACCTACCCATAACAACAATACAAGGTTATAGTATGTTTTACAGGATATTTAAGAAGTTATAATCTTAACAAGTTCAACGGCCTGTATAGTTAAAAGGAGGTAAAAAAATAATAATCCATTAAATCCAAAGTTTTTAAATAATTGTCAAAGTTTATTAACAAACGAGTTTGCAAATATTTATTAAATTAAATACAGAGTAAGTCAAAACTTACGTACATTATTTTCTTAGTAATTTCAAATAGTTCACCCTGTATTTTATATCACTGTCAAAGACTACTACTGTTACCATGCTTACATACATAAAGTCACGCCTTTTTCCCATATGGGTAGGCAGATACCACTTCCTTCCACTTGCTACGGTTCGTAGGGATTTGGATGGAAAAATAATTGACTGGCATTTCATCACCAAACCTATTGAAAAACAAAATATCGAAGGGTTGCTTGCTGTAACTAAACTACGAATTAGACATTTGCAATGGGCTCGAGGAAAAATGAAGTTCGTTTAGCTTCAAAGGTTGTGAGGCAACTGCTAATTTCCTTCTCACTTTCAATGACATATTTGATATGTTGAATTCAAGGAATGTATTGGCAAAATATTTTTATAAATAACCTTTATCTGATGCTACCCATGAATCATATTTTCAATACTTCAATGAAATCAGATATTATGTAATGAACTTTTAAATTGGGTAATAATGAGAGGTAATTGATTCTGACAGAAAAAACAGGATTTTTGGGCTTATTGATTTGCATGCAAAGTTTTGAAGACATGTTAAAAATTTATGTATTTATGTAAGTGACAAAAAACTGGTGAAATACATTCTAACATATAAATTTTCTCAATATCCAACAGGTACTTTCCAAGAACCATTTATGCAAACAAGCATAGAATACTAATGCCCCTCTCGCTTCTGGTAATGCATCGTAGTCCAGATTGGTACCAATGTCTACATAACCAGAAAATTTCTCACCAGTCCATTCAATCTGTCGTCTTATGGACATTTTGTCTATGATCAAGTTACACAGAAGAGGTGTAGGTGATTTTTTTTGTTTCAAACACAAAGCACTTAGAGCTTCTTTGGTGAAACCTGGACTACCATCAATAGACCTGTACCATTTAGATATAGTTCCTGAATGAGGCAAACTTCGATTAAAGGTTTTTCTCACAAAATCATACGCCTTTGGAGAATAAAATGATAGTGTTAAGGCAAATGATCTTAGGCTAGGATCATATTTCTGTTTAGTGAGTACCTTCAAGAACCTCTTAAACAAATTTACTGCAGTCCCTGAAATTGATGCCTGTAAACAAATAAAAAAAATTAATTCAAAAATAAAATTTTAAATTGAAATTAGAAATGTCATAAGTACTTGTCATGTGACCAGAAACTGAAGAAGATAGTTTGATATATCATGTGGAAAAATAGTGGATAATATGTACTCACAGTAATAGCAGATTCTGATGATTCAGATTGAGATACTTTTCCCTGAAATATTTTAGTAAACTCTTTAAGGATGTTTTTCGAAGCCTCAATCTTTGAACAGTAGTCTGCAAATTATGAATTTTTCTTCTTTGATTGCCAACAGTCTTTTTTATTATTAACAGATTTTTTTTTCTCTTTTCTGGTGTAGAAAAGTCACTACTTGACATGTCTCCAATATAACATCTCTTCCTGAAGTACATGAAATGAACATTATTATATTTTTTTAGTGGAATAATAAGTTAATATATCTTTGGAATTCATAACAACTGATTCTCTAAATATTAAAATTCTGTGAATACCTTTTGTTTCTGAGATTCTGAGTATTTTGTTCAATTAAGCTCAATTTGAGTATTTCATCTTTTGTTTCTGAAGCAGTGGCAGTGCTTGAAGATGAGGAAGGAATTTCAGGCTCGATAGGATATTCTATTTCTTCAATGACAGATGTCACTTTAGTATTCCCTAAGAAAATCCAATAACTCTAAATATTGATTGATACCATAAATGAACTAACAAAAAACTCACCCTGATTTTTTTTTGAGGAAAATTGGAATAAATGATATCAGTTTGAATGACAAAATTTACAATGTACAAAGATCTTTGACGAAATTCGTTTAGCTATGATTTATAAAACAAAGTTTTTTATTTTAATTTTTTTGATATTTGTCAAGGAACGTTTAGCAAGAAACACAAACCATTACCTTTCAGATATGAACTGAAATGCTGAATGGCTTGGTAGTGGATTTGCACCTGCCTTCAAGTATTTCAAACCATTCCTATTAGTTAAGATATCCCTTGGATTAAAATGATTGGAACATACATAAGGATGTTTAGTCTCACAATGATCTTCTTCCCAGCCTAGAAGAGATACCCAAATTTTTCTCCTCTCACTGTCAGTTGGAAACCTGAAGTAACACAAATACACTGAACACATACATACATACATAAAGTCACGCCTTTTTCCCATAGTGGTAGGCAGAGACCACTTCCTTCCACTTGCTACGGTTCGTACACACATCTTTTGCTTCCTCTACTTTCATCAGTGCTCTCATACATGCTCTTCGGTTGTTGGTACTTTTGACCTGGCCTTTCTTCAAAACAATGTTGATCTGATCGAGATTTGTTCTCCGAGGTCGACCTCTACCGAATTGCCCATTCACACTCGCTTTATAAATTTGTTTCGTCAATCTTCCTTCATTCATCCATTCTACGTGTCCAAACCATCTAAGCATTCCTTTATCTATCTTTGTGACCACATCTTCTTTTACACCACAGCGTTTTCTTATCTCACTATTCTTAACTTTATCCAACCGAGTCACTCCGGCTATACTTCTCAGACTACTTATCTCCGCAGCATTAATCCTATTTTCATGCTTCTTCTGCCAAACCCAACATTCACTACCATACATACGTGTAGGAACCAACACACCTCTATGCACTGCCAGACGTGCCTTTTTTGACACTTTCTGGCTATTCATAAAGCTATGCAGTGCCCCAATCATTTGTTTTCCTGCCAACACCCTTCGCTTAATGTCACTGTCATACTTTCCATCTCTAGTAAATTTTGAACCCAAGTACACAAATTCATTAACTTGTTCCACTCTTTCTCCCTCAATCGAAACCCCACAGTTTGTCATGCTTTCTTCTCTTTCAAAAACCATTACTTTCGTTTTGCTAACATTTATTTTCATCCCTTTGATTTTCAGGGAATCATGCATAACATTAACCATCGCCTGCAACTCCTCTTCAGATAACGCTATTATGACTTGATCATCGGCGTAAAAAATGCATTTGACGATCAAATCATTTATTTTTAATCCATACGCACTTTCTTTCAGATCTTTTAAACAATTGTCTATGTATATGTTAAATAGCTATGGCGAAGCTACACATCCCTGTCTCACACCTTTTTCTATGTTAAACCAGTCCGTGCAAGCTTCGTTTATCCTGACACAAGCAGTGGAATCCTTGTAAAGTTATTTCAGTGCTCATATTAAGCTACCACTTACCCCATACATAGACAATGTAGACCACAATTCACCCCTCACCACTCTGTTATAGGCCTTTTCCAAGTCTATAAAAGCGAGATAGACCTTTAGACTTCTAGCCAAGAATTTTTTAAATATACCTCGTAATGAAAAGAAATTATCCATACATGTCCTTTCTCTTCTAAATCCTGCTTGCACATACCATATAATCTCAGTTTTAGTCGTTACTCTTTTAATCAATATATTTGCATACAGTTTACCGACTATGCTGAGTAAACTAATACCTCGGTAGTTCTAACAGTCCTGCTGCAAACCCTTTCCCTTGTCAAGCGGCACGATAACGGCCTTGCACCAGTCGTCTGGTACGCTACCACTTCTCCATCCAACAAAGGTTAAAAAGGCGGTCCAGTAGACTAGCTACCACGTTTTGTCCAGCCTCCAGCATTTCAACTGTTATCCTGTCATACTCAGCAGCTTTACCCAATTTCATACTGTTCAACGCTTCCACAATTTCTGTCGTAGTAATTTCACTTTCATTGCAACTTTCACTCATGTCACCGAATGGGGCCTGTACTTGTGTATCCTCTTTCTCAAATAAACTCTCGAAGTATTCCTTCCATCTCTTTAATACGCATTATTCTCCTTTTAACATACTACCATCTTGGTTTATGATTCTTTTCAATTGCAAGGTAGAATTTTTACGTCTGGTTGTTCTTATGGACTTCCAGAAGGGTTTAATATTGTTTTGGAAATCGTCAGGTAACCTTCTATCAAATTCATCTATATTACTTTCCTTCTTTTTTGCCACAACCTTTTTTGATACACCTTTTAACCTTTTATACTTATTCTTTGCCTTGTTTTCATCCTCAATCGTTGCCATTTGAGTTCTTTGATTGGCTTTTGTAGCTAGCCAAAGCAGCCAGGCTTTCTTCTTTTCTGTAACTGCTTTTTAAACCTCTACGCACATTTACTGTAACCTGCATCCTTTCCTTCTTTTAATTACACCGCATACTTTAATAGCAATATTTACGATTCCTTTCTCAAATGGCTTCCAAAATTCTTCAACCTCACATGCTTCATCTAAACTGTCAAATTTTTCGGTCAATTTACTAACGAACTCCTCTTTTATACCTTCTTCTTGCATATTCTTAACTTTTATACGCTTTAGTACACTACTTGATTCCTGCACACGATGGCGCCACCGCTTAAAGAAACCTCTTATTCGGCTCATTACTAAGAAGTGGTCTGTGTCAATACCTGCATCGCGGTATGCCCGAGTGTCCATTACTTTCTTTTTCAATGATTAATCCTTCTTGTCTTGTGTACAAGTGGATCCTTTTATGGTTAAACATTGTGTTTGTTACCACAAGATTTCGCTCCAAACATACTTCAAGTATACTTTCTCCGTTTTTATTTACTCTGCGGTCACTGTACATTCCCAGAACACTGTCATATTCATCACGCTTTACTCCTACACAACTATTAAAACCACCCAACATTACAATTCTTTCATTCTGGTTACACTTACTTAAAATATCTGTCACACTATACCAAAACTCCTGACTCTATTTTTGGGCTTTTAAAGATTGGTTCCACTGCGCATCTTGTGGGGCATAAACCCCTAGCAATAAGATACGAGTAAGACCAACCTTTAGCCTCACCCAGAGGAGTCTTGGGCTTACACATTGAAAGTCAGTCACACATTCATCCATTCTAGCAGAGAGTATCACACCAACGCCCTGAGAACCTCTGCTGGTTTCCGGAACTCCTGACCAGTAGGCTGTATAAGGTCCATGTGTTGTGGTCTCACATCCTTTTCGCTTGGTTTTATTTACACAAAGAACATCAATCTGTCTTTCTTCTAACATCGTGTAAATTTTATTTATTTTTTTCATTCAATCCTCCCCTCACATTCAAAGTAGCAAAGTGACTGTCCGCAGTCCACGTTTCGCCCTCACAGGAAGCATGACATGACAGGTGGCGACGCATATCGCTATCGTGTTGGTTATAGTCTATACGACTATTACTCATAGCTTCCCATGAGATAAATACAATTTATACTAACATAAATACATAAAAAATTAAAATTAAAGTTAAATAAATGTCAAATAAAATCTTGATCTAACAGAACAAATAAAATTTTAAATCTTTTAGAAATTATATTTATCGCACTTACGGAAAACTCCAGCAAACAAATTTATAATAAAAATAAATGTATAGTAGATTTAACTAAGCCAGATTTAAATTAAACGTCAAAAAATTCAAGTCGACAGACAATAAAAAATTGGTGAATAGGCAATTAAATTATTGGTCTTATGGATAAAACCGATCTATTGAATGCTTTTATTTGCTATAATAGAGAACTTCCCGCGAATGTACAATATATAATGATTTTTGATTTCCTTCTTTTTTTTTCTTAAATTATATTAAAAGTCTGAGAAATATAATTAATAGTAAAACGGAATAAATAAAACTTATTATTTAAAATAATTTAGGTCACTTATCTGTCAGATTGCTCTTTTGGACTCTGGCAACCAAGTCGTTTTATTCGAAGGCTTTCTGATATTTTTATTTTATTTATTTGCCAGTTTAACTTCTACTGGGAATATTTTCGAAGCCCTAGTAGTTCTTACTTTCTCTTCCTTGTTTTTTTTTGGATTTAGATGTTGTTTTTATATTTTTTTGTTGGGTTTGGTTCTAGTAGCTCTTCTACTTATCGGGACAATTAAATTGTGTGTACTTTCGGAAATATTACTAACTTTCTCCGGAGCGACTTTAACACGACAAGCGTATTTGACGTTTATTTGACATTCTTACCATACTTCTATTTTTATTAACCATTCCTCATACTTAAAGTTATAAGTTTTAAAAAAAAATTTATTTCTCCATGCAAAGTATTAATTAAGTTTTAACTGTATTTGATTTAATAAATATTCGCAGATTTGTTCGTGTTTATAAACTTTGACAATCATTAAAAAACTTTGGCTTCATTAGATTATTATTCTTATTCTTCTTTTTAATTAAATTGGGCGTTGTTAAACTTGTTAAGATTTCTACATAGAATTCAAATAAAATCAAATTAACTCAAATCAAATTTATTCAGCAACAATACTTAAACACAGTATAGATCTATATATACTTATAAATAACATTTGATGATATTCATTTATTCGGGGTAGTGTAGTATATCCGCCTAAACCTACAAGGCTTGTGTTGCAGTTCCATCTACTTACTAGCTCTTAAATTATAGTCTAAATATCCAGTGTTCTCAAAGTATTCGAAAGTTAGTTCATAATGAATAGTTGCCTATACGTAAATAAATGACTATATGTGAAAAAGTTGAATATCTGTGAAAAGTTGGATGGAGATGGAGTACATCTCTCTCTCGTCGTTCTCTTATTACTGAGAATCGTAATCATTAACAACTTGTGCCGCTATTTCTCTTCATTGACTTCGATCCTGCGCCATATTTACAGACTTATGGAACGAATCACCAGTGGCCTTTTGGATCTGATCGGTCCATCGGGTTAGCGAGCGTCCTCTAGCCCTTCGTCCTTCTGTGTTTTCGAAAACTATGAGACTCGTCAGGTTGTCTCTTCGCGCTATGTGACCGAAAAATCCCAATATGCTCGCAAGGCAAGTGGAAGAGAGTCTACTGCGGATGTTCAGTTCTCTAAGAATTGACTCGTTCGACCTGTGCGTCGTCCACGGAATTCGAAGCATGCGCTTTGAACGCATCAATCCTTATCCTGTCTGCTGCTTTAATTGTCCATGTTTCTGCCCCATATCGGAAAATAGAGAAAATCAATGATTGAACAAGTTTTATTTTAGTGTGTTTAGTGATAGATCTGTCTTTCCAGATCTTGGGCAGTCGACTCATTGCACTTTTAGCCAGTCCTATTCTTCTTCGGATGTCACTCTTACTGAAGCCCGTGTTACTAATACATGAGCACAGGTACATGATGTGGTCAACGACTTGAAATCATTTTAGAGCATCTGTCAGTTGCAAAGTGTTTGCACGATTGACTATTATAATTTTAGTTTTTTCCTCGTAAATCATGAGGCCACATTTAATGCTCTCTGTCTCAACTCGATTTAGAAGATCCAACATTTCTTCTTCTTATGCAGCTATTAGTGTTGTATCGTCTGCATATCTCAGATTTGCAATCTTTTTGCCCGCAACTGTGATTCCTCCATTTGTCCAATGCCTTTTTCATTATGTATTCTCCATAGATGTTGAAAAGATCTGGAGACAGGATGCATCCCTGGCGAACGCCCCTGCCGGTCTTAAAAGGGAGCGAGTGCTGTTTTTTTTATTCTGCCCTTGGCCATGTTGTTGTCGTAAAGATTTCTTATTAGTGCAATAAGATGTTCAGGCACTCCCATCTCGCAAAGAACTTCCCACAGCATACTCCAGTCGACACAGTCAAATGCCTTTTGGTAATCCAAAAAACCATTGGAATATTGAATTCTCTGCATTTCTCTATGAGTTGTCGTAAATTAGGAATCTGTTCTCTGGTGCCTTTACCCTTTACAAAACCTGCCTGTTCCCGGGGAATCTGTCGATCCAGATACGCCCCTAATCGCCGCTTAATAATACGAAGCAGGATCTTACTCAGATGCGATATCAGAGAAATGGTACGGTAGTTGCTACACTTCTTGGTTGCACCTTTTTTATGAAGTGGTATGAATATAGAGGTAGACCAGTCTTTGGGCCATTGACCATGCTTCCATATTAAGTTTCATAGATTAGTTAAGATTTTAATGCTCTGTCGATCCTAATTTTGCAATAGTTCTCCAGTTATATTGTCACAGCCTAGAGACTTTCCCTTTTTCAAATGTGCTATTGCCTCTTCCACCTCTGCATGCATAATGTGAGGTTCGTATATTATTTCATTTAAATTGTGAATTGTGAACTCTCCAACCAGGATTTGTTGTTCCTTGAACGGTTCTGAGCAATATTTCTGCCAAACCTTTAATATCGCCTCTGTGTCTCCAACGACAGTGCCTTGTTTAGATTAAATAGCATAGTTCCGTGGTTTAAATTCTCTTGCGAGAAGTTTGACTTTTTAAAATAGGTCTCTAGTTTCATTTCAATGCGAGTGTGATTCTACCTCTTGACATATATTGGATATGTAATTTTTTATGTCTTTACGGCATCTCTTCTGGATATCCTTAGATAGGGCTCTATAGGTTGTTTTATCGGGAGGGCCTATTTTCAGTTGTTTCCTCTGTTCTATTATCTGCCATGTCTCATCACTGATCCAATGCTTGCGACCATCCATATTTCCTGGTCGTCGGCAATCTCTGGCGGTTTTCAGGAGACCCTCCCTAAGACTCGTCCACGATTCTTCGGCATCATCGCTGCAATTTATATTTGTTAATACGGGTTTGATTCTCTCTCTAAAAATTTCTAAATCTTCTTTTGTTTACCTCGTTTGTCTGACTGAGGGTTTGCGGATGTTCTTAAATCTGAGTCTAAAATCCATTACTAGCAGTTAGTGGTCACTACCACAGTCCGCACCTGGAAAAGTTTTTGCATTACTCACAGAAGTCTTCCATCTTGTATTGATTAAGATATAATCTATTTGATTTCTATATCTGTCACCCGGTGACTTCCATGTGTAGAGTCTGCGAGGATGATGTTTGAAATATGTATTCATTATGGAGAGTCTTCTTTGCAAGCAGAAGTCCATCAGCCTTTTGCCCCTTTTATTCCTCTTGCCTAGTCTAAAACCTCCGACGACCTGTCTCATATAGTGGTCCATGTGCGTGGCCTCTACTTTGGAGTTAAAATCTCCTAATATAATTGTGATGTCTTTGTTGGCTATGTTGGCAAGTTCAGTATCTGGAGCCAAGAAAAAACTCTCCGTTATAGTCTCTTCGCCGTGGATGTTGGGGCGTAGACTTGTAATATGTGTAGAATGCAAGTTGAGCACTGTAAACGAAGGTGAATGATTCTGTCATTAATTGCATCATATTAACAAACAAATTTCTGCAGTCTATTGGGCACTATTATTGCGACACCGTTTATGATTTCCTCTGCATGGCCTGAGAAATAAATTGTATTGCCTGAAATACTCTGGAAGTGCCCCTTTCCTCTCCAATGAGATTCACCGATTCCACGGATATCAATGTTATGGGCTGTCATCTCCTTTTCGATTATTTGGAGTTTACCTGGCTGCTGTACCAGACCCCTTACGTTCCAGGTAGCTATTCTTGTGGGTTTTCGGATAGATAATCTATCCTGTCTCTGTGTGTTTACTTTCAAATCAGTTCCTCCCGGAGATCCGATTGAGGAACTATTTACACTCCGGACTTGTCTTGAGTTAAAAGTTGCCATGATTCTTTTGAGAAAGAAAATATCTTCCAAAGGTGGGTTTCCCTCACTTTTTTTTGATCTATTTACAGGGATTTAGTCGTCTAGTGAAAAATTATGGTTATACCGCCATTGCTCGGTCGCCAGAGCCTCGTTCGTTTTTTAGCAGATTGCACCGGGTGATCAAAGATCACCACTCTCGAGCAGGTGAGGTTGGCATTTGGGTAGTTATGATCTGATGTTTAGAACTACCCCTTGCACCCTTGCACCACATATTATGCATACAAATATACCCATATAAATATTTCTTTTATTTGAAATTATAATTATTAAAAAAATCTACTTTGCAGCTGATTTTGTATGATAGGTATTTTCATGATTCTTTTGAAAACTCTGAAATTATTGCATTTTTTCAGTTCTGTCCGTAAGCTATTACATATTTTTGGACCGAAGTAATGATGCTTCTTTGCATATGGGTTTTACTGAATCTTGGAACTTGCAAAGTTAGATCAGTGGTATGTCTTTATTGACTGAGAATCCTGTATTTTTTTGAATAACTAAGTTTGGATCTGCAAGATGTTGATATTTCTGATATTTAGGATATGTGATTCTTGATATAATTGTTCCATGGAGTACAATCTTCTTTTTTTCCTAAATTATTTTCAGTATTGTATTTTGTGTTGTTTGTAGTCTATGAATGACGTTGTTAAAGACGCCACCCCAGGCTGTAATGTAATGAACACGGACTCAATTAATGAATTACAGACTATGAGTGTAACTTTTTTGCTAAGAATGTCCCTAAGTGTGTAAAATTTATGTATGAGTTTTCTGGATCTGTTGATGACGTAGAATTGGTTATAACTTTTTAAAAACCCTGTACAACATACTATAACCTTAAATTGTTGTAATGACACATTTTTTGTGTTTCTCTTATGATAACAGAGCTACTGAGCTTTAACACACTAATTAATCTTATTTTTCACAACGTGTAATTTTTTTGAACTTTATTTTTAATTTTTTTTCTGCTCTCGTTATTTAACTTTTAAGATACCAAACAGTAATTATTAATATTTTTTTGACCAATGAATTATATCAAACTAACGTTTACATAACTAATTATTACTTTGCATAGAAAAATAAAAATATTCCAAAAAATAATTGTTTTAACCCTCATATGTCGTCGTATAGGCGGCACACCATAACTTATTATTACAGCGGGTTGGCCGGTCTGTCATCCCCTAAGCACATTTCTAATATTTTTAAATTGCTTTCTTAAACCTTCGTTGAGTATATGTTTGTGTAAAAATAAAAGATAACACGATATTTATTTTAGACTTGCTATCGTAACCTGTTGATTTTATATCAGCTGATGTATATATTACAACCACTTCAGTATCCTGTATCCAGTATCCATTTTTGCGTTTTGAATATTACTCATTTCTATAACTTACACGATTGGGAAAGTTCAGTGTGTTTTTTCATTATATTTTGTAAAAAAATATTTGAAATGCCCAAGAAATTAAAAATTAGTTGCAACGTAGTGATTATATTGACTCGGCTGAAAATTATAGATTGGATAGTGTTATTATCAGTGAAGAAAGTGACTCTAGTAGTGGTAGTGATGTTATTATTACTAAAAGGCCAGAGAACCATACCTTTACTATAAATTCGACACTTACATCGTCGTTTTTAAAAGATTTTATATTTTATCCCCTTTCCATCCTTTTTGTAGGGGTGCTTACATTATTGGAAATATCACAATCAAACTCAGCAAACTTGAAAATTACGACTTCGACACTAATATCGGCGTTTTGAATATTTTTTATATTTCATCCTCTACTCACCCCTTCCGTAGGGGTGCTAACAAAATTAGGAATGTAACTATTAAATCAGCTACCCAAAAACCTATGAATTCGATACTATTATCACCGTCCAATTTGAAAATTGCAAGAGTACAGCCAGTCCCTAAAAAAGGCAAAAAGACCCTACCTAGCAACTACAGACCTATCGCACTGCTATCTATTATTTCAAAGGTCATGGAAAAAGCCATCAACATAGAGCTCATGAAATATCTGGAAGACTCAGGAATTATCAATGATAAGCAATATGGCTTCCGCCATCAGAGATCAACTGGTGACCTGCTCGCATACGTCTCACATATATGGCAGCTATCTATTGAAAAGTATGGAGAAACTTTAGCTGTGGAATTAGATATCTCCAAGGCGTTCGATCGAGTTTGGCACCAGGGACTCCTCGCTAAGCTTCCATCTTATGGCTTGCTCCCTCAGCTGTGTTCTCTGCTTGCTAGTTTTCTCTCAAACAGGTCTCTCCATGTAGTGGTCGATGGAGTTTCATCTGACACTCTACTCATAAATGCTGGTGTTCCGCAAGGATCCATTCTAGCACCAACACTATTTTTACTTCACATCAACGACCTATTGAAAGCAACTTCATGTCCCGTACACAGCTTTGCCGATGATAGTACCCTCCATACCGCATTCTCTTCCAGGGCCCCTATATCAGCCCGTGAAACCAGAAATGAACGAGGAAGAAATGTTAACAATATAAATATGGACTTAGCAACAATTTTCGAATGGGGATCCAATAACTTGGTAGAATTCAATGCAAACAAAACACAAGCATGTCTTTTCTCTAGAAAAGCCGATCTCACTGTGCCTAACATAACTTTGTCAGGAGTAACCATACCACTGAAGTCATCCATATCGATGCTTGGTATTACTATCAGCAATAACCTTTCTTGGGAAAATCACGTGAGGTCCATTGCCAAAAGTGCATCCCAAAAACTTGGTTTTTTGTTTCGTGCCAAGAGCTATTTCACCTCCAGTCAGCTGCTTATGATCTATAAGGCACAGATCCGACCTGTACTGGAGTACTGTTCCCATATTTGGAGTGCAGCACCTAAACATATCCTGAAGCTACTGGAAGTTTGGAAGAAAATCCGTCAGATGAATGGCAATAGAACCTGTACTAAAATACCAGTCATAATTTTTCGAGGCAATTTAATTAATGACAGTCAAAAGATCGTCGATGTTATTGGCGAATTCTTTCAACAAAAAACTTCAAACCAACACCACTTTAATCCAAATCCGAACCTTACTCCCACTCCTACTTCCGAAATCGACGACTATGATCTCCGCTCTCTAAATAATCCCTTCTCCCTTCAAGAACTGACTTTTGCTCTATCTTCCTGTAAGAACTCAGCTTCAGAACCCGACCAAATACCCTTCTCCTTTCTGAAAAATGTGTTCTTCTATAGCCTCACTAAACTGCTTGAGCTCTATAATGATATCTGGAGTCAGGGGAACTTTCCGACACTTTGAAGAAAATGATTCGTACTTCCATTCAAGAAACAAGATAAAGACTCAGTCGACCTTAAATCCTAGCGCCCTATTTTCTTAACATGCACTACCTGTAAGCTTTTGAAAAAAATAATCAACAAAAGACTCTTGTGGTATCTTGAGAAAAAACAAATCATATCCGCCGCTCAGTCAGGATTCAAAGAACATCGCAGCACCATGGACAACTTAATAATTCTCCAAACATACATAAGCGAAGCCTTTCTGAAGAAGCAAGATGTTGTAGCCGCCTTTTTTGACATCGAAAGCGCATTTGACATTGTACCCCATAATCAAATTCTTAACTGTCTCAGCACCTACAAAATCTCAGGAAATATCTTTTCTTTCATCCAAAATTTTTTGTCCAACAGATATTTCAATGTATCAGCAATCGGCAAAATGTCTTCCACATTTTCTCAAATATTAGGAAACACGCTCGACAAAACACTAAATTGGAAACAGCACATTCAAAACGTTAAAGACAACTGTATGACTAGACTTAACATTTTAAAAACACTCTCAACTATCAATGGGGAGCTGAAGAGGACATATTACTAAGAACATATAGGGCACTCATCCGATCGAGGCTAGATTATGAAAGTTTTATATACCTCTCTGCCGCAAAATCCAACCTTCGCATGCTTAACACTGTACAAAACACAGCACTACGAATATGCCTAGGCGCCTTCCGATCCAGTCCAAGTGAAAGTCTGTACATTGAAGCTAACGAACTCACACTTACTCATAGACGTCAACACCTTCTTCTATCGTATGCTGCCAGAGTATCAGCTAGCCCACATAACCCAGTGCATAAATTATTAGCATCAACAACTATTAGCATCAACAACGATACGTGATTCTACTACCAGAACCCAACCTCTACCACAAGCCCTTGTGCCACTACTACGTAACGTAGATCTTACCTCAACAACCCCCAATCAGATATCAGCTATACCCCCTTGGAGAAAATCCCTGCCCAGTATCAATATATATCTCACTTGATTTTCTAAAAACCAAACCTCTCCAACATTTCTTAAACAAGCCTTTCTGCATATTATAAACGATGGTAACTTTGATAAAATCATTTACACAGATGCCTGTAAAAGCGAAACTGGCGTTGGAACTGCCGCCACAACATAATAGCCTCATGTTCCATGCCACCCTTAGCTAGTGTCTATACCGGTGAGCTTCTTGCTATACTTCTAGCATCAAATTTTCTGTCGACAGAATATAAAAACGTGGCCATCTGTACTGACTCACTGTCTTCTATCCAGTCCATCAACAGTATTTACACACAACATCCCATTGTCCAAGGTATACATGAGTCAATTAATCGACTTACCTCCCAAGGGGTAAGCACAACTTTAATTTGGGTACCATCACACGTTGGCAGAGCTGATAGTGCTGCCAAACAGTCTGCAACAACCAACCCTACCTACGGAGAATTCCAAGTACAGGGTGATCTTAAGAACCACCTTCAACACACCATTCTTGAATCTTGGCAACTAGCCTGGAACAGATCTTCTGCCAAGCTTCACGAAATACAACCCTCTATCAATATAGCACCGATTTCTGTAGCGACTCGTAGAGATAAAATTATTATTAGAAGACTGAGAATAGGACACACTCGCCTGACGCATCTACACCTTATGACTAAAGAGAACCCACCAATATGTCAATTCTGCAACGATCCTCCAACTGTCAAACACATCTTTACTGAATGTGCAACGTACGCAGCCCAACGTCAGCACCACAAGGAAACATTAAGAAGATTTTTAGCTCACGTGATCAGTTTTCCAAACTACTGAATTACCTTAAAGAGATAGACGTTTATGATAAGATCTAACTTTCTTTTTTTAATGTAATATATAGTTATTTTATACATTGTACTACGTGTCAATGACCTTTGTAGTTGAGACACTTTTCTAAATAAAAAAAAAATATTTAGTGTTTTTCAAGTTTTTTTATTTAGTTTTTTTCATGTTATAATGATAATAAATTATTGTGTTTAATTAGAATAAACTTCTGTGCAAAAAATATTATTTTTTAAAACACATCCCATAGTTTTTGACATTGAGTGATTTTTGCTTTTTTTTCTAAAACAATAAAAAAAATTCCGAATTTTTATTTTGTTTTACACTAAGTGTATCTAATACACAATTTTAGCGCATTTTTAAAAAATTCCGAGTAGATAGATAAGTAAATAAAATAATAGCCCGAGTACATTGTAATCACAAAAGAACATATAAACGAGCGCAAAAGGTTAAGTATAAAAACGGGGCTAATAAAAATAAAAGTATAGTAACAGTAGTTTTTGAGAGTAATATAAAATACAGGGTGATTCATTTAAAATTACTAAGAAAATAATGTACTTAAGTTTTGACTTACCCTGTATTCGATTTAATAAATATTCGTTAATTAAAAGGGTAACATTAATTTTTTTTAAGGTAAAATACAGCGTGTTTCATTTAAAAAAAAATAATTTTGATCTGGGACCGCGTTATGTAAGCATAATGTTAATTTGGGTGTTTTAATAATTTTAGAGCATTAGAAAACTTGCTTGTCAAAAGGTAATATTGTAGAAGGGATATTTTTTTATATTGACATCTACAGAGACAGGAAGTATACCAAAATAATCCAGGTGGTCTCCTTTATCTGAAAAATGCAATATCGGTTAATATTAAGAAAAACAAATTTTGAAAAAAATTAATAGTTATGAGATATCCTGTATAGTGTCAGTGTTCCTAAAACAAGTACCAATATAAAAAAATCTTCTAAAACTTTGGTAATTTATAGAGACTTGTCATTGCCAACCCAGAATTAAACATATTTATTTAACAAAATATGTAAAAAATATAAGATAGTTTATCGAGTAGTTATAATAATTTGATTTCCATTTAATTTGAACTTATAATGTTAAATACAAAAGTGTTAAATCTTACCTTATTAAAAAAATTTTGTAGTTTTAAATTAATTACCAAAAAATCCAATGATTAAATTGGTTTTCATAATTTAAAATTATATGGAAATTAAAAAATGTGGCAACGTTTGAATATTCGTCTTGTGTCAAATATGTCAATATTAATAATCCTTGATTTAGGTGTAAGTGTTATTCAACGATAACTAGATGGGTCTTAAGAAATAGGAATTCTTTCTCACATAAGTTAAAAAAGTGTTACCTTAATCAAATTACTCCATATCTTCATATCAGTGGTAAGTCTGCTCAATAACACTGTTGTTTAAATTGTAGAGTTTATTAATTTTAACTATAACTGCACTTGTTAGAAATTTTTAAATATGGCGATTTCAAACATGACCGTCTTCTTATATCTTATAATCTTTACATATTTTGTTAAATAAATATTGTTAATTCTGGGTTGGCAATGACAATTCTCTATAAATTACCAAAGTTTTAAAAAAAAAATTTATATTGGTACTTGTTTTAGGAACACTGATAATAAAGGGTATCTCATAACTATTAATTTTTTTCAAAATTTGTTTTTCTTAATATTAACCGATATTGCATTTTTCAGATAAAGAAGACCACCTGGATTATTTTGGTATACTTCCTGTCTCTGTAGAGGTCAAATTAAAAAAAATATCCCTGCTACAATATTACCTTTTGACAAGCAAGTTTTCTAATACTATAAAATTATTAAATCACAACTAGCTTAGTTTATTTTATAGGATTTTCCTTTCATAAGAATGCATTTCCATCAAAAACTTTTACATTTACATTTAGATATTTAAAGTTTTTTATTATTCCTTGGTCTAGCGGTAAAAAATGTGCTGTATTAAGTAGCAAAAATATTAACAATATGTTGGATAGCTGAATATCCGGATAAGATATTACATTGACTAAGACCATGATAATTTTTCTTTTTTACGTTGCATTTTTCTGTCAACTTTGTGCATCCAATCTATCATGTTATCTCTGGTAATTTAGGTCCTCTTTTTGTAGTACCAGGATAGTTGCAGTTTGTCAACATACAAGCCTTTAAAACATCGAGAATTTTCTCCAATGGTTTTTTTGTTTCTTTATTAAGAATTGCACACAATAATACTGTCAGTCCTTCCTTGGCATATTCACCCCCATTGCACTCTTCATTGCGAAATGTAAAAGTTTTACTAGGTCAAACCAACCATTGAAAGCTTTAAAATTTAGATTAAGTTCTTTGGCCGCCTCTTTAGCTTTTTCCTTAATTGTTGATCCAAATAATTAAATGTTACCTATTACCTATTAGGTACAGATAGATTATTTCGAATTTATTTTAAATAAAAATATTTACGTTAACGGTATTTCGGAAAAATGAGACAGGTAATTATTTTTTAAACCCAACATGTTAACGTAACTGACCGCTATCGGTGCGAAATATTCTCACGGGCCACCTCTGGTGGTAAATAAAATTTTTATTTACCATGCAAAAACTTACTCCATGCAATCGTTGACTCACCCTGTACAATCGCAAAAATACTTAAAATTAATATTAGCAAAAACGACATACGCTACAATATAAAAAACTAATTTAGACGTTACAATTTTTAGTCAGCAAAACTTAAACTTCCACGAAACAAAAATCAGCAACAACGAATGGACAGTCGAAAATGGATATTCGGATAGTTCTAATATGCAGACGTTTCCAAGAAGAGCAAATTTAGCTGGAGTATCGAACTCTTTAGAAGTTATACTCATTACAGTTTCCAATATTACTGATAAACGTTGCAAAGATGGATTTCAAGGATACAAAGTATGTTAACAATCAAAATGATCAACAATTACCCAAAGTGTAAATATTGTCGCATTTCTTTACTCTTTAAATAAGTTTTGATGCCAGCAATATACAGTTTGGATCATAAACCAGTTGATACTACGCCTAGCGTAGTAGTAGTCGGTTGTTAACTTGACTAATGTATAGTACCCGAAAGTCAGTTGACACTACTAACAGTGTAAGGTTATGTTCTTAGTTGTTATTTTTAAATAACGAATAATCACGGAGTGGGAGACATCTATTATTCATCGTATGAACTTCTCAAAGAGTGAAAAACAAACTAACCTTATTTTGTTTATATGGTTGAAAAGTAAACTTTATATATTTTTTTTAGTAATTTAAGCATTAAAAGTGTTATATTTAAACAATATATTGTGAAGAATTGGTGTTAATAAACTACAAAATTCGAAAATTCAAAGGATTAAAAAAGGTTATATGGAAATAAAATTGCGAAAAATATTCCATGTTCCACAATGCTCTACCTATGGCTATTCGATTATATCTTTGCATCTATTTTTTTCAAATCCTATTGCAGCTTAGAAATGAAAGATTATCTTAAAGATAGGAATACCAATCTCAAAGTTTATGTTTGTTTGCAGCAAGCACTTTGTGATAGGTAATTTTTTTAGAGGTAAATTTAATATTGCTGTCCAATGATCTATCATTTGATTTGTGATTATTTATAGTGACTTGAACAACACAGAGAAAGCGTTTTAAATATAAATGTGTTCCTAGACAGCACCTTTCCATGTTGAAGTATCGACATTTCATAAATAAGAAAGATAGAAGTAAAGTTAATAGGATGATAATATATAATCTCTTATTGGTCAAACACGTTTACCCACATAAACCAATATGTCCGAAATTAATATTTCGATTTTTATAGGCATTGCAACAAGTATTCCAAGATTAACAGATTTTTAAAATTTTTGAAAACAAACAAACATTGATACCTGGACACCTATCTTAACTGGCATTTAACAAGAATGCAACGACAATAAAACTGAAATATCCAAAACAACCTTAAATTTAGCTTAAATTCAATATTTTAACACAAAAAAAATTAACTCAAATCTCTGAGATAACTAAAATTCCCTTTGCTAAAAACTTTCATGCTATAAGTTTTTATTTTATTTATTTATTTGCACTACTCTACGGGCTTTTAGCCCAACTACAGAGCAGGGGGAATACAGCTTTATTAATTTTAATAATACATATATACAATAAAGATTAAAAATACATTTAAGGAATTTAAAGAAAAAATAAGACTTAATGACTGACAGCGTACAGAAAAATAGGTCTACATCCAAATTCATGTTATTAACTATGCTGCATGTGGTATGAAGACGAGAACTCTTCAGAATATTAATTCGATATGCATTTAAATAAAAGGTGTCCGAATTTCTGGATTCAGTCCGTGGAATACGAAAACAGAGCTTTTTTAGTAGTGTTGGGCAGTCAATTAAATTATGCACTAGCTTGTACGCGAAGATTACGTAGAAATAATCGCGTCTTTTTTTTTAACTAAACAAATTGTGCCGCTGTAACAAATCCACTTGTTGCGTACAAAATGGCCGGTAGACAGCATCAACTTTGAATCTTGACAATTTTAAAAATCGTCTTTGAACTGCTTCAATGTGATCAACATGACACTGATAAAACGGACTCCACACCACAGAAGCATATTCCAGCTTAGATCTCACGAAAGCATAATATAATGTCTTTGTTGTGGAGACACTTCTAAAGTCACGAAAGGATCTGACAATGAAACCATACAAACGGTTTTCAGAAGCGATAATCGAATCAATGTGATTGTTATAAGAGAGGAAAGAATTAAATGTAACCCCAAGGTCAGTCAATCTTTCAGGTCGTTGAATGGTGACGTTGTTAAATAATTGTATTTGTCAGTGTTTGTTTTAAGAATTAAGAAAATTACATTGCATTTAAGTGGATTAATTGTTAAGTTGTTGCGTTCGCACCAGTCAACTACATGATTTAAGTTTAAAGATAAATGTTCACAGTTATTAATATATTCTATGGTACTGTAAAGTTTCAGATCATCAGCATATAGTAAGTAGTTGACATTAATAATCTCAGAAATATCATTTATGAAGATGTTAAACAACAGCGGGCCCAGGATTGATCCTTGAGGAACACCTGATGACGCTGTATATGTGATAGACTTGAATCCATTGACCTGAAAAAATTGGGTACGAGTCTGTAAATAAGAACGGAACAGCTCCGCCAGGGAATCAGACAGCCCAAATGATATGAGTTTGTTAAGAAGAATACCGTGATCCAGTCTATCGAAGGCTTTCAAAAAATCTGTGTAAATAACATCAGGCTGGGTTTTATTGTCAATTGATTCAGCAATATTCTCAGTAACTGTAACCAGATTGGTAACGGTTAAACGACCCTTCATGAAACCGTCTTAATAACTTGAGATTCTGCTGTTAATATGTCGGTAAACTACTTGTTCTAATATTTCAAATACCTTCAAAAAATTGCATATTATCGAGATAGGCCAGTAGTTTGATATGTCTTGCTTGTTACCTTTTTTTAGTACTGGACAAACTTTTGATGTCTTCCAGATTTTGTTTTCTTTTTTTTAAGAAAACGCCCAATCAGGGTATTTTTCTGTAATTACAATCTGATCATGAAGATCAATAAGCAATTTTTTTTTCAAACCTAACTTAACTAAGGTGGAAAAATTTTAAATTCTAAGGTCCTACTCATTAGTATACTTTGGTGTCTAATATTTTAAGCAACACTACCGTTAACGTGTTTTGAGAGATTCGCACAATACTCTGCTTTAAACTAACACAGTCACTTAAACTACTTCACTAACTCAAACGGTTTGATTCTGTTGAGTCTTCTCACTAGATTGGTATTGTCGAGGAGCTGGGTAACCTCAACGTTCCCATGTTGTAGTAACCGTTGTTTATGGCTACTGGCGAATTTGGCTATGGTCTGGTCAACAGTTTCTACATCGAGGTCCCTATGAGGATTACTGTTACGGCAGTACCAAGGTGCATCAACGATGTTCCTCAATACTTTATCCTGAAAAATATCACTTGAATACTACTTTTACTTTCACAGCCCCAAAGCTGTATACCAGATGTCCAGACAGGTTTCAATATCTGTTTGTAGAGAAGCAGTTTGTTGTGTATGGACAATTTGGAGTTTCTTCCTAGCAGCCAATACATCTTTTTATATTTTATACTAAGCTCTTCGCGTTTTTTTTTTAACATGGACTCTCCAGCGAAGTCTAGTGTCAAGTGTCATTCCCAAATACTTTGCAGTGTCAGCATAAGGAATTTGAGCATTGTTGATTGTTACTTTGATATTTCCTTTTCGTTTGTTGGTAAAGTTAACATGAGCAGATTTGTTTTCCTTTAACTTGGTACGCCATCTATTAGTCCAAGTGTTAATCTGGTCTATGGATGTTTGTAATTTTATATTGGCTTCTTCGTGGTTTTTTCTAACGGCCAAAATGGCAGTATCATCCGCAAACGTTGCAATAGTATCATGTTCAGGATTTGGTATATCGCTGGTGTACAGTAAGTAGAGTACAGGACCTAGTACACTACCCTGAGGTACTCCTGCCTTGATTTCTGTTTGATGAGAGTATGCTTCTTCCTGTTATATTCTTAAATATCTGTCCGATATATAAGATTTTATTAATTCTGAATATTGGCGTGGTAGTAACATACTCAACTCGTAATTTAAGCCCTTATGCCAAACTTTATTAAAGGCCTGGGCCACGTCTAAGAAATCTGTAGAGCACACTTTATTGTCTTCTAAGGACTTTTCGATTACGTTTGTTATTCTATGAATTTGGTCGATGGTTAAGTGCTTTTCTTGAAAACCAAATTGATGGGAAGGAATGATGTTATTTTCTTCTATTATATGTTTTTATCTCTTAAGGAGCAATTTTTCGAACAATTTCAAAATAACAGGCAGCAAAGAGATAGGCCGGTATAATAAAACTTACTGGGGCGGTTTACCTGGCTTACGTATCATTATAACCTCTGCTACTTTCCATAGCTTAGGTACGTATCTCAGTCTGAATGACGCATTAATAAGGTTGGTCAATTTGACTATAGCTTCAGGATTTTTCCGGTAATAAGGTCAAATCCAGGTTCTTTTTTAGGATTTATGTTTGTTCTAATTTCCATACAAACTTCTTTTGGAGAAGTGGGTCTAAAAATTGAATTCTTCTGTTCTGACTCATTCCAGTCTTGTGGTTCTTCACCTTCGTTGTTCTGAAAAGTTTTTTCCAAGTGTTCCGCGAATCTATTTGCTTTTTGCATATTATCCCGTGCCCACCTTCCACCTTCCTTTCTAATTGGTGGGTTATGAAGAATAAGCCTTTTTAATTGTTTGGTTGCTTTCCAAAGTAAATAATCCGTACTGCTCTCATAAGTTAATTCACTCAGGTATTTAGCAATCGAATAATTTTTAATACGCTGGATTTCGCGTTTTAATTGTTGTGTTGCATTGTTTAAAGCTGTTCTCTTATAAGGTCCCTGATCTTTTTTGGGTAATTATTCCCTTTTGTTCTGTATTTTATCGCAGGGGTGTTCTCCCAAGCTGCTTGATGAATATTTTTTACAAGACGTTCTACTTCCTAATCTAATTGTTCTTCCGTTTGCAGTGAAACTGAGAGATCAATTACCTGCTCAAGACTGATCTTAAAGCTCCGCCAGTCCATTCTTTTGTTTACTAGTTTAGGTGCATTTTTTTATGTTACACTATCACTCAGTGCAAGAAGTATGTAAGAGTGGTCCAAATTCAAATCCCAGGCCTCTTCTACTTTCATATAATTTGAGGATACATTTCTGATTATAAGGAAATCTATAAGATCAGGAATCTTATTCGTATCTGTAAGCCAATATGTTGCCTTTCCAGTTGATAAGTTTTGACATTTAAGATTATTGAATGCTGCTAAGAGTTCGTTACCTTTAGTTGTTGTCAGTCTAGATCCGCAGTGGGTGTGTTTTGCATTGAAATCTCCTCCCACTATGGATCTGTATTCTTGGCTATCCAGGAAGTCAATATATTTTCATTTCTTTATAGCATGTCTCGGTGGGCTATATAAAGCTGTAATTATTACCTCATAAGTGTTTGTTTTGATTTTAACAGATGTGACCTGTATTTCTATCGTTTGGTAACCCAATTCCTTATAATGTAATATGGATTCCTTTACTATAATTGTGCTTCCGCCTTTTGCGGCATTTTCTGGGTAAATAGTATGATACACGTTATATCCATTGAAGTTGATGAATGACTCCTTTGTAAAATGCGTTTCTGCAATGAGGCAAACATCAATTTCGTTTTTTTAAGCACGCATTTAATTAGAAATTAAAAACTTCTAGTTAAAAAAAAGCAATGTTTGTTAAGAACATTATGAACAACACTTTTTATATGTTCATTAAACTGTACTTTTATTGGTATAATAATAATAAAATTATTTGCCTCTCAGTATATCCTTCGGTGGTAAATCCTAATAAAAACTTACTAATTTCTCATCAAACTTTATATCAAATTATTTTGACGTGATAATGTCTTATAAATTGATGAACGCCTGCTGCACGTACGAAAAATCATGACTCATTGTCACGTTCTACCTGAGCCGAGCGTGCAAGCGAGAGCGCGGAACAAGCGATAGATTGGCTCGATCGGCTTGTGACGCATCTATCTCTTGTCCACTTCATTGGCTGATGCATTCAAGTAGAAGAGAGACAGAAAATATTTGAATTAACGAGTGCAAATAAATGTTAAATTATCGAAAAAATTGTAATTTTCAATTAACTTTTTTTTTGTATTATACAAAATAATGATAATTTAGTGATAATAATTCAATTCAATTAATAAAAGTATGCAATTTTTCATCAATGTTTCCTTATGACGTTATTACGTAAAATTATCGTCGGTAAACCGACTTTACAGACAACCATTTTTTTTATGATAGGATATTATTACTTTTTGTCTAGGTGTCAACATAATTTTTTTCTAAAAATTAACTTTTTTCACCATTTTGCTTCTAAATGTATACGCCACAGCTCGATTTAAAATACTTTAGATAAAAATGAAACAGTCAGCAAATGTTCAAAGTTAAGATTTTTAAATGGACGTTTTTTTAACAATTTTTTTCTTCCAGAAATCTTTTAACGTAAGAATCCTCCAGTATAAGTGTGAACTTTTAATCAGTCAAACCAATATTACAATAATCAACATAGTCTTATTAATCGTATAAAAGAGATTATGTACGAGTTGAATAGTATAAAATTGTTTAATGCTGCAGGGTATGATAGGAGTACAATTGGAAAGCTGAAAGCTGGACAGGGCGTGGTAGCTATTTTGCTTCACCACTTTTTTAACCGGTGCTATAAAAGCGGTAGCGTACCAGGAAACTGGTGCAAGGCCGTTATAGTACCGCTATATTAAGGAAAAAGCTAGCAACACAACTGCAAAAACTACAAAGGCATTGGCTTACTTAGTATAGGTGGTAAACTGTATGCAAAAGTATTTATTTAAAAAATAACGAATAGAACTGATGAAAAGATATGGAATGTGCATGTGGGATTTAAAAGAGAAAGGATATGTCTGGATCAGGACTTTTCATTACGAAGCATAGCCGAAAAATTCTTAGCTAAAAATCAAAAGGTCTATTGCCCTTTTGTTAACTTGGAAAAGACCCATGACAGATTGGTAAGGGATGAGTTGTGGTTAATATTGTTTATGTAAGATAGATAAACAAAGCTTACACAGATTAGTTTAACATTAAAAAGAGTTTTTTTTCACATTGAAAATTTTAGCAAATTTCTTTAAATATTAAAGTTAAATTTGGAGTATGAACACAACCATTACTGACATTGACGATTTGGTAGTTCCACTTTTTCGGAGGAAACATTTGTAATTTACTGTAAACCAAACCCGTTTTGAGTTCGTTTGACATTAAACTTTAAACTTTACGATGCTTATGTTAGATTACTTCAATGACAAATAGTTATTGGTTTAGTTAATACTTTTATTTAAATTTTAAAGTTACATTTAGTATATTTGTTAATATTTAAGTATAAAATTTAAAATAGGTTGCTCTTCACTTACCATCGCAAGTACCTAGGCCAAGCCAGGATTTTTTTTGGGTGAGCTATTTATGTAACTAATGCATGGACAATTTTTAAACAATTTATTTCTTTTTTAAGGTTCCGGAAAATCAAATAGTGGCAGCAAAGGTTTCACTGGAAATGATTCGGACTGCAGATTCGCTTACCAATTACGACGTAAAAACAAGAAATTGCTATTTATCCAATGAGAGAACTTTAAAATATTTTAAATTGTATACAATGATGAACTGTAAGTTTGAATGTCTGACAAACTTCACTCTCTATTATTGTGGATGTGTTGGATTTTTTATGCCCAGTAAGTATAAAATATTTATAGAATATAAAAAATTTTGATTTTTAAAACTTAAATAAAACATTTTAAATGCATCGTGGCTTTCTGGCTATTAGAAATGTTTATTTGCAGCGAAGAATAGAGTAAAAAAAATAGCAAAAATGGTCATTGTTTGCAAAGTTTGTCAAAAAAAAAATAAATATTTTTGTGCAACATATATACCTTATAAGGGATCCTTAAAATTTTGCAATTACTTAGATCAATACAAAAAATGTTAAAATATGTGTCTTCTTCCTTTTAAAGTGCCATGCAGATTCCCGCGTTGGCGTTCATCACTTCTCTCATTATATGATTTTATTAATTACAGCATTTTGCAGTGCCTGGAATCCCATATTCCTGTCCATTGTCGTTTCGTAGCCAGTATAATTTTCTTCTATCTACTTCTTTTTTTTCTCCTTCTAATTTACCCTGGAGAATAAGACGTTGGAAATGATAACGTTATCCACGTAGTATGTGTCCAAGGTAGCCAGTTTTTTTTTTTGATGTTTCCGAAAAGTTTACGGTCTACTAAACTAGCTCTTCTCAGTATGTCCTCGTTCGTTACATGGTCAACCCACGATACTTTTAGTTTTCGTCGCAGGGTCCACATCTTGAAGGCCTCAAGTTTGTTGATAATTGCTGTTTTCAAAGTCCATGCCTCGACTCCATACAAGAGAACGGACCAGACGTAGCACTTTACCATCCTATATCTGAGACTGAGATTTAAGTTTTTATCTGTCAAAACATTTTTAAGTCTAAAGAATGTTTTTCGAGCTTTCTCGATTCTGCATTTTATTTCCTGATCTGAGTCCCATTTTTGGTTGATCATGCATCCCAAGTATTTAAATTGAGTGACTTGTTCAATGCTCTCTCCATTTATGGATATCATGGTATTTTATTTATTGTTTATTTTTATTGTTAATTTTCAGACCCAATCTTTGACTTTCTTCATTGACCTTATCTAGTAGAGTTTGCAGATCATTTGCACTATCCACCAATATTACGGTATCATCAGCATATCGAATATTGTTTATGGGAATTCCGTTTACTTTAATGCCTATGGAACTGTCGGAGATTGACTCGGTGAATGCTCTAAGTTAAATAACATCGAAGACAAGATGCACCCTTTGCGGAGGCCCTTTTTTATTTCAAAATCACCAGTTGTTTTTGCATTCTGAATTCGGATTTTTGCTCTTTGGTTCCAGTACAAAGTACCTATAAGTCTTTTCATCCAGTCCCAAGTCCCTAAGATATAACATGAGGAGATCGTGTTTTACATTGGAATTTTCAAACCTTTGATGATTTCGTCGGAAACTTTATGAAATTTCAATCTGAAGTGAAAACAATCTTTTGTTGAATTCCAAATCATCCCGAAAATTTTTTCATCTTTTTTTTGCATATTGATTTCTGTACTCAATTGATTTGCTAAAAGATGGTTTGGTATTCCCCGAATGACCTTTTGAGAATTTGATATAAAGTTCCTGATCTCAAAGCCACTCCATGAATGCGAATTACTTCGTTTACTAATTTGATAGCATCTTCCTCATTATCAGCGCCATCTAAGTAGTCATCAACGTAATGATTTTCTTTGATGGCTTTTACTGCTCGAGGATAAGAATTCAAATATAAATCTGCATTGTAGTTTTTAACAAATTGAGCCAGAAAAGGAGATGATGTTGTTCCAAAAAGCATAACAACCATTCTGTATAATTTAGGAGGAATAGTTTTATCAAAATCTCGCCAAAGGAAACATTGTGCATAGGTATCTTCATCGGCTATTCTCACTCTATTGAACATTTCGCGGATATCACCTACAAATGCGATTCTATGGGTTCTAAATTTCAATAATATGCCAAAAATGGTAGCTGCCGCATCGAACACAATTCTTACCTTCCCAGGTTTGTTCGGATTCTGCACCGGAAAATGGGGCAGAAACCAAGTTTTCTCAGCTCTCTCGACTTGTATTTGTGTAACTGCATATTCTTTATCCAATAGTTTTTGTATTTCGGCTTTATAAGTTTCAGCGAAACTTTCATGCTTTAACAAACAATTTTTAAGACAGAACAACCTTCGCATTGCCAACCTCTTCGATTCTGGAAGCTTATCAGATACTTCAATTTTCCAAGGAAGTTTGATTTAATATTGACCATTATGGAATATCTTTTGTAATAGTAAGGGCTCTTTCGTCATCTAATGATTTTTGTTTGTCTGGTTTTGCAACTGCTACACCGAAATTATCCAATGTCATATAACTCTTGACTAAATCATGTAAAGTTTCGTCTGCTTCTTGACAACAAATGAAAGATGATTCTGTACAACCAATTTTTTCTTTAGAACCACTGATTGGTCCATGTAATGTCCAACCAATTTTTGTTTTGGACAGAATAGGCGTTTTTGGATGTGGTTGAATAACTTGTCTTGAAACAATTATATGTACATTATTTTGACCTATCAGCAAACTGGGTTTTTCTTTGATTTCTAAATCAGAAGTTACATGTTGAACAAATGGAAATTTTTTTGCGAATTTTTCAAAGTCGTATATTTTATGGGGTAATTTTAGATTCTCCACAGTTCTTATGTTTGTCAGTTTATGGAATTTAAAAGAATTTTTTCCTGCAATTTCTGCTTAAACAGTTTGGGACTGATTATTATTGCGATATATTCCACCTGTCCACTATATTGAAAACACCATTTGGACCACTGATCTTCACAGGCAAGATTTTCAATAAAGTTTCATTGTTGACATCATTTGTAGTCGTTGTTACCTCAGTAGTGTTTGTATTTTCAATTTTTTTGTGTAAGAGAGAATGATGAAATTTAGTACAATTATTGATACCACAAATTTTCCGTGTTCTGCATTTATCATAACGAAATTTTAGACAAAAAAAAAACAATTGTTTAATTTTTTGACCATTTTCCATCGTTGTTGGACATCGGCATTCTGAAACTGGTTGCATTTGTCCAGTGAATGCTCATTTTGGTTGCAAATTTTACACATTTTTGTTTGCCTATTTGTTTGTTTACTTTGACATTCGTCTGAAACTTTGACAATTTGGTTATTACATGTAACAGATAGAATATTTTTTGAAGTAAATGTTATTCTCGACACAACCTCAGACATTTGTTGTATCCATTGTGAGAAATCTTTCAATGATTCTTCCTGATTTTTTTTTCTTTTCTATCAAATAACTTCCCCATTGAGTAAGTAAGTGAGGCGGTAGTTTTGGTACAAAACTAGCTAAAATTTGTCAAGCATCTAAATAGTTTGGATTCCCTTCAAGAACGGCAGAAATGTTACGCACAGTATTGCTGAAATTAATGAATGATTCTAGACTTTCCACAGGTATTAATTGAGTTACTTGTGATAACAGTTCATCTAATATTAACTCCTGACGTCCGTATTTCTTTTCTAGGATATCTAAAATCTTATCTGGATCTTGTGCTGTGATAAGAAGCATTTTAACTGTTTTCTTGGCTTCACCAGTCAAACTTTTGTTCAACCTCAATACATTTTCTTGAGGAGAAAAACAACTATCATCCGCTAATTTGTATTGTAAATAGAAAATTGGCCATTTCAAACAGGAAGAACCATCGAATGCTACTTATGGTTTGTGCTATGGTTTGTCTAGCCAACATTTTATTGATCGATTTAGTCAAATCCTGCAGAGATGAGTCTATGTGATTCATTTCAGAGGAATTAATATTACCTGCATCTTCCGCCCATTTCATTATATAGGAATGTTTTGATCTCTCACCAAATTCTGCATCCTCACTTGATAGATCTGCTTTTTCTTCATTGATTTCTCCGTCTTGTTCCTTTTGGAGAAGCTCTTCATATTTTGAAAGATTTGTCTCCTTATTTTTCAGACGCGATTCTTGGATACGTAGAAGTTGTTGTGATTTTTTTAATTTCAATTCCTTGTTGGCGATATGTTGAGTAGGGGCATTTTCGTCAAGTTTTATTTCCTCTAGTTCACTCTCTAGAATTACAATCTCTTCTTGTTTCTGCAGAATATCATCTTGAATATGACATATTTCATCATGAAGTTCGATTATTTTTGATTTGAGATCACACGTTCTTATTCTTGATGCGGAGAATATCGTAGATTTGGATATCTTGAAATCTACTGAACTTCGTGTGTTTTTTTACTTATGAAGCACTTCCTTCGTATTTGTTTGTTCACTGAGACATTTTTTTACGGCTTTCAAAAAATGATTTGTTAGAGTCTCAGCATTGGCATCATCTGAATATTTTTCTCCAAATATATCACAAAGTTGTTGAAGAACTAAAATACTGAAAGATTTGCTGACAATTTCAGAGTGCTTTTTATTTTCTGGGCTATTTTGTGGAAAGCTGAAGTCAGTGAAGGAAAATATTCGTCTTCTTACTGCTTTTCCTTCAAAATAGGTTCCATATAATGCAAAATAAAGGTTTTCCAGCATATGATTCTCGCCGATATTTTTCAGTTTCTCTTCCACACCTGGTATACCTCGGAGCATACTCGTTGGTGATGTAATATCTTTATTTCTTCTGATAGCAAAAGACTGTATTAACACGTGCTGAGTTCGTTAGCTCGAAGGACCACAATTTGTCGTGAAATACCTCGTTTTTAGTAAATTTCAGTTAAAATATAGAAGATACTGACAGTAAGTCAAAAATATTTATTTCGCACTGACAAGTTATTTTTCTTAACAACAGTAACAAATCTGAACATACAAAGGGATCAAGAACATAAATTCTTGCTATTTGCAACACTAGGTGTAGACGCCATTCATCTATCTATACACAAAAACAGTTTTTTACTTAATTTAGTATGTTTTTAAACCCCCTTCTTACACCCAACTAGTTCGGGACAACATTTTATTCAAAAAACTCGAAGAGGTGTCGTCCCTCGAAAATCTGATCATTGCTGGAGACTTTAACTTCCCAGAGATCGCCTGGTCTATAATAACATTATCAGATGCGATAAATTCCCATAATTTGTTTAAAAATTTTGTCGCAAACTCAAATCGCACTCAGCCTATTACAGAACCTACAAGATTCAGAATAATCAACCAACCTTTAAAATTAGATCTGGTCCTAACTAACGATAATAGTTGATTTTTTTCTTTGAAGTGAACTCTCCAATTGGTAAATCAGACCATGCAGTTATAACAGCCCGTATACAGTTTAATCAAATACTAAAAAATAAAAAGAACTTCATAACATAAGCGACATAATTACCATCAACACTACGAAACATAAGGCGCATAAAAACAACCTTAAACCCTGGATAAAGATTATAGCGATACGTAAAATAAAACATAAACGATATCTCTGACGCAAATATAAGCAGACAGGTCTTCTTATCGATTTTCAAAATCATCGAAAGTTTTCCAATTGTCTACAATCATTCCTTATAAATTTAAGAGAAAAATTTGAAGAAAATATTATTGCTAGTGGTAACAGCAAAAAAGTTTTTAAATACATACTATCCTCTTTGACATCAAAAGTGTCGATATTCCCCTTTTAAAAACCTGACGGGTCTCTATGTTTTTCTGATAGGTAATTATCCGAAACGCTTTCGTTGACTTTTTTAGATGTTTTTACCAAAGAACCCACCACTGAGAACCTTCCAGTAATTACCTGTCCTCGATTTCATTCTTTCTTAGAACAGGTAGTGTATACCGTAAATCGGGTGAGGGAACATTTACTACAGCTTCGCAAAAACGCTTCTCCAGGTTTGGATGGCTTGACCCCAAACCTATTAAACAGATGTCAAATAAACTCGCAAAACTCTTGTCTTTGATTATGCAAGTTTGTTTCGCTCAGGGCTCCATACCCCCTTGTTGAAAATTAGCATCTATCAATCCTTTTTTAAAAAAAGGTAATAAACTCGATTCAAATACTTATCGTCCAATCAGCCTGCTTCCAGTAGTCAGTAAAGTCATGGAATCTATCATTTTAAAAGAAATAACCAAATTTCTTCTTCAGGAAAAGATTATTTCACCACAACAACGTAAATTTGACCTTAACTAATCTGTTATATTGTGTCAATGACTGGACATTATCGCTTAATAAACAACAGCCTGTCAATGTTGTATACTTAGATTTCTCCAAAGCTTTTATCGGGTTTCTAACCGAAGACTTCTACATAAGCTTGATCACGTTGGGATACGAGGGAACTTGCATCTGTGGATCGATAACTTCTTATCGGATAGGCGTTTTAAAGTTAGAGAAGGAGAAGCATTCTCAGAAGAAAAATTAGTGGAAAGTGGGGTGCATTAGGGTTCTGTTCTGGGACCTTTGCTATTCATAGCATACACCAGCGATCTCCCCTTTTACGTTTCAAGCAAAAATACATTTTACGCAGATGACATAAAAATTTATTTAAATCCAATAACGAACGAGTGATCTCTACAGGATGATTTAAACTATATCGCTATGGTGTTCCCAATGGTTGCTCCCTCTCAATGCTGCCAAGTGCGTAGTGCTTCGAATCGGTAAAAACAACCCACTTCTGACGTACTTCATAAACGGTCAAACTTTAAACTCCGTTTTCTCTTAAAATGACTTGGAAATTATTATTAACAGTAGTCTTACTTGGTCCGACCATATTTTGTCAATAACCAAACGTGCTAACAACAGGCTGTATCTTATACGGAAGTGTTACGTTTCAATCGTTTTGTAAACTTTACACCATTTATGTAAGACCCATTCTTGAATATGCGGGGCACGCCTGGTATCCTGACTTGATTCGTGATAGAAGTTTATTACAAAACGTTTAAAGAAAAGCCACTCCTTGGTATTAAGAAGACCTTCCTATGAAGAGAGACTTGCTATGGCCAACTTAACTTCTTTTGAACTTCGACGTCACCGTGAAGATCTTATCACAACATTTAAAATATGAAAATTCAATTTAGGAAACCTTTCGTGATATTTCTATTAAACCATTACAACCGGTTAAGTGGACATGGATTAAAACTTAAAAAAGAAAATTTTGTGACCAGATCAAGACAAAATTTTCTGAGTAATAGAGTTTTTGATACTTGGAATAATCTCGAAGTTGACATTTTTTCTGCTTTTTCTACAAACATATTTAAAAATAGACTGGACCGCCTTATATATCAATAACTTTTAATTTAATATTTATCCTGATACCAAGTATTGTACTTTAGTTTTGTTATCTTATCTATTTTATTTTTGTTCATTTCAATTTTTGTATTAATTTGCTAGTGGATAATTGATTTGTATTTGGTTAATATAGGAACTTGTCCTTCTGCCCTTGTTTATATGTAATAATAATAATAATATAATTTAGAGCTGGGTTTAAAATGTGTACATTTGAAATTTGGTAAAAAGTAGGCTATTCGATGGGTTTACTTTGCACCACTTTAAGACTAGTTTTTCTTTAGTAAAATTTATGCAAGGTAAAAAAAGCCACACGGTTGTTAGACTCGCAGTTCTTTTGGTTTAAAAGTTTTTACTTTTTGAGCGATTTGGGCATATAATCAACAGAACTTAAGATTGTAATCGTTTATTATTCAAACATACAGAAAATTAAATTTTATTTAGGCATAACAGTTAACCTTATCTCTAGGTATACGGGAAAAATAGAATAGATCCCACTGGTATGGTCGGCCTGTCGTGAAAGTTGACTAAAATAATCCCAATCCAAAGTGTTATGTGACCCGTGCTGATGGATTCATGGCGTTGGGGAAGCACCGTAGCTAACGGAGCCTACAGGATACCGAGTGAAATCCTGTAGTAAACAGCCTTAGTCCTGTGCAGGGGGACCTTAGGGATGGACCACCCCTACTCATCAGCTGCAAAAAAGAACTAAGAATGCTGGTAGACCGTAATCACATTAAACTGATATGGGTTCCAGGACGCCAAAGAGTTGCAGGTATTGAGGAAGTAGACGAACTTGCAAGAGAGATCTAAAAAACTTAAAAACTACTGAGAAAGCTACCAAAAAACTTACACGGAAAATAATACATTAAAGGACCGTGCCACAAAAGGACAGCAGAATTGTTAGCGATAAACAGGAATAAGCTAAGAATCAATATTGGACTGTATAATGGGGGCCTGGCCTGCGGGTTCTGCGGCAGGGATCCAGGGATGATGAACCGCGTGCTGTAATGCTGCGAGGCCCTGGGGGGGACAGGTGGTTTTTGGGCGGCTGTTTGTTCCCACCCAGTTCAGAACTTATACAAACTTTTACAAGGTACGAAGGTACTAGATTGGGTGCAACGTGGTTCTTAGTCGCCGGATTGCTGCCAGGGGATTACCTATCTTTTGCAGGCAGGTGCCTCGCAGCGGCGCAGTGTGTGTTTTGCTGTTTTCGGATCCTTGCCACGCGATTTGCGGGTCGGGTCTCCATTGTAAAATTATACAAAATCACATGGGTAAAATACAATGGGCCAACAGGCCTAAGTGTCGCCGATGGCAATAGCCAGACGGACCTAAATAGGGGTGAAGTTTTTAGTGAGTAGACCTGATACAGTCAGTGGATTCTCACAGTAGACCTTGAGCTTTCAGGCTCATAACCAGTTAGCCTAGAATACATTAAATACAATTACAAATCGGATAAACATTTATTTTACCAAAATCGGTTGCACTCAGGTATAGAATACAAACCACGTTTAGTCATTTGCTTTGGTGCATTTATATCACCAAGTATACCAAGTATTCATTGGTCTTCTCGGGCCATTTTAAAATTTTATTGACTTTACCATTGTAATAATATTAACCCTTTGGCCATTAATTACGTTGATGACTCAAAGAGATGTATTGCCATTATACAAGACTTAAACGTATTCGCCTACTGCTCTCTGGATAACTTTTAGACCTGATTTTTGTATTTTTTTAGCTGCATGTTTTTAAGTTTTTTTTGCGTGTAGTCACCAAGCTTCCGAGAGCTCTTTTATAGACCCTTGGAATCCTCCAAACACAATAAAACTAGATAAAGAAAATTCGCTGGGATACTTGGATACTTTGCACAACTTTCGAGGGAGATACTTTACACCATGACCCTGGTGCAAAGTTTTCCCATTTAACTAATAAATATGCATGTATAAACAAAAACAACTAAAAAATAATTGTTCCTATTTAAATTGCACTGATACACCGCGTACACAGTTAAAACAATAATAATACATACGAATGCATACTAATGATTTGTTGTCGATTGGGAGCCGTTCACCCCACAAAAAACACAGATGTCTAGGTTGGTTTTTGAAATTTAACTGCCAGCGCACATAGGAGTATTAACCCTAAAAACCTGGCCAAAAGTCGAAAATCCAAAGTACGGTAAAAGCCAATAAAACAATTATTTTCTAATAGTTCAATAATTTGTTAATGACATCTCACCCCTATAGTACCATTCTCGTTAAGCCCCGCAGAATACAGGTAGTCAGAACTCAGTTGTTGTCTAATGTGTGCCCAGTTTATTCAATAATTTCATTGTGTATAAAAATTACATCTGCAGTTTTGAAGTAGTTTTTTGTGGAGTTTGTGTGATAAACAAGATGAATATAGAAGGTGAAGGTATGTACTTTATGTAATAAATATATTTTTTTAATTACTGAATACAATCATACAGAAGTCCCCTTTTTGTGTAAAAAAAATTGTTTTTGTATGTGTTCCGCGCACTTCCAAGCAGTGTAGTCTCATTTTAAATAAAGACCTTGCTTAAGAGAACTACGAAAGAAAAAGTTTCGCTTTTTTCCACCATTTTTTTTATCAGACATTCAAATATGATAATAATCGTATGGGTATTTTACACGGTTTATAATGGATTCTTTTTATTTTTAGATTCCATTGGGAATTTTAAAAATTTGACTAGAAAGCGGTTATACGATATAATTCAAGAAGGTCCAAAAAAAAATACTGATGATAGAATAGTGTTTTTGGGAAAAAAAAATTATAGAGCTCACAAAATGTCCTAATACTCAACTAAACAAACTAAAACACACTTTAAGCCATTTAAAATGTGAATTTAAACAAAGATGGGTAGCTGTAAACTATAAGCATAAACGTTTAAAAAAAAAACAGTTGCTTGAAAACACCCATAAATTTGCCATGTGGACTATGGAGAAGCCGAGTCGACCATCAAAGGAAATTGTAGAATCCAGTAATAGATCTAAACTAAGGAAAACTAAAGATTTAAAAGAGAACATATCTACAAAAGAGTTATTACTCTGATGTGGGTTCCAGGTCACAAAGGAGTTAAAGGCAACGAAGAAGAAGATTGCCTTGTCAAAGAAGGGGCATAATTTTCCGGCTCAGAACCCTTCTGTGGACTTTTCAAAGCCCACTTAAAAGAAAAGGTTCGACTTTGGGAAAAAGATGAATGAAATCTCACTAGCATAAAGTGCCAGGAAAAAGGCAAGCGAAAAGGCTAGTAAGTCTTTCGCCAAGGAAAGCTAAACAGCTTCTCTGTTGGAAAAACTTATGCTCTGAAACTTGTTTTTAAGATAAAGAACAGGAATGATTCTCGGAACTTGACGTTATCAAACTTTTATTTTTGACAATACTAAATGACAATTCAAACTATTCATATACAGTATGAATCAAACAAGAAAGTAATAATAAATTATAAGTCTTGAAGATTGTACTTCCAACATTCTCGAGTTGGACAAGAATGACTTGACTGGTGACGGGACTCCTCACTGGACACTGCCCTCTAAGGTATCACCTGAAAAAGATGGGCAAAACAGAGAGTGATAGTTGCCGCTACTGAGAGAACTTCGCTAAAATTGCAAAACATTTGCTTTACGAATGCCTAGCGCTTTTCTGCAAGAGACTTAAGTTTTTGAAAGGGGCCTTCCTTAAGCCCTCCGATGTCAAAAATTTAACCTTCAGAAAACTGATAAACTTTACTTGAAGTCTCGGAATCCCGAGCCTCGAATAGATTAAGGGTTATGCACAAAAGATCTGATAGGTCGAAGTGCTTGAGAGGCAGCATGGCCTACCCGACCCACCCTACATTTTACAAACTACAGAAGAGTTAACTGCTGCTTAAATGATTCAACGTACTAAAGGAAATAACGACGGGTCTTTTGGTAGATATACGGGAACACTAATTAGTAGCAAAACTTCCAAAAGATTTTTTTCTGATCCGGATGCTGCTTCTCGAATCACTAGAATAGAATTAACAATAATCCACAGGTTCATAGTAATCATGGAAAAAATTTCAAGTGGTCATGCGATTGACGCAAAAAAATTCGAAGCCTATACATTTGAAACTGCTACTCTGTACGTGCAGCTGTATGGTTGGTATCCAATGTCACCCACTGTACATAAAATCCTATTGCATGGTACAACAGTTATTTCGCACTCCATACTACCAATTGGACAGCTTTCTGAAGAGGCTGTTGAAGCTCGCAATAAGCACTTCAGGCATTATAGGTAAAACTATTTCCAAAAAAATGACAAAGTAATATGCAAAAGGACGTATTAAATAGACTTTTCCTTACGTCTGACCCATTGTTAAGCAGCAGTAGACAACAACCACGTAAAAAAAATAAGCCGTTCTTTTAATACCTGAAGCGGAAAATGCACAAACTAAAAGCAGTGATTACAAAGAGGATTCAAAGGATAAATCTGACTTCAATGATTGAATTATTGTGAAACAGCTTTTTTCTTAATTCATCGTATACGTTTGAAAACTGTCTCCTATTGTTTATGGATGAATTTTCACATGGTACATTGCATAAAATATTATTCTGTAGCGACTAAACTTTAAGGGTATTTACAAGTAATACATACATAAAGTCACGCCTTTTTCCCATAGGGGTAGGCAAAGACCACTTCCTTCCACTTGCTACGGTTCGTACACACATCTTTTGCCTCCTCCACCTTCATCAGTGCTCTCATACATGCTCTTCGGTTGTTGGTACTCTTGACCTAGCCTTTCTTCAAAACAATGTTGATCTGATCGAGATATGTTCTCCGAGGTCGACCTCTACCGATTTGCCCATTCAAACTCGTCTTATAAATTTGTTTCGTCAATCTTCCTATATCCATTCTTTCTACGTGTCCAAACCATCTAAGCATTCCTTTATCTATCTTTGTGACCACATCTTCTTTTACACCACAGCGTTTTCTTATCTCACTATTCTTAACTTTATCCAACCGAGTCACTCCGGCTATACTTCTCAGACTACTCATCTCCGCAGCATTAATCCTATTTTCATGCTTCTTCTGCCAAACCCAACATTCACTACCATACATAAGTGTAGGAACCAATACACCTCTATGCACCGCCAGACGTGCCTTTTTTGACACTTTCTGGCTATTCATAAAGCTATGCAGTGCCCCAATCATTTGTTTTCCTGCCAACACCCTTCGCTCAATGTCACTGTCATACTTTCCATCTCTAGTAAATTTTGATCCCAAGTACACAAATTCATTAACTTGTTCCACTCTTTCTCCCTCAATCGAAACCCCACAGTTTGTCATGCTTTCTTCTCTTTCAAAAACCATTACTTTCGTTTTGCTTACATTTATTTTTATCCCTTTGATTTTCAGGGAATCATGCATAACATTAACCATCGCCTGCAACTCCTCTTCAGATAACGCTAATATGACTTGATCATCGGCGTAAAGAAGGCATTTGACGATCAAATCATTCATTTTTAATCCATACGCACTCTCTTTTAGATCTTTTAAACAATTGTCTATGTATAAGTTAAACAGTCATGGCGAAGCCACACATCCCTGTCTTGATGTTAAACCAGTCCGTGCAAGCTCCGTTTATCCTGACACAAGCAGTGGAATCCTCGTAAAGTGATTTCAGTGCTCGTATTAAACTACCACTCACCCCATACATAGACAATGTAGACCACAATTCACTCCTCATCACTCTGTCATAGGCCTTTTCCAAGTCTATAAAAGCGCAATAGACCTTCTGACTTTTAGCCAAGAATTTTTCGACTATACCTCGTAAGGAAAAGACCTGATCCATACATCTCCTTCCTCTTCTAAATCCTGCTTGCACATCCCATATCATCTTCTCAGTTTCATTAGTTACTCTTTTGATCAATATCTTTGCATACAGTTTGCCGACAAGTAATAAGTAAGTCAAAAGTCGTAAGCAGTAGTTTCAACTGTAAAAAACATAAAAAATATTTTTGGCCAGGTTTTCGCCTTAAATACTCTACTGTGTGGCGTCTGGCCGGTGGCCGATGCGTGCAAATCTGCCCCGGTGACTATTGTAATTCCCTCTATGAGATAAAACTAGTAATTGCTAGAAATTTAACAATGTATCCTATAATAGGATAATAATACACTTTTACACGCATGGTGCAAAATTAGCTGACGTTTTGTAAATTAATCCCGTTTTACGGCATTTTATCCCAAATATGTATTATATATACTAACATTAGATTGTTAATACCCTTTATATTCTCGACGAGAAACTGCTGTATAGCGTAACGTTGACAAATATCAAAACTTTTTATCAATGCGGTTAAGGTTATGCAAAAGATGAAGACAAACAATATCATGAAATGTATTCGAATCGTGTTATATTTCGTAAACTGTGCAACAGTGCTTTAAGTCTGTAATGTCAGATTTGAAATCACCAGTGACAGTTTTGGTCAATATTTCTTTGTTTGGGTTCTGTTTGATTTATTGCTTTTGTAATGAATCTGGGTGCCATGTACTTCTTAGGTACCTTAAGGTTACGGAAAACCCTTGTTAAAATAAAAGAGAAATGTTGTCCTAAATACTAGATCAATTTAATTGAACTTTATTTCTCGTTGTTTATTTACAATTATGTTGAACTTGACCGACGTCTGAACGCTGACTTGACTGGTACAGTGATTCAGTCGACTACCGTAAACATGACACTTGTTTTCCTTTAGAAGCACACCTGGTTATATACAAAAGATAATTGATAAATAATATGAGCGACGCGAAACATCTACGTGCTTTTTTGTAAACATTAAATTGAATTTAACAAGTTGATGTTTATGATTCCCGTGAATGGTCAGCCGAGTTCATTGGGCTCTTATTAAACCTTTTTACATCTTTTCTTGGCTAAGGGCTCTAGACTTTACATGGTTCTTTGAAAGTTTTTTCTTATTTTATATTACATAATACATATCTATTACTGCTTCTCTGTTTTGTATAATTCGTTTTGTTTTAAGAAATTCAATTTTCGGGGTGTTTTGACCATTTCGCAGTTTTGCTTAGTTGTGATTTTATCAAAGTATATTCGCCTAAGTTTGTTGAATAAAGCTACTCGAAAACTTTTTTTTAATGGGCATTCAATTATAAGCTATTTTAAGAACCTGTAGAATTTTTGAAACGAAGTTCCTTATCGCACGGTACGGACTTGGCAGATGGGGCTAGACGAAAGAAGGTGTAAGATTTTTTTGTTACGAAACAGCTAACGCGTATGCCGTGTACTAACTATATCTGCGCAGCCAGTGCGAACTAATGGTTGCCTTAAAACAATAAGCGCGCACCTACGACTGGGCACAGCCAATAGCATACGCGCTATGAATAACCGTCTACACTACTTTTATTTGTGTACTTATACTTATGTTAATTTTGAACAAAACAGGTACTGCGTAACCTCATTGTGAATTGTTGCAAACACTTTTGTTGGTTGATAATAACAAAACTAAAAAAAAATTAACAAAATTTTTTTTGAACAAGCTAAATTTCTTAAGATTCAGTTTAAAGCTGGCATTTCTGAACCTTCGGAATATTTCTCGCAGATTTTCCAGATGTTTCTCAAAAGTTTGGCCCATGACCAAAACGTCGTCAAGATATACCAGGAAAGTTTTTCACGTAAACCCACGTAGTGACTATTCCATTACATAATCCAAAGGGCATCACAATAAACTTAAGTCCATTTCCGGTGAAAAAAGCAGTTTTGTCAATACCTATTCTTTAAATCCATAGTTGAGAACCAACTTGAACCTGCCAATGTTGCCAAATTGTCGTCAATCTTGGGTAATGGGTAGCTGTCCTTCATCGTGACATCATTTAATTTTTTTTGTAGTCCACATAAAACCCTGTGAATCTATCCTTTTGGAAACAATAACAACCAGCGCAGACCATGATCTTGCTGATTCTTTAATCACTTCATCTTTCATCATCTTGTTAAGAAGCTTTTTCATCTTTAGTTGTTTCGCAAATTGAAGACGTCTTGGTGGTTGTCGAATCGGATGAGCTTGGCCAGTATAAATTCTGTTTTGGACCAAGTTGGTTCATCCTGCTGTTGTTAAATCAAAGATGTCACTTCTGATGAATTTCCTGGCAGTATTTTATTTATTTAACGATAGATGTCTTAAGGATAATTCTAAAATTCCCAATACGCTAGTGAAGTCTTTTCTTTGATCCCGATAATTACCATCGTGACACTTTGTTATCTAAGTCACAGGTTCACAGGCTCCAATGATGTCACCTTCTTTAAGTGTTATTTCTTCGAGGTATACGTTAGCAACTCTTACAGGAATAGTCTGTTTTTTCTTTACGAATGCTTGTGCCATCAGTAAACGGTTGGGGGATTCTCTGCATGGCTGAACTACTTTAAAGCGGCACCTATGGTCACTTTTCAATGTGGCACAGACTATCGTCTAAAAAATTCCTTTCTACAGACTGCCGCTATTCGCAGCTTAAAAGGTTTCATTCTTTTAGCTGGGGTCGTCAAGAGGAATTCTTCTTCTTTAAATCTCATGGTTCTTTGTTTACTGTTAAGTGAGAACCCATACTTGCTATATATATATATATATATATATATATATATATATATATATATATATATATATATATATATATATATATATATGTATTGTATCTACGATGTTAAGCTGTCCAAGAGTAAGTGTGACCTTAGCTTTTCCTTTTATTGGTGCATTATCTTCAGTAACTGTTTAAAGAACAATGTTGGATAAGGCAGGGTTTACACATTCTGGCCGAAGAATGTCGCTGCGTATCAGTGAAACTGATGCACCGGTATCTATGGTGGCTCGGTTGAATTTTTCTCTAGTGGTGAGACTATCCATAGTTCTTTTTATTCTGTTGACTTATATGACTCCTCATAGGTGAGTAGACACGTGGTTGTGTTATCGCAAATGAGTTTGATTATGGTGGTATACGCTCTCTGCAATCCTTAATAAAATGTTCTGTTTTTCTACATCGGTAACAGATTTGTTTCCGTTGGTTGCGCATACCATTTATCATGGATTTTATTTTCTCCAACATTTCTCCGAAGGGCCCATTGGCTGCGTCGCTTTGATGTTTTGGAACTTTGATTGACACTGCTCGAATTTTCGGTTTTAAAGTATTAAACGCCGCCTCTACTTCCAATGATCGCACCAAAGCTTTACCACTTCTATTAAAGTTTGTCAGTCGAAAATTCCTCTGGATTTTTAAATTTCTAAGTCCATTAATAAATAGCTGGACGGCCAGTTGCTTCCTGAAGTTTTTCGGTGCCTGTGGGTATGGATTAGCCTTCTCACATCTGCACCCGTGTTTTTATCTGCGCCCGGTATTGCTGTTTTTGGTGTTGATCGCCATACCTTAACTCCAGTACAGCTATTAGGTCTTCATATTTGCTTTTTTGGTCGGCAGGAATTGTGTGCAGCATTCCCAAAGCTTGTCCTCTTATGGCCACTATGAATGCAGTAGCCTTCTTTTTATTGTTTTACCCATTGTGCGAGGCTGCAGCTTCGAAGGGTCTGCGATACATATACCAGGAAGATTGTCCATTAAAAGTGGGTGGTTTCACTAAAATTACCGATGTGGTAACCCTGTCACGACGATCTTGTATTCGAAGTAAGGCATTTTGGATTTGTACGTCCTTTTTTATTGTGTTCACTTTCCTTTTGAGAACAGCGTCGATCTCCTTTTTGATGTCCTGTACTTCATCTCGTACTGTGTTTACTAAATTTTTCAACTTTCCGTCAATCTTCTTGACATCTTCTTTTAATTTAACAAATGTTTTTTGTAGTACTAGTTCTAGAAGTTTTTTTTGTTTTTCTCTTTCATTCTTTTGTTCTTTTCTTTGCTTCTTTTGTTCTTCTAAAATTTTCTCAAGTTCTTCTTGTCTTCATTTTTCTTCTTTTAATTTTTCTTCTTGTCGTCGTTTTTCTTCTTCCAATTTTTCTTCTTGTTTTGGTTTTTATTCTTCCAATTTTTTTTCTTTTCATCGTTAGTCTTTTTCCAATTTTTCCGGTAATACTTCTCAGACTGCTTATCTTCGCAGCATTGATCCTACTTTTATGCTTCTGCCAAAACCAACATTTATTATAATGCTAAAGTGTAGCAACCAGCACTTTTGCCTTTTTGGACACATTCTGGCTGCTAATAAAGTTATGCATCTTTTATATCCTTGGCCAATTCCCATCGTATACCAGACTAAGGTTGACTGTGAGATGCATAGCTTTTCTTGAGCCTAATCATCTTAGACAGATACCGACCTGGTTCTTTTCTGGAGGAAGACAGGTATGGCAGATCGCTAAGTGCATTTTGTGAGATTCGATAGAAACCAACCCTAGATTTTAGTTTTGCTATTATTAAATTTAATCACTTTATTTAGATGTGTTTATTAATTTTCAGGGGAAAATGAAACAAAAATATGCGGCATAAAAATGTATTACTGTATGGCGAATGCAGAAAGAGAACTACAAAATTTAAATTTACCAGATATTCCAAAAAATCAAAGCAAAACTAAAATGTTCGGAAATTTTTCTGCCTGCGATTGTTTAAATATGTGTTCAGATTTATCGTATGACGTCAGTTTATCGCAGACAAATTGGGACTGGAAAGAACTCCACAGTTCTATCTTTGTAGATGAAAGCTTAGAATAGTAAGTACTTACTGTAACGTTTTTACTTTAATAACACTAGAGGTTCGAATTTATTTACACATTTATTTATAACTTTACAATTTATGTCAACTTGCAAACACAATCATAAACTTTAAAAAACTGACTAACACTCCTTCGCGAATGGAGGCCAATTTATATACTTGACGTTGAATCGGAAAAAGACGAGAATCTTATAGACGTATCCAAACTGTTTTATCAAAAATTCCAGATTAATCGGGAAGGTACTGGAACATCCTTGACATTGGCTGTGACATCACTATACCGCCCAGCTTGCTTACGTTCATTCCAGTGGCTTATCGAAAAATCGTTACAATGCTCCCTCCTTAATTCTTTAGCCCTGCAAAAGCCTTTCAAAAAAAAATTAACAATCTATTGTTTGTTAAGGGCATACTACTTTTGGATTAAAGCAGTGCTCTTTGATTTGTATGCCTGTGTCTTGGAAAATAACTTCTAACGTACTTCTCATGATTTTCCAGTCCAGTTTTTCCAACCCATGGTCTATCTTGGGTACGGCCAATTTGTTTATGTCATAATGGCATGAAACTTTTTTAAAATTAATTAGCGCATGCTAAATATTTTCGAAGGTTGTTCTTTCTTTAGATGATTTCTTGGTTATCAGGTAAAATAACGCTCGGTTGCCATCTTCCAGTCGTAGGACTTTGCCTACTCTAGGTTCTTTCTTGATCTTGCAACTAATTCAGGCGGCATACCTTTTGTGAAAGATCGATGCAATTCCTATGGTTATTCGTAGATCTTAGGCTACGCAGCGTGCAGTCTTCCAGAACTGTAAAAAGATCTTGCTGAACTTCAATGGTTACACCAAGTCTGATTTTTTTTTATTTGTATAATCCGACATAAAATCTTTATTATTCGGTTAATGGTTGCCCACGTTTGGTTTTTATTGCGGAATTTTTGTTTCTTTAAAATGATTTGAGCCAGCATAAGGTGCGGGACGATTTAACTACTTTGGGTTTCCCTCTTGACAGCTTTTTAATCCGGTATATAACGTCATTTATTCATTTCGTTATTTTTCACGTTCCTTCCTGTTGTCTTTAAAATGTAGGACAATAGCCTTGACTGGCGTGAATTATATAGCTAGACAAGATCACACACTTCCAAATTTCCTTCCGTAAAACGGGAATTATAATAATCTTTATTCAATTATTGGCTATTTGGATATTTTGTCGGGCAAGTTTGTGTATGTCGTTCATCCTAAACTTTAATTTGTCAACGTAGCCTTTACCTGTCACACTATCTTTGAAAGGTGTACTTAAAATCTCATGCAAACGAATTTTACGCCTGAGAATTAAGCTATTAGTAGTCTGGCTAATAGTTTCGTTGATGGCTGATTGGTAGACCATTTAAAACAAATGAATGTACTGGTCCCAGTCTCTCTGATGTTCTGATACCACCTTGGAAATATGTTTTTTCATTTTTTTATTCATCTTTTCGACCATTTTATATGGCTGAGGGTGCAAGGGTGTCGTTCTGGTCTTGTCAGCACCAATCAACTGGCAGACGTTTCATAAATTTTGGATATCTAAAGCAACACCTAAATCGCTAAATAATTCTTAAACTAGTATGTTGGCTACAATAAAAGCTTCCTAGTTAGTGATTGCAAGGGCTTTAGTCCAATTTGTAAAAATAATTCATGGCCACAAGGATATATTTATTTTAAGCCTTTGTTTCTGGGAACGGCCCTGCAATATTAATGGCTACCCTCTTCAATGGACTACCAACATTGTATTGTCTCATGGGTGTTTTTTTTTTTAACAACTGGACACCATTCATCTTCTTTACAGTTTACCCAATAAATCCTCTCTCATACCTTTTGTAAAGTCTTCGTAATGCCAAAGTATCCCCCCAAAAAATCGTTGCATAACTGACACATTACTTCTGCCACTTTACTTCTAGGTACAATAAGTAGTAGTCTCGATTACATATTATCCTTACTTTTAAAGGTTCTATACAAAAGATTATCTTGTAGTACCCGACAACTCCATTGGCTCCAATATGATTTGACTTCGAGGCTACATGCGCTGAATTCTTGCCAGGACGGTCTTTCTCCTTGACGCTCTCGAACCAGAACACGTTTCAGACACTGATCAGTTACAACAGCAGTTCTTTAAACATCTTCTTCTTCTTCTTCTTCTTTTATGGTGCCTCATCCGGTCCGTATGTTGGCGATCATCAGGGTTATCATAGTTTTGTTGATGGTTTTCCAAAACAGCCCTGTGGATGTAACTCCTAAATATTATCGGAGGTTCTTTAGCCACAAGTTACGAGTGCGTCCCGGTCCCCTTCTGCCAAATATTTTGCCTTGAATGACGAGTTGAAGAATTCAATATTTTTCTTCATTGTGCATTACATGACGGAGGTACTTAAGCTTATGCTGCAGTACTTTGACGTTGGTGACATGTTCCACCCAAGATATAATCAATATTTTCCTGTAAATCCACATCTCGAAGGCTTCGATTTTACGTTTTTAGTTTTATAACACTCGGACTTTGAATTTATTTACACATTTATTTATAACTTTACAATTTGATCGGGAAAGTACTGGTACATCCTTGTCATTGGCTGTGACGTCACTATATCGCCCAGCTTGCTTACGTACATTTCAATGGCCTATCGCAAAATAGTTTCAGTACATTGCTTTAACTAATGCTATATTTTAATTATACTTGGCGTTTTGTACCTAATTTTATGAAGCTTCTTCTCAGTAGTCTAAATTAAACAACAGTGACTTAATTTTGGCCCTCTACTTTTTAAAAATACAAATTTTGACAGTCAAACTACTATATTTTTAAAATAGTAGAATTTAACTATGCTTTTCCGCCTAAAAAACTAATTTTTTGTTTGAAAATGTATAGCAAAAAATTCCTTTTTTGTCATTTGTGTGGTGTGTTGTTTTTGTATTGTTTTATGTGTTTTGTGTTATCGTGTAGTTTCCGATAGATTTAATTAATAGCTTTCAGAAAGGTTAGTTGTGGCTTGTAGATTTTGGATTGTAGGAGGGGTAGTGAAGGCTGTTTCTGTCATGTTTTATATCGAAACGCTTGTGGTATATCGCAGGATTTTATTTTGGATTATTTGAAGTTTTTGCCTGGTGCTTTTTGCTGCTCACATTAAAAGTTAAGTGAGTAATATTTGTTTATGATAGATCGCTACAGGTTTTGTTGACTCGTGTAATTTTTGTGTACGCCATGAAAGTGAGTACCTAAATGTTTATTGGTGGTTAAGATACGTTTGCAGTCGTTTTTATGGTGAAAATCATAGCTTGTGTTTTTTCCGCGTTCATTTTTGTTAATCCAAGTTTTCATCCAAGTATTTTTTTAAATGGCTTTGCATTGTTAAATGTAATATTCGTACATCTTTACTGGTGCAAAAGGCGTCTGCATATAACGCTAGTTTATATGCCTATATGGGACTTGTAATATTTCTCTACTTGTTTTATTTTTACATTGGCCATTCTCCATTTGGTTAATGACCATATTAAAAAGCGTTGTTAGTAAAAAATTACCATGGTTAACATATTTGTTTCATGTATTTTTATTAATTTTTTGTTTTTGTTAGTTCTCAATCAAGACTCCAAATTTTTTTTAAAACGTCAAGTTTTATTTATTCCGAACGACAAGAGCTCTACGGACCTTTGGACTTTTTAGCCAACTTTGGAGGATTGTTGGGTCTCTTTACTGGATTTTCGCTGCTATCATTGATGGAAATTATTTATTTTCTCTCTTTGAGAATAATTTGTAACTTAAAATTGTACGGAAACTGGGCGGGAACAGAAAATTAACTTTTATTTCAATTTTTTTGTATCACAAATATATAAATTATGTCTGTTTTTTTGTGCAATAAAATATATACTCTAAGAAAAAGCGCTTTTTTAAATAAAAAAAAAAATATTGCCCATTTTATTATTTAGATATATTTTAGAACACCTACTTTAATGCCTTTAATTGCTAAAATGTAAAAGTAATTTAAAAAAAAAGTTTGACAGACATCGGGACAGTTTAAACTATAAATTAACAGTGGTTTTCTTTAAATTTTTAAATTAATACGCGCTTGTGCAAACACTACCAACATAACACATCTTTCATTGCACTTAGTTTTGTAAAACTGGGTTCAAATAAGGTCTATAGGCTGGAAATATATTTTTAAATCGCATTAATTCATAAGCTTTTTTCCATTAAACCAACGCTTAAACTAAGACTGTGAGGTGTAAAGGGTGATGGTTTAGAATGAACACCAACCCAAATGGCAACCTTACCTGCATTTGGTGCACCCTGCTGAATAATAAACGAGGAAATGGCGTCCGAATTTTTGCTGGTATAAGCAGAACCCCTTAATCCTGAGGTTAGGGCACTCCCTTGCACTTGGAGTGAGAAATCGTTTCCAAAGGCGGATGAACTGGAGAAGTCAACGGCATGGTAATGCAGTCCGCGGCAGACCTTAAATGGTCAGGTGGTGCAAAAAATCACCGCGAGAAGGAACCACCCAAACGTGGAAAAATGCCAAACAACAATATGGATCGGAACGTGGAACGTCCGTAGTATGTTTAGACCAGAAAAACTAGGCAAAACCATTCAGAAGATGCAAAGCAAGAACCAGCTAAGTCCACTTAAACAAATTTTTCAGGAGATCAAAAGAACGAAATTATCATAAAATGAGAGAGAGAGAGGAATTAAAAATAATTTAAGTTATTTGTTTCAAATCTGTGTCATTTATTTTTCGTTAAATAATGTGTTTTGTAATTATTAATAAAAAAATAATGGACTTAGCTGGTTATTGTCCAGTTTTTAAAGATATTTTCTGGCATTAGTGTGATTTGATATCAAAATAAAAAAGTAAATAATCAAAAATATTTATCTATTGAAAACATTGGAAAACATTACATACTATAGATAAAATACGAACATATAAGATATATTTTACCTTTTTATTTTTTTTTAATGAAAATAGTCACAAAAAGGGTACAACTATCGTGTGGGCCGCGAACGGCCCGCACTGCGACTATTAGAAGGGGAAGGGATTATAGAAAAGAAATGATTGTGGACCCGTTTTTTAAAAAGCTGCAGGTCATAGTTCTCTAAAAATACTAATTTTGGAAGCTTGTTCCATTCCGTAGCAGCCCTGTAAAAAAGGAATTCTGGATGGAGATTGGTCCTTGTTGTGTCAATCTTGAGAGTAAATGGGTGAGACTGATCAGCGTGCCGAGTTTTTTGGCCGAATGTGGCCAATGGTGGTACAAGAGTTTTTATTTCTCTGGAGCATCTGCCATGGAAATATCTGTAGGGTAATGACTGGTCTGCAACTCTTCTTCTATGTTCTAGAGGGTGAAGTGTATCTGTGAGAGTTGAGCTGTTTATCAACCGAATGGCCCTTTTCTGAATGGAATCCAGAAGACGGATAGATTGCCTTGGTGCTGAACCCCAAATGTGTGAGCAATACTCCAGTAGAGTTCGGATTTGAGCCTTGTACGTCGTCAACAGTTGATCAGAAGTAAAAAACTTTATAACTTTCCACAGAAAACCTAGCCTCTGGCTTGCTGACTGCGATGTTAGCAACATGGTTATGCCAAGACATATTATTGGACACCGTGACTCCCAAAATCGAGATAGAGGGACTTGATTCAAGAGTATTTCCGGACATTGTGGTGGAATGATTTGAGTTATTCACTTTCTTGGAAAACGTAGCGCTTTGTGTTTTCTGGGAGTTGAACTGAACAAGATTGTTGGTTTCCCACCCGACGATTGCTTCAAGATCTCTATTGATGGAATCAACCTGTTCCTGCCCGAGTCGATTTGTATCATTCACCGATTCACCTATTCATTAGAACTAAATTCGGACGCTGAAGTGTTGGCATTAGGCTTCTTATTAACGGTATGATATTGTTTAATGTAGTTGTAAAACCATTGATCGCACTGAGGTACATATTTTGCTGCTAGTGTCGTGAAGTGATTAAACTTATTTTTTTTAAGTATTTTTTAACCCAAATATAACTTTTTTTATCAGGTAATGAGAGAGGAACTGAAACTTTTATATTCTTGATAAAAAAGGGGTTCCTCAACTGCCTCGCTACATTTTAACAACGTACCTACATCTCTCTTTTCGTACAACAAAATACGATATTTTGACAAAGTAAATTTTTTGTTTTTTTTTGGGGTTTTTTACATATATATTTTCTAAGTGACTTCTGCAGTCTAAAAACATATTTTGAGTAACCTCCTGTAGTTTAAAATTTTTACTTGTTTTTTTGATGATATTTATGTAATCTCTAGGTAAATAAATTCTATCGTATTTCCTTTTTTTCCGCCCTAATTTTGCCAAAACTACGGTCACACGGCAAAAAACTATAACCTGGTTCTGGGTACCTATGACATATTAAAATAAATTTGCCGAGATCAACCAAGGTGAAGAAAAGTTGTACTAATACATAAATTTTATTTTGGGAGGAACAGTCATCCGAAAATAAATATATATCTGTAACTTCGGCCGCAATATGATTTTTCAAAAAGTCCAGAATCATGCTAACGACTTGGTTTTGTCCTTTGCCACCCACGGTTTTATCATTGATATAGCAATAACTTTTGCCAGTGCTACCAACATGTATACAAAAATTATACACCCAGAGTTGTATTTTATAGAATACTTCATAACTGGATGAAACCGGGAAAGGCAAATTTTGTTGGAAATCAAAAGTGATCACTTTCACCCCTGGTGTTGTTTTGCAAGATTTGTTTTTTCTTTCAAGTGGGTTTCAAACCATTCGGCTTTTCGATGGTGTATTTTTCTTTTTAATTTAAGAGGTTTTTTAACTTTATGTAAGTCAAAACTATAAATTTTATTCATTAGTTTATTACACTTTGAGCATGTGTCAGATTTAGGATTGCCAAAGGTAATTTTGAAATTTTCAGTAAAATATTTTAGGAAATACTCATCTTTTGCAACAGGATTTATATTTTCGTTGTGAAGGATCAATGCGTATTTCTCTGGCTCGTGTTTTTTCAAATATATATCATGCAATTTGGCAAAATTGAGTAAAGTAATAAATAGAAATGTTGTAAATTGTCTTTTCTACTGTAATGAGATTTGTACTTGGGACAACTTAAAATGTGTTCCCTAACTTTGTGCCTATTTGGTCCATTGGAGGAGTGTGACTTCCAAGGGATATATGCTGATGTAATCGCCCCAACCTGCTTCTTGTGATTCCATATAAATTTAGGGATGCCTTTTTACAAACGGTGTATTCTTGTGCATTGTGACGAACCTATAATAAAGAAAGTTAAAATATTTGAACTCTGATATTACCAAATAGACATAGAAAGATGCTTTGGATTGGCGACAACCAGAACGAGGTCTCTTTTTTTCTACAGTTTTCCTTTTTATTGGTCCGTAAAGGTAAGAGTCTGCAAATTTTTTGAAGACAGCTCATAAAATTAAGTGAAAATTAATCCACAACTCTCTCCAATTTTATTAAAACACTTTTTTTGCAGTTGCAGTTTTCTCCCATACTTTTCTCCGCCACCACAGAACCTGTCGTATTCACATAACTTTTACTCTCTGTTCTTTTTAATTTCCTAACGTTTTTCTTCCATAATACTTTTTGTTTTAGACGTTTTTTACCCGCCTGAGGAGCTCCGTAAGATGGCCCTGGTTCATTAGAAGTTTCGGCTGAATCCTCAGCTGACTCTGTAGACTCTGAAATATCTTACAATAGTGTTAGGTTATAAATACGATTACTGGTTTTGGTCCTTGTTGGTGTATAATCCTCGTCAGAATCTGTGTGGGTGCCAGCAAAAGGATCATCACTCGATGAATCGGGCATTTTGTTTCAAATTTTCGCCGACTAAGTAGCACAAATGCACAAAAAACAGCACAGTATTTTAACACATCCGTCACCAAAATATTTTATTTTAAACACAGCAAGAACCGGCCGAGTCCTGGACTTGACCTGTTCTTACATAGTACAGTAGGGTAGACAACCAAACAAACATCATTATTATTTGTCTACCTAGAAGCTAGGTTCTTGCAGCATTTGATTCAGCGTTTTAAACTGTTCAAAAACATGTTGATAATTTGGACTTAGCCGTTTCTTGCTTTGGACCCCTTAATTGATTGATTTGATTGATTCTTGGGATAAGCGAGGTGGGATGGTCAAGCAAAGAAAAACAGCAACATGGAGATGCCACTATATACTATTCGGAAAACGACTTACCAAATCACCCAAATGGAGTAGGCGAGATACTAAACAATAGACTAAACAAGTCTGTTATTAACTTTGTACCATTTTCAAATAGGACATTACTTTTGCAACTTAATTTTAAACAGACCAATATTAATAATATTCAATGCTATGCCCCAACTGCAGACAAAGACAACAACGAAATAGCTAATTTCTACAATGAATTAAAGCAATTACTAGCATACACTCGAAAAAACGAACCCACCATTATTCTTGGAGATTTCAACGCCAAGGTTGGTAAATGAAGAGTACATAATACTGTCAGAGAACGGACTGGGCAAGCGGAACGACCGCGGTGACCCTTAGTGCAATTCTGCCAAGAAAATAACTTCGTCATCGCTAACACTCGGTTTAAACAACCTCTACGCCAACTCTACACTTGGCAATCTCCACAACACAATGCAGCAAACATTGTCAGAAACCAAATTGACTTACTTTTTATTAAAAAAACATTTTAAAAATGGAATCCATGACATAAAAACATACCTAGGCACAGATATTAATTCTGACCATAATCCAGTGGTTGGTAACCTTAATACAAAATTGAAAAAACTGATAAATAAACTCGTCAAAGCAGTGAACATTACCAACCCCTGCGATCCATCTAAAAAAGAAGAAGTGAGAGAGATAGTCCACCATAAAATATCAAATTTAAACAGCCAAGAATATGGACAAAAACATTAAAGAAGACTGAAATACCGTCAAGAATAAAATACACAGAATTGAAAACGAGGTGATTGGTCCAACATGTACAAACAAGAAAAGAAATGAATGACGGAAAAAATATTAAATATGATAAATGAATGAAGCGCATACAAGAATGGGCATACGACTTAATAGAAAACACTTAACAAACAATTAGTGAAAAAAAAAGAAAGCTATAGATTACTGGATGGCCCAGAAATGTTCTCAAATCAAAGAATTACAACAAAAGCACGATCATTCTGCAATTTATAAAAAAGTTAAAGAAATGACAGGCCAGAAAAGGAAGAACATCCCAACTTATATTTAACAAGTATTCGCATCTTAATCTCCACGACACGTTAACAGTAAAGAAGGTTCAGAAGAAGCACTAGATATATTAATTTTTAGAGGTTAGAAGAGCACTCAAAAGCAGCAAGACAGGAAAGGCAGTGGGACCCGATGAAATCCATATTAAGACTATCAAACTCTTACATGAGCAAAATACAACGGTTTTGGCTAAACTTTTTAGTAAAATATACAGAAGCAGTAATATCCCACGTGACTGGTTAAAGTCATTCATTCCCATACCAAAAAAGGCAAACGCCCATAAGTGTAAAGATTTCAGATTAATCAGCCTAATGAGCCATGTATTAAAACTACTTTTTAAAATAATATACCTACGGAAATATAAAAAATTTGAAATTGACCTGGACGACGTACAATTCGATTTTAGAGCAGAAATGGGCACGGGGGAAGCACTGCACAGCCTATCAGTACTGTTACAGAAATGCCGAGACCAACGAAAAGAGGTTTTCATCTGTTTTATCGACTATGAGAAAGCGTTCGACAGAGTAAAACACACAGCACTGTTTAACTTTAAAAAAAAAAGCGTTTTATCTCCCATGCTAGTCAATATATATACTGGCTATATTCGATGAAGCTCTGCAAGATATGAAACACGGCACTAAAGTAAACGGACATCTGATCAACTACTTACGTTTTGCAGATGATTCTCCGATTATATCCTATAGCCTAAAAGGACTTCAACAATTACTAAATACATAGAATCAATAGAGTAGGAGAGTCCCTAGGGTTTAAAATTAATAACAAGAAAACGAAAATAATGACCATCAGTAGAAGAAACAATATATATATATATATATATATATATATATATATATATATACATATATATGGTCACGCCTTTTTCCCGTAGGGGTAGGCAGAGACCACTTCCTTCTACTTGCTACGGTTCTTACACACATCCTTCGCCTCCTCTACTTTCATCAGGGCTCTCATGTATGCTCGTCGGTTGTTGGAACTCTTGATCTGGCCTTTCTTCAAAACAATGTTGATCTGATCGAGATATGCTCGCCGATGTCGACCTCTACCGATTTGTCCATTCACACTCGCCTTATAAATTTGTTTCGTCAATCTTTCTTCATCCATTTTTTTTACGTGTCCAAACCATCTAAGCATTTCTTTATCTATCTTTGTAACCACATCTTCTTTCAACCACAGCATTCTCTTATCTCACTTTTATTTATTTTATCCAAGTGAGTCACTTCGGCTATACTTCTCATCTCCGCAGCATTAATCCTACTTTCATGCTTCTTCTGCCAAACCCAACATTCACTACTATACATAAGTGTAGGAACCAACACACCTCTATGCCTTTTTTGACACTTTCTGGCTGTTCACAAAGCTGTACAGTGCCCCATTCATTTGTTTTCCTGCCAACACCCTTCGCTCAACGTCACTGTCATACTTTCCATTTCTCGTAAACTTTAAACCCAAGTACACACATTCATTTACTTGTTCCACTCTTTCTCCCTTATCGAAACTTCACAGTTTGTCATGCTTTCTTCTCTTTTAAAAACCGTTACTTTCGTTTTGCTTGCATTTATTTTCATTCCTTTGATTTTAAGGGTATCATGCATAATATTAACCATCACCTGCAACTCCTCTTCAGATGACGCTAATATGACTTGATCATCGGCGTAAAGAAGGCATTTGACAATCAAATCATCCATTTTCAATCCAAACGCACTCTTTTTCAAATCTTTTAAACAATCGTCTATGTATAAGTTAAACAGCCATGGCGAAGACACACATCTTTGTCTTACACCTTTTTCGATGTTAAACTAGTACGTGCAAGTTCCGTTTATCCTAACACAAGCAGAGGAATCCTTATACAGTGCTCGTATTAAAATACCACTCATCCCATTCATAGACAATGTCGACCACAATTCACTCCTCACCACTCTGTTAAAGGCCTTTTTCAAGTCTATAAAAGCGCAATGGACCTTTTGACTTCTAGCCAAGAATTTTTCAACTATACCTCGTAATGAAAAGATTTGGTCCATACATCTCCTTTCTTTTCTAAATCCTGCTTGCACATTCCATATCATCTTTTAAGTTTCATTCGTTACTCTTTTAATCAATATCTTTGCATACAGTTTGCCGACTAAGCTGAGTAAACTAATACCTCGGTAGTTCTTACAGTCCTGCTGCGAACCTTTTCCCTTGTAAAGCGGCACGATAACAGCCTTGCACCAAAGGTGCAACAAAGGTTAAAAAGGTGGTACAGTAGACTAGCTACCACGTTTTGTCTAGCCTTCAGCATTTCACTTGTTATTTTGTCATACCCAGCAGCTTTACCCAATTTCATACTGTTTAACGCTTTTACAATTTTTGTCGTACTAATTTTACTTTCATTGCTACTGTCACTCATGTCTCCGAATGGGGCCTGTACTTGTGTATCTTTTTTCTTAAATAACCTTTCAAAGTATTTCTTCCATCTCTTTAATACGCATTTCTCTCCTTTTACCATACTACCTACTTGGTTTTTGATTCTTTTCAGTTGCGAGGTAGTATTTTTACCTCAGGCTGTTCTTATGGACTTCCAGAAGAGTTTAATATTGTTTTGGAAATCGTAAGATAACCTTCTATAACTATTACCACAATCCCTGCCGTACCGCATTACTTCGTCTACTTGTCTCTTGAAGACTGAAAAGTCGATTATTGTCGATATATACATGGCAATCAACCAGCAGTGGCTCAGTTGAATGCACAAGTATCCGTTTCTAGCCACTATTTTGCTTACCGCCACCCCTTTGTTTCGGAATATCACCGCTACGTCACCCCTTCTGTCATTCATCCATTACCGCTGTTGTGTAAGTTTTTTATTTGGTTCACTCACTTTTAATATGTCCGCTTGTCTTTCTACAGCCGCTGCCAGGGCCATATCATGTGCTGCTCTCGAGCGGTTTAGGTTGCACTGAAAAAAAATTTATGAGTTCTGTTTCTGATTTTGGGGGGCTCCTCCTCCCTTCATCTGCGACGTGCTTTCGCTGCTCCTTTTTTCTATGTTGTTTCTGACCATGTGTCTCATTTTGCTACATTTCATGGACGTCGCTTTTTGACCTTTGGTTTCGCAGAGAGGACAGTATGCCCTGTTTTCACATTCCCTCGCCTGTCCGTTTTGTCCGCCCAGGCCCCAGCATCTATAGCATCGTTTCACTTTCACTCTCTCCTCTACTTTGCAGTCTGTTATGCCTATTTTTATTCTTTCACCGAATCTGTATTTAAATGCTCGGTCAATCGTGAGGGTAATGTTTTGGGTACCTCTGTAACCCGGTCTTAGAGAGGACAGGTTGTAATGTGCCTGGCCCATTACCTGCCAATGTTATTATTAATTTCGTCCCTTAACGTGTTTGCTTCCCCTCTCTTGACTTGTATTAAAAGATCTCCTGCATTTGTTTTTTGCATTACCCTAATCTGTACGTTTTTTCCTTCGATATTGTCGCTTTCCTTTACCTTTTTTAGCAATTCTGTCTCGGTTTGGCTAAGGTTCTCATACTTCTTTGTGGTATTTTTTTCAAGCTCTCTAGATAATAGTATGGTCCATTTTGTTTCCTTCTGTCCCAATTGAAATTCGAGCGTCTTCCTTATAATTTCCCTGGTGCTTTCTTCTGGTGCCATCACGGTAACTTTTTTCCTACCTTGTTTTTTCACCTGTTTTAGGAGTTGGTCTATCCTGAGATAGGTTTCCTCGGGGTTTTTATGCTTAGGTCATGTGGTATCACGTACACGTATTTTTCTTTCTCCACCGAGCCTGTTTTTGAGCTCCTCTTTATGTCCACCGTGTACTCTAGGCCACCTGGTGCCGTCTCTTTCATTAGTTCTACACCTTTTGGGTGTTTTTTCTTTACCAGTTTCAGCAGTCCTTTTTGGGCCTTATCTTTGGGGGCTGCAAATATGACCCAGTCCTCCTCGTCTTCGAGTTCCAATGGGTTTCCTACTGTAGCTTGTACCTTTTTAGACACATCTTCTGGCCAAGCCTTCTTAGTAACCTTTTCAGATCCAGGTAGCTTCCCTTTACACTAATATCCTCTCTTAAACCTCTTATTTGTGTACTCCACAGTTCTTCTATTGTTGCTGGTTCGTCTGTTTGAGTTTCCATTTCCCTACTGCTCGTAGCTGCGGTTCCATGGCTTTGCTCCTGCGGTTTGTTACTTTCCGGGTCCGTTTGTATTTGGGTGTTGCTCGTGCCCCTCAACCGGGGTTTTTCTTCTAATCCAGTAAGTCCCTATTTTTGTTGTGTATATTTCCTCCTGTTTTGGGCGTCCCCGTCTAATAGCATCGGGATCGGAAAAAAACAAGAGTTGGCCAAGAAAGGCCGACAGGTCACAGATAAAAGAAGAAGATGGATCCACCCAAGACAAGTTGAAATAAGGTAGGATCCAGGCTGAAGAAATCCCAGTGTCGCCATTCCTGCACGCCAGATGCGTGTCTCCAGGAGGATTATATTTTCGAGGATTACACCACTAGATCCGCTGAGTTCTGCAAGCACAGGCCCGCCCCGAGTAGGCACCCAACGATCTTGCCAGTGAAGAGGCTATTATCTTCGCTTTACTCCAGCCTGGGAAAGGTAAGTTTTACCTTACCTCGACACATTCACCTTTTTTTTGAGCGATGAATGTATCCAAGTCCCTTGGATATCTGGACACACCTGATATTTACTAGCATTTAACCAGAATCCAGCGACAATAAAACTGAAACGTCGAAAACAAACCTTAAATCCAGCTTTAATCTAATAGTTAAACACAAAAAATGAACTCAAATCTCTGAGATAACTAAAATTTCCTTCAATAACAACTTAGGTATTACAAGTGATCAAATTACAGAATATTTGTTGTTCACACCTCGATCCGATATTTTGTCATTGACAGCGCCATCTCGCGTTACGTGATTTTTCCCTATAGGGAAGAATCACGGAGTTAGCGACATCTATTATTAAACGTATGAACGTCTCGAAGTGTAAACAACAAACTACACTCCATTTGTTTATATGGGTAAAAAGTGAACTTAATATATTATTTTGAGCAATTTAAGCATTGAAAGTATTATATTTGAACGATATTTTGTGAAAAATTGGTGTTAATAAACCACAAAATCCGAAAATGCAAAGAATTAAAATTGCTCTGTTCCACAATGCTCTACATATGGTACCTTCATTATATTTTTGCATAAATTTCCTTCAAATCTCAAGGCAGCTCAGAAATTAAAGATGATCTTAGAGACAGGAAAACAAATCTCAAAGTTTATGTTTGCAGCAAGCACTTTGTAAAAAAATATTTTTTCAGTGGTAAGTTTGATATTGCTGTCCAATGATCTTTAATTTTATTTGTTATTATTTATAATGACTTTAACAACACAGAGAAAGCGTTAAAAAGTTGAATCTGGTTCTAGCCAGAACCTTCCAGTGTTGAAGTATCAACATTCCATAATTAAGAAAGATGTAGAAGTGACCGAAGTTAATTGGATTATAATATATAATCCTTAATTGGTCGAACACATTCACCCACATAATACAATATGTCCAAAATTGATATTTCGACTTTCATAGGCATTACAACAAGAATTCCAGGGACAACAGAACTGAAAAACTTCGAATAAAAACCAAAATTCATACCTAGGCACACCCGGTCTTTACTGGCATTTAACAAGAATCCAGCGACAATCTTTAATCCAATAGTTTAACACAAAAAATCAACTCAAATCTCTAAGATAACTAAAATTTCTTTCAATAAAAACTTAGGTATTGACAGCGCCATCTCGCGTTACGTGATTTTTTCCCAATTGTTTTGGTATTCTTGATCCTTTGACATCTACAAGTTGACAGTGACGTTATAAAAACGTAAACGGCTAAAAACATTGTTTAGTTAGACTTTTAAATAGGTCTTGGGAGGTGATTGGGGTTTACAAAACTAATTTGAATTAGTGTATAACAATGTGCGGTAAGTTTGTAATATGTTCAAATATTAAAACTTAAAATTAACAATAATGATCATATTATACTTTTTCGTAAATAAATTTTGCCATTTTTTAATTGAAATGTGTTGACATGGCAATACTTTTATCTGTTTAACTAAATGAAATTTTATTTGAGCTTTAGTTGGTTAAATAGTAGTATTGATTTATATCTTAGTAATGTGACCTTCTAATATTATGTAATAAACTCGGTTGATTTGCTAATATTTATAACTATTAAATAGTTAACTGGTGCTGGTGTATAACAAAAGTAAAAGTTGATTATTTACTTATAACATATCAATTAGGTATCACGGCCCACCTCACCTCACCTATCTATTGTTATTTAACATTTACTTACATAGCGGGTGTCCAATGACACCACACGTCTTGTTTTAATAATATAATTTATTGCAAAAACAAAATTAAATTTTCCATTAACAATTTGTTTTAGTATTCTACAGTTTATAAATTTTTTTCTCTAAGACACAAGGAAACTTTACTTTATTACCAATTTTTGGTTGATTTTAGGGGAAATGAAAGTTCAAAAGTGCTTAGAATTGTGAATGTTACAATAAGTTTCTGGATATGATCGTTTTGGTTAATTTTACTTAAATTAAAGCAAAATAAATAAGAAATTTTTGCAGGGTCCTCTTCAAATTACACGATTTACACAAAATATTTCAACAGTACAAAATTTACACTAAAATACATCACAAAAAGACAACACAATAACAAATAATCTTGACTTATAATTACCGAATATATCATCTTTATTATTAGTCTTCGGGAGTGTAAGAACTGTACATGGACATTGTCATACTTTGTTCTTTTACTTGCTTTTGTAGTGCGTCAATTCTAGCTTTATAACTCCAACGTCAAAAATATCTTTAAATGAATAATTCTGATTAAAAAAATTGCGTACTTACCTTTCTTTGGAAGCGGTTTTTAGTAGCACTGGCTCGCTGATCTAAGCGACATTTATTTATGAATGATTACAAATGAATCGTGACGCGACGCAAACGCTCTTACCTCTTTGCCGTTAACATAGATCATTGAGAGAAACTAATGTTATTCGATCGTCCTTATTTTCAAAAACGCAGTGTTCTGGTTTGATGTGCGTGCCGCACGCTGGATGTTTTGCGGAATGTTCGCTTGATCGGATCCGATTCTTGTCAAGCCCTCCTGGAAGAATAATCACGAATGAAAGTCCATCTTTCCAGTTTTAACCAAAACAACAAACGTTATGGTTTATAAAAATTTCAGTCGGTTCACAACGGTAACTACCCTGAATATATGAATGCAAATGTTTCTGAGAAATGCTTTGAGCAAATTATAGGGCTAATTCCAACGGGCTTCGTAATTGTTTTGGATAAAGCTCCATACCATTCAAGGAGGACTGAAAAATTGCCTACAACTTCTTAGAAAAAGCAAAAATAATTGAGTTGCTTTTGGAGAAACGAATACCGTTTCACAACGATACGAAGAAAAAAGAGTAACTGGCGGTTGTGGGTACACACAAACTTGGTTTTTTAAAATATGCTGTCGACGAAATGGAAAAAAGTGGAATATTATTGTACTACGACTTCCTCCCAACCATTATGAACTTAATTGAACTCATATGGGCTCAAGTGAAAGGTTTTGTAGCTAGAAAAAATACTACATATAAAATAAAAGATGTTTGGAAACATTTTAAAGAATCAATTACGGAAAAATGGTAGAAATAACAATGTTATTAAGAAAAAACAGAAAATGTGAGAATTAGTTAGTTTAGTTCCTAGATATTCTCTTAGAGAGGGAGGCCAGAATAGTTTTATACAGAATCTTTTCTCTGAAAATGCAAATTAAAGGAGGACCACTCCGGGATACTAAGTAAAACAAAAGACTACTAAATCCTCGAAATGATTCCTGACATGCTAGCCACACAAATACTCGTAGAAAAGTCCTTCAAAGTAGTCTTTCCGAAGAGAAATGAATGGGTAAGAGGATAAATTCTGTTTCCAGAGACTGAATACATAATGTACACAGATGGCTCAAAAACCCCAGATGGAGTTGTGGCCGGTGTTTTCAGCAGGAATCCAAAGATTGAAATATCTAAAAGGGATCTTCATGCAAATTAACCAAATGCGGAGTACATTTTGGCGAAAATACTCCCACGGTGTCCTTTACTGCGACGCCCATTTCTGCAAACACTGCCTCCCGTTGTATTCATATCGCTTCCGTCTTCTTCAGTTTTTCCTACCAAGTTTCGTTCAGTTCTGAAAAAATAATCACCGTTATTAAAGTCGATTTCGGATGGTTTTTTTTAAATAGAAACGTACCTACTATGAATTTTTCGCTCGCTTATAATTGGTTGACAGCCTCCTCGGCCAAAGAAGTGGATTGCGAACGAGTTTGTTTTATCTCTTTGTTATTTTTGGTAATAATATTATCGCTGGTTTCTACAAGAAAAAAAATTAATAGTATTTTTGTAACATACAGGATGGGCCATCAGTCAGACGTCACTAGAAATCCTTACGTATCTGATTTGCAAAATGGTTAAAACATGACCAACTTAAAAATTGGAAAACTGGAAAATTGTCTTTATAAATTTGGTTAAGGAAAAATTAATATGACAACAAGATGCACCCCGAATTATGGAGTTATTTCTAAATAAAAAAAAACATTAAAAAATGGATTGGGAGAAGCAGTACCACTGAGTAAGCCACAATAGACCCATCAAGGGTTGCAGTGGAGGGGCGACCTTACTACGCCCGCTCACATAATACCTAACCTACCACTGAGTACCTCCACGATCCCCAGATATCACACCCATGAATTTTGCAGTCTAAGGTTACAAAATAAGGGTTATTTTGAATCCAATTAGAATTTAAATACTGCAGTCTTAAAAAATTTGTACATCAGTATTTAAAAAATGTAATGTCTGCTTAAAACAACATGGAAAACACTTTGAGCATCCATTTTAGGTATATTGTTATCACACCTGTTTATTTTGCAGTCTGAGGTTACAAAAAAATTAGGTTTATTTCGAATCCAATCAGAAATTTAAAACTACAGTGTCGAAAAATTTGTACTTCAGTATTTAATGTAATGTCTGCTTAAAACAACATGAAAAACACTTTGAGCATCTATTTTAGGTATATTGAACTGTACTAGTATTTGTGTGTTGATGAGAAATTTGTATTTTTGAGAACTGACTTATGGCCCACCCTGTTTACATTAAAGATTGCAATGAAAGCAGAAGAATACATTCCATTATCAAAAATGGATAACTCATTCATAATTTGTTAATATATATGATAATAAGCAAGAAAAGTTAAGAGAATTATCCATTGAATATCGATTTTATTTTAAGTACAAATAAAGCTAAAAGCAATAATTCTTCATGATTTTTTATAACACCGGAATGATGTAGAAAGTTTTTACTACAACACTGATTTTTATTGATGGGCATTCGTTGCTAATTGTCGACACCGACAACACCGACTACATTTTTCAAAATTTAATTCTTAATTCTAGGCTTTCAAGTAATTTTAATTCAAAATTTTTTTTTGTGAAATGCACTGCAAACTAATTGGTCGTGCGGTACATTTTGCATGAGTTACAATAAAATATATCACAAAGTAAAAAAGTAATTACATTTACCTATAAATAAAATAAAACTAGAATTACTTTAGGGCATAAACACTTTTAATAAATACCAGTTTCTGCAACATACTCGTAATACTAATATAGGTTAGGTTAGGTTAAAACGGCGGTTTGGAGGGAACCCACTTAGCCCTTTTGGCCCGTTGTGATACCGTTGTGAGAACCAGTTAGAACTTTTAATAAATAAGTGTGAGTAAGACCAACTAATCTGATGAATTACTTAATGAACTTAATAAATTACTACGAGGGCGCCAAGTGATTTTAGATTCAAAAATCACTAAAAGAATTACCACAAACAAACCCAATAGTTTATTTCAATTTAGTCCCTTTTAAATATAAAAGTATTTTTACTAAAACGTACAAACTACACTCTTATCTTGCAGAAACAATTAATAAAAAGAGAGCAACTAAAACGTATAACAGGTTTATTAAAAATTGGTTATAAAAAAAAAGTTTTTACCTACATTTGATGAAAAGGAAAAAAGGTAAACATGTACTTTTGAAAGTAAGTATGATAATAATTTAACAAAAATTTACTTGCAAAATTTACGAACAAAAATGAAGAAACGAAAACCACGTTACAGTGCAGCAGTTGGTGAAAAAAAATAAAAACGAGCTGTCGTTGTTAGCCACCACCCAAAGTCGACTAACGGATTGAAGAAAAATCTCCTCCAGATTAAACAAAGGAGGATAACGGCAGGATAAAAGGAAAATCATCGGAAAACTTTCCGAAAAAATATCCAAAAATAATCCAGAAAAAAATAAATCCAAAAAAAATGTTCAGAAAAAGACCATACAGTATAAAAGGCTTCCACACTTCCGGAAAAAGAATCCGTAAAGCATAAAGTTCCATTAAGCATGAAACAACAAACCCACTTAGGTTTTTTCCTCAAATATAAAATCTATTCATTATTGACACTGGCACAAAATATTTTAATAAATGTGCCAAATCATAACGAAAGATTTTATTTAAAAATGAAAAATAGAATAGATTTAAAGTCTCACCATTCAATATCTCTTCTTTTAACTTTATAATCATCAAATGAAAAAAATTAAATTTGATCGACCTTTCCACATAACTTCAACTTACTTAACTTAGTATTGAAACTACCTCCAAAAATTGACCAACGCAGTTTTAAATAAGAATAATTCCCACTACTTAAATGTATATGGAAGGGCGACCATGGCCAGCGTTGAAAATTAAAAAACTGTAAAGTTGACGTTACATATTATTCTTAAAAAACTATTTTTTTTTTTTTTCAGAAAATAATTAGTTTCATATGTAAAATGCCAAGAATTTTAAGTGAAAACTTTAAATTTCTAGATTCTCCCATAATCTTGACAATTTGTCAACGATGTGTAGCTATAACGCGCTGTTAGTGTGACGTGCTTCGGATTTTGTTTTGTATTAACTATATATAAAGTTTGGTGAACTTTGAAAACTAAAACAAAGGATCAAATGATTCCCAAAGTTTTTAAAATTTAAATAATTATACGAGGGAAATTTTAAAAATATTGAGACATTTTGTACACAAAGATCTATCTGATGACGATTTGGGAATGTGACCAGATACTGTAAAGTGCGGAAGCATTTTCATAACACGAAACATGTGAAAAACAAATCTATGCAGAGGATGCAAACAAAAAGACTGGACAATGGAACAAAAATAGGCTGATTGAATTCCCAAACTGTACCTTTCCCCCTTCGTTCCAGATATTTAGATAAATAGATAAAATAAAATTACCAGTATTTTATTAAAGTAGATAGTAAATCAATGGTGTAATGGATATGTTTTTGCTGAATAGTGACTAAAATGCCAACTCACATGAATATTGATAATTTTTTTTGGAAATAATGGTAATATACTGCGCGAACATTCACCATACTCAGCAGACTTAATTTTGTGTCTATTCTGGAATTTAAAAAAATTTACAATGTGGAAATCATTCCAATAAAGATTAATTGCAATCTGATTCTTCACAGATGTGAAAAAGTCCACTTTAAGAGTTTCAAAGTAAAATTTAATTGTGTATCGTCATTGATTTGTTCAAAAAAAGTTAAATGTATGTTATTGTATATCTCAAATTTATGAAAGTGGACCTCGCATCTCGACATTTGATACAAAACCGGTAAGTACGATCATGGAATGGTAAAAACGGTGCCAGAATCCTGTATTATAAAGCGAATACTTACTGGTAGGCTCCTTTTTCTCCTTCCTGGAGAAAATTTTTGTTTTCTTCCTTCGTTAAAATCTGCCTTATAACCTTGAGCTTGCCGTTTCAATAAAAAACGAAGTTTTGAATATGTAGATATATCTACACTACTGAATAATTGGCCCACAATGTTGAAGATTTCATCTTTAATCAAAGATCTAGGAAGTATGTCATTATAACATTTTCCGATGAAGAACTCCTGTTTTTACTCTTGCGATAGTCCATAAAACGTTTATATGCATATTCGTACTTTTCTCTGGATTTCTTTGGCAATAATTTTAATGAAGCAGTTAACACTGCCTCAACCAGCTCTGAAGGAGTCCCGAAAATGGAAAATTCATCATCACTTATTATTTTACATTGTTTTATTTTTGAAAATACCAGCAATTAAATTTATATGCGTCAAGTTTGACAATTCAATATTAATACGTTTCCATAGTAACGCAATCAATTTTATTACGAATTTCAAAGCACCATTTATTTATGAATAAAATTATTTGCGATTTTTTCAAAATTAATTAATATCTGTTATTTTAAACGATTTCCGGAAAAATAGTATGTTTACCTCGTAGGAAAATCCACATTCCTGTGTTGCTTCACAGTCGTTCAGGAATGTTAGGCTTTTCCTACACGGTAAACGATGTACTATTAAAGTATTTGTAGCACATAGAGTTGGGGAAATTCATAAAAAAAGTAATGTTGAAAGTTGGAACTGGGTGCCAACTAAATTAAATGTTGCAGATGATGCAACAAGATATGAAAAAGAGACTGATTTGAATCCTAATGGTAGATGGTATATGATCCTAAGTTTTTGTATCGCAAATCAGGAAACTGGCAAAGGGAAGAATAGAAGATTAAATAAATCGATGATGATCTTCTGGAACTGAAAGCTGAGAGTGTATTAGTTCATTATAATAAAAAAACATGATTATCTACCTGATATAAGGAGATTTTAAATTGAACCTATTTGGTAAGATCGACTGCGTATGTTTTGAAATTCATAAACCTCTGCTGAAAGACAATTTTAGAAACTAAAGAACTAACAAAGCAAAATTTGAAATAGGTAGAATAATTTTCGTTTAGAAAAGCTCAAATTGACACATTTTGGAGAAGAAATTAACTTGCTTTCAAAAGGAAGAAATGTTTTCGAAAAACAGTTTGCTGCAATTTTCTTCAGGTATAGATGAAGACAAAATTTTACGTTTGTGTGGTAAGACCGATAAAAATCAATATTGCAAGATGAAACGAGAAGGACAATTATTTTGAAAGGAAAACATCCTTCTGATTTATCATTATCACTGTGTTTTTTAGTATAGCAGTACAGAGTTAGTGTTAAATTAAATGGGAGAATTTTTTTGGATAATTCAAGGAAGTAAAGCAGTTCACACTATATCGCGGATGAGCATGCTTTGTAAATTGAGAAGAGGGAAACCAAAAATACTTGAGATGGGTCAACTACCAGAATTCCTAAAGATATCGGGTTTTGTAAACTCGTTTGTCAATAAGGGCCATACACATAAAGTTGGCAAAATCTTTGACAACAGATTCAGCTATTCTGGCGATAAGGAGATTTTTTGCGAGAAAAGTATAACCCTACATGATGAGCAACAATGGTACCAATCTTAATGGAGCATCAAAAAAACTGAAGAGTGTTTTGGAAAAAAATCGTCAAAACCTTAATACAGGAGAAATTGGTAAAAAGTCGTGACGTAGAAAGTTTGACTTCGAATCATTTTTTCTCATTGGTCCACAGAGTAACCTAAAATGCTTGCTGAAATGAGAAACTCAGACTTAAAAAGACAATGGAAAATAGCAGATGACCACAGTGAAAATTCTGCCAAGTACTTCTACATTAGTTTTAAAGAAGAGTTATTTAAATAAATTATTCTTTGTTTACGGGTATTTTTTTATGTTTAAAGTACAATTTATTCTTTTCAAACCGTTTTCGTTTTATAGATTTTTTTAAATAAATTATTCTTTGTTTACGGGTATTTTTTTATGTTTAAAGTACAATTTATTCTTTTCAAACCGTTTTCGTTTTATAGATTTTATTTTATTTTCAGTTATTTTTTTTTTGGTTATCTTTTAAAATGTTTTTTTTTGTTATTTGTCTGTGATAAATTGTTTATTTTTGTGATATTATTAAACTTCTAACATGTTCATCCCACACTAACATTCCTTATTCCGTTCCCCATGGTCTTAGCTGGGCAGTGACGATATAAAATTTTATTAATTAAGAAAGTAAGAGAGTTTATTCTATCACTGGCGAAATGAGCAACCCCTAATGATCTCGAAATTATCAATGTTTTTTTATTTACTTTCAATTTTAATACATTTTATACTACATAAATATTTGGTAACCGTTTCAAAATATTTACGATACGCCATACTTACATACATACATCAAGCCACGCCTTTTTCCCATAGGAGTAGGCAGAGACCACTTCCTTCCACTTGCTACGGTTCTTACACACATCTTTTACTTTCTCTTCTTTCATCAGTGCTCTCATACATGCTCGTCGGTTGTTGGTACTCTTGACCTGGCCTTTCTTCAAAACAATGTTGATCTGATCAAGATATGTTCTCCGAGGTCGACCTCTACCGACTTGTCCATTCACATTCGCTTTATAAATTTGTTTCGTCAATCTTCCTTCATCCAACATTTCTACGTGTACAAACCATCTAAGCATTCCTTTGTCTATCTTTGTATCTACATCTTCTTTTACACCACAGCATTAATCCTATTTTCATGCTTCTTTTGCAAAACCCAACATTTACTACCATACATAAGTGTAGGAAGCAACACACCTCTATGCACCGCCAGACGTGCCTTTTTTCACACTTTCTGGCTATTCATAAAGCTATGCAGTACTCCATTCATTTGTTTTTTTGCCAAGACCCTTCGCTCAATGTCACTGTCATACTTTCCATCTCTAGTAAACTTTGAACCCAAGTACTAAAATTCATTTACTTATTCTACTCTTTCTCCCTCAATCTAAACTCCACAGTTTGTCATGCTTTCTTCTCTTTTAAAAACCATTACTTTCGTTTTGTTTACATTTATTTTCATCCTTTTGATTTTTAGGGCATCATGCATAACTTTAACCATCGCCTACAATTCCTCTTCATATAACGCTAATATGACTTGATCATCGCGTAAAGAAGGCATTTGACGATCAAATCATTTATTTTTACTAAATACGCACTCTCTTTTAAAACTTTTAAACAATTGTCTATGTATAAGTTAAACAGCCATGGCGAAGCCTTTTTCGATGTTAAACCAGTCCGTGCAAGCTCCGTTTATCCTGACACAAGCAGTGGAATCCTCGTAAAGTGATTTCAGTGCTCGTATTAAACTACCACTCACCCCATACATAGATAATGTAGACCACAACTAATACCTCGGTAGTTCTTACAGTCCTGCTGCAAACCTTTTCCCTTGTAAAGCAGCACGATAACGGCTTTGCACCAGTCGTCTGGTACGCTACCACTTCTCCAACAAAGGTTAAAAAGGCGGTCCAGTAGACTAGCTACCACGTTTTGTCCAGCCTTTAGCATTTCAACTGTTATCCTGTCGTACCCAGCAGCTTTACCCAATTTCATACTGTTTAACGCTTCCACAATTTCTGTCATAGTAATTTCACATTCTTAGCACCTTTCACTCATGTCTCCGAATGGGGCCTGTACTTGTGTATTCTTTTTCTCAAATAAACTTTCGAAGTATTCCTTCCATCCCTTTAATACGCATTCCTCTCCTTTTACCATACTACCATCTTGGTTTCTATTTTTTTTCAATTGCGAGGTAGTATTTTCACCTCTGGCTGTTCTTATGGACTTCCAGAAGAGTTTAATATTGTTTTGGAAACCGTCAAATAACCTTTTATTAAATTCATCTTCATCACTTCCCTTTTTTTGCCACCACCTCTTATGCCACACCTTTCAGCTTTTTATACTCAATCCTTGCCTTGTTTACATCCTCAATCATTGCCATTTGCGTTCTTTGATTGTCTTTTGTAGCTAGCCGATCCAGCCAGGCTTTCTTCTTTTCTGACACTGCTTTTTGAACCTCTTCGCACATTTTCTGTAACCTGCATACTTTTCTTTTTTTACTTACGTCGCATACTTCAATAGTAATATCCACGATTTTTTCCTTGAATGGCTTCCACAATTCTTCAACCTCACATGTTTCATCTAAACTGTCAAATTTCTCGGTCAATTTACTAACGAACTCCTCTTTTATACCTTCTTCTTGCAAATTCTCAACATTTATATGCTCTAGTACACTACTTGATTCCTGCACACAATGGCGCCACCGCTTAAAGAGACCTCTTATTCGGCTCATTACTAAGAGGTCTGTGTCAATACCTGCACCGCGGTATGCCCGAGTGTCCATTACTTTCTTTTTCAATCTTTCATCCACAATTACAAAATCAATTATACTTCTCTGGTGTCCTTCTTGTCTTGTGTGCAAGTGGATCCTTTTATGATTAAACATTGTGTTTGTTACCGCAAGATTCCGCTCCAAACATACTTCAAGTAGACTTTCTCCGTTTTCATTTACTCTGCCGTCACCGTACATTCCCAGAACACTGTCATTTCCGTCACGCTTTACTCCTACCCAACTATTAAAATCACCCAACATTACAATTCTTTCATTCTGGTTACACTTAATTAAAATATCTGTCACACTTTCCCAAAATTCATCTATACTATCAATAACCAACGAGCTCGAGTATTTTCATGTGACTATTTTTTTTACATATTTGAAAATCTGTAGACGCTTTACCCACTGGTGAAAGGGTGTATATAATATAACCTTTTTTTCTTTCTACCATCTAATCTTCAAAATCTAATTGGTCCCTACAACGCTCGAGTAAATCCCCATTTAGCAACGTAGGCTCCCCTGGTATTAGTCAGCTAGTTACCTGGGATAGATAACGAAAGAAATGCAATCGAGGAACTAGAGGAGCTCTTGGTAAATGCGGCTTGATCATTGACAAGCAAATCGCTGCAAGTCCTGATGATGTCAAGAAGGAGAAGTGAAGTTTCCATATTCTGCTAAGAATGTAACACCCGGGGAAGGAATTGCAAATGGACAGATTAAATGTTGAAAAAAAATGGGCTAATAATTGTAAACCATAACAGGTACTTTCAAGTACCAAGTACCAAGTGCAAGGGCAATTACATTTAACTGGCTTCTAACTTTGTTATATCATGGTTTGAACTTCCAATACAGTATGTCCCAGATTCGTTTCTCTATACAGGGATCTCGGCTTAGTGCATTCGATAACCGGTTTCAGATTCAAAATCAGTTAGTTGGTTTTGGAAATATCGGCAAAAACCTAAAATGGCGGTTAATTTGGAAGCTCTCAAAATGTGACATTATTGGGACACTTTTTCAAGACAAATACGATAGCGTGTACCACATTTCTTAATCGTCTTTTATTATTCCGCAATTCACCTCAAATTTTATTTTTCTTATGACTGCCATATTGGATTTTTTTATTTTTGGAAAGAGTGTAAAATTTCGAGTCTAGTGATGTCTCACAAGTGCATAAAAGATTGTAGTATCATCGAAGTATTACACTTTGTAAAGGTAGGTCTCATTTTTTTCTGAGGAGGCCATGATTTATTTGTCAAAAGATTGGGTTTTTATAAGTTACACATTTATTTCATTAAAGGCTCTGATTTTGACGTTAAGTAATTTAAAATTATCAACGTTTTGTTTCAATAAGTAGTACGTTTTCTCTCATTAAAATCACAAATCTGACACACACATTGTCAAAACCTGTTGAAAATAGCCGATATTCCCTATTCACATAAAAAAAAGTTTGACATGTTAGCGCTGTACTTGCAGTCACGCAGAAACGCCGACATTACCTCAGCAAGATATATGGAGATGTATCCCGAACGAAGGCAGCCGCATTAAACCAAATTCAGAAAAATCGTAGTTAATATAATCAACCATGGAGCCTTCGAACAACCTAGAAGCGGATATAATATTGTGAATGAAAATCGCGACAGAAACATTTTACAAGCGGTCAACGAAAACCCTAGTGCATTAATAAGAACTGTAGAACGTAACTTGGTGTGTCAAAATCTACGGTACAGAGAGTGTTGAATAAGAAAAAGTACCATCCATACAAACCCACAATAGTTGAAGGACTTAAAGAAACTGATGAAAATCCCGATTTTGTAAATCATGTCTTGTGGTCTGATGAGAGTAGGATTACGAATTGTGAAGTTTTTAATAAGCATACTCATTATTGGGCTGTGGAAAACCCTCACGAAGCTGAGAGACGTCTCCAGATTTGGAGGTAACGTTTGGTGTGGGGTCATTGGTAATTTAATCTGACTCATCTTTCTTAATTGGGCAGCTATTATAAATTATTGATCATTTTAGAAAATCGACTTATAGAACCATTTTTGTTTGACTACCACCTAAATGGACAGAGGTATCTAGAGCTTTTGCGAAACCAGGTTGTGCCGGTTTTACGAGCTACTAGTTTAGAATAACCTGGTTTTAACACACTCATAGTTGGGAATTCTTCCCAAAACATCTGATTTGTTAAAAAGTCGTCATTTACGTTCATGCTCTAATGAAAATTTAATGTATTCACGGGTTTTTTTTATGCGTTACTTATTAATGTTATGTTATTGTTTTTTTCTGACAAATAAATCATGGCCTCCTTGGAAAAAATTGTGACCTAACTTTACAAAGTGTGATACTCCAATCTTTTATGCAACTGGAAATTTTATATTCTTTCCAAAAATCAAAAAATCTATTATGGTGGTCATAAGAAAAATTAAATTTGAGGTGAGTTGCGGAATAATAAAAGGCGATTGAGAAATGTGACACACGCTATCGTATTTGTCTTGAAAAGTGTCCTAATAATGTCACATTTTGAGAGCTATCAAATTAACCGTTTCGGATTTACTGGCAAAAAACGAAATCCACCATTTTCGCCGATATTTCTAAAACCAATTAACCGATGGTGAAGCTGAAACCGGTTATCGAATGCACTAAGCTTCCTCTGAAACTTTCCCCATTTAACCTTTGCTGTAGGTATATTAGGAGCCGAGATCCCTGTTTAGAGAAGCGAATCTGGGACACATTGAATATAGCAATGATACATTTTGGAAAATTAATATAGAACCCAAATTGATAGACTTTTACATTAAATGCTTACTGCCTGAAATAGTTGACAGTAGATTCGAAATAAATATGGTGATTAGGGATTAAAATAGAGGTCCATTTGAAACGGATACGTTCTCGCTTTCTACGCGTACTTACAGATTCGTGATTCCATTTGGCCGAAAAATATTTTTTTATAAGGGTTTCACAAAATATATTACACTACATTAGATGTATACAAAAATATCTATAATATAAAAATGAATCGCTGAATGTGTTGCTAAGCGCAAATCTCGAGAGCAGCTGAACCGATTTCGCTAATTCTTTTTTTATAATATTCTTTGAAGTACGAGGATGGTTCTTACGGAGAGAAAAATTTAAAAAATTGCTTGAAAAAGTCTAAAAACAACATTTTTCTATATTCCCATACAAAAGATTCATAATAATACTTAAAAGTCAATTTGAACTTTAATACCATACCATAAAGTTTAAGTGTTAGTGGAGGGGTTCCGGGAAGGCAAAACAATTGAGTGACGTTAGTATCGTATAAATGTAAATGTTAATGTCAATATTTATACAATGGTAACATTACTCAAAAACAAATTGTCTATGGTAAAATGTAAATTGTCTGTGGTAAAATGTCACTTGAAATGTAAACGTCTCTTTGCTGTGCATCTATAATATTACTAAATCTGAAAGCCACAAATTTCTATAAAATTAAAAAAGTGTTGTGTTTGTGACTTACTAAATATGTGCCTCCTATAAGGCGGCGGACAAATTTAGGCAGAAGAACCCGAAATGCAACGAATCAAATTAAATATCAATCTAATCGTACTGCCCAGGAACGTGAAGATCGCAATGAACGTGAAAGAATTCGGTTAAGAAAGACCCATGAAGCGAGACATTCGACTAATAATGGTGCAAGTTTGAATTGAGCTGCTTTCAATTACGATATGTCAATTAATTACAGTGCCTAAAACTGTGTTGCTATTGGACCTATGAACTCGGTTTGCCAATATTGTAAGGCATTGAAATACAAAAATGAAGCCAATGCATTGTGTTGCGCTAATAGAAAGGTGAAATTGATACCATTGCTTTCACCTCCAGACCCATTGTACTCATTGGTTTTAGGAATAGGAACAGATTCCATACACTTTTTAAAGAATATCCAACAAAAATACATGTTCCAACTGCGGTTGCTGATAATTCCCCAAAAAGCAGCTTTAGAATTGATTTCTGCAACATTCGAGGCCTAAACTCTAACATTAATTCAGTACACCACCACCTGCAAACTAACAGGCCTCATTTACTGGCTCTGACAGAGACACAAATTAAACCCTCCTCCAACAATACGCATCTTTTGTGTCCCGGGTTCGAACTCGAAACAAGATTCAAATTTAAGACCGGCCTTTGTGTTTACACTCGCAGTGATATTTCCTGTTGTAGACAGGAGAACTTAGAACCAAAGGACGGCCTAGAGGTCATGTGGTTCAAGTTAACTTACAAAAATCAACAAAATTTCTCTGCTGCCTGTATCTTTCTCCTACGAACCCTCCTTACGTCAACATCTTTCCGACACGCTGGAGCTGTTGCAAACTAACGACCCCAACACAGAGCTTATATTTTTGGGTGATTTCAATGTTCACAACGCGAACTGGCTGAGATCCAACCGCACCGACAACGCCGGTCTAGAAGCTGAGAACTTTGCGATAAGCCACAACGTGACCCAGCTAGTTGAAGAATCTACCCGCATACCCGATAACCCCAATCAACAAACCAACATTCTCTTCACGACACATCCCGACCAGTACCGAGTCTCTATAACCGCTCCGCTCGGTAAATCTGATCATAAACTCATCTCAGCCACGTCCAAACAAACAACCCCGCCCAAAATCACGCCTGGTACCTCTATTATCTGGCATTATAGATCAGCCAAATGGAATGAACTGAGGGACTTTTACCTATCATTTCCATGGAAAGATGTCTGCTTTCGCTCACAAGACCCATCAACATGTGCAGAATCTGTAACCGAAATCATAAGGCTAGGTATGGACTCATACATTCCTCATGGTACAAGACGGATCTTCAATCCCAAACCCTGGTTCAACCAAGAATGCAACCGTGCAGTGCGTGATAAAAATCAAGCACATCGAAACTGATGCGAAGTCCCGACAATTGCCAACCGAGAAGCCTTTGTCCACGCAAGGAACGCCTGCAAAAGAACGATCGATCTTGCCAAAGAATCCTACGACAGGAGAATATGCAACAAGCTTGTCAATGCCCCTCCTGGATCAAAGACCTTCTGGTCTTTGGCCAAAGCCATAAATAAGAATTTCACAACTTCTTCTTTACCACCACTCGAGAGGACCGACGGCACGACAGCCGTATCTTCCAAAGAAAAAGCAGATCTGCTGGCCGAAATGTTCAGCTCTAACTCAACCCTCGATACCAATGGAAAACAACTCCCAACGATACCTAGAATAAACGCATCAATGCCTGAGGTCACTATAGCCATCGCACTATCAGAAAAATCCTACGAAATCTTGACTCTAATAAGGCAGTAGGACCAGATGGAATTCCGACAATTGTCCTGAAGACCTGTGCTCAAGAGCTCACCCCAGTTCTCTGTAGACTCTTCAAGTTATCATACAGCAAAGGAGTATTTCCGTCCATGTGGAAAAACGCTTAAGTCCAACCGATTCCGAAAAAAAGAAAGAAGACTATTCCTGCAAATTATCGCCCTATTGCATTGCTCTCAGTCATATCCAAAGTTATGGAAAAAGCGATTAACACAGAACTTATCAAATATCTAGAGAAATTTGAGATAATCCATGACAGACAATATGGATTTCGACAACTTCGGTCTACTGGAGATTTGCTGGCTTATGTCACTCAGCTCTAGACAAACACTATTGAAAAGTTTGGTGAATCCCGTGCAATAGCCTTGGATATATCTAAAGCCTTTGATCGCGTTTGGCACCAGGCATTGTTAAGTAAATTATCTGCCTACGGTCTCCCAACCAAACTGCGCTAATGGCTCTTAAGCTTCATGCAAGATCGCTCCTTACATGTGGCAGTTGACGGTATTTCTTCTGATGCGTTTAAAACTAATGCCGGGGTCCCCCAGGGTTCCATCCTGTCCCCCACCTTATTTCTTTTACACATCAACGACCTCTTAAAAACCACCACGAACCCCATTAACAGTTTCGCAGACGATAGCACACTTGTCTCAACTTTCACATCCTATCGATCACTTTCGGTGAATGATACAAATAGACTCAGGCAGGAACAGGTTGATTCCATCAATAGAGATCTTAAAGCAATCGTCGAGTGGGGAACCAACAATCTCGTTCAGTTTAACGCCCAAAAAACACAAAGTGCCACGTTTTCCAAGAAAGTGAATTCCTCAAATCATCTCATCACAATGTCCGGAAATACCCTTGAACCAAGTCCCTCCATCTCGATTTTGGGAGTCACGGTGTCCAATAATATATCTTGGCATGACCATGTTGCTAACATCGCAAAGTCGGCAAGCCAGAGGCTAGGTTTTCTGTGGAAAGCCAGAAAGTTTTTTACTCCTGATCAACTGTTGACGACGTACAAGGCTCAAATCCGACCTCTACTGGAGTATTGCTCGCACATTTGGGGTTCAGCACCATGGCATTCTCTTCGTCTTCTAGATTCCATTCAGAAAAGAGCCATTCGCTTGATAAACAGCTCAACTCTCACAGATACCCTTCACCCTCTATAACATAGAAGAAGAGTTGCAGACCAGTCATTGCTCTACAGATATTTCCATGACAGATGCTCCAGAGAAATAAAAACTCTTGTACCACCATTGGCCACATTCGGCCGAAGAACTCGGCATGCTGATCAGTCTCACCCATTTACTCTCAAGATTGACACTACAAGGACCAATCTTTATCAAGAATCCTTCTTTTACAGGGCTGCTACGGAATGAAATAAGCTTCCAAAATCAGTTTTTCCAGAGAACTATGACCTACAACTTTTTAAAAAGCGTGTCCACAATCATTTCCTTTCTATAATCCCTTCCCCTTCTAATAGTCGCAGTGCGGGCCGTCCGTGGCCCACATGATAGGTTACCCTTTTTGCGACTATTTTCATAAAAAAAAAATAATAATGACTTCATTTGGAGCAACAAAAGTAGTTAGGGAAAATTTCATGCCAACTTTTAAGGTTTGTAATAGTATTTGTAGTTGTATGTTTATTAATCATAACTATTATAGCCCATATACATTTTTACAATACATTTTTTCCCTTTACAGATGCAAGGTCAAATATATCACAGAGTAGGTTCTTTGTTACCTGTGCCAGATAGCGACTACAAATTTTTGCAAATTTATTTTATGGAAAATTCTCCACAAGAAATCAATCTACGTTGTGCACATAACAATTCAGTGAAAAGGTCAATAGTTGAACAATTACAAAACTTATTTCACGAACACAATCAATTTATTATATTATTTAAAAGTGCAATGGATATGATGCCATGTGATGATCACAAAATTGTTATCAGAGCAGATAAAACTTCTGTGGGCCAGCATGCAGGACGTTTTAATGCACCTACTATCGATGAAGTTGCCATTGTTGTAGTTGAAGAAAATTTGGAGTCACGTGATATTGTTTTACATCATCGAAATAATCAATTACAACGTATTAAGGAAATACATCGCTCATATGATGCACTGCAATATCCCATTATATTTTGGCAAGGTGAAGATGGCTATGATTTCTCAATCAAGATGATAAATCCCATTACAGGTAATTGAAATATTGGTTTATGAGATGTTACGTCATCTACTATATCACCTACTAAATAGTTTATTTTGTTATTCATCTGTCATCATAATTATAATAAAAAAAATATTTACAGGTTCTGAAATCAACAAAAAAGTTATTTCAATAAACTATTATTTTGTAGCATTTGAAATTGCTACTTGTTAATTTTGTTTTTTTATATATAGTAAATTTTTCATTTATTGGGCATTGTAGCATTTGAAATTGCTACCTGTTAATTTTGTTTTCTATATATAATAAATTTTTTATTTATTGGGCATTGTACTTACAGAGAACATTCAGTTTTGATATCAAATTCCTGAATAAAACATTTATTTCACTATTTCAAAACAAACATCATATACATAGTTGAATACTAGTAAATTTCACAAGTTTCAACACTAGGTAATACTCTTGCTTCTGACATTCTAAGAGCTGTTGAAAGTAATGTAATCAAGCTGCAGGAACCTTATGATTTCTGGCTGGATTCCTGGATTTCTGAAATTTAAGATAGTGAAGTCAATAAAAACACCCATTCACATGTGAGCAGGCGACATACCGTTGTGTTCTCTAGTATGATGAATTCTAGGCTATTGAAGGTTTGTCCCAGAATTTTGTTGATTCTGAATGAGATCTCTAGGTATTTACTGGGTTTTTTCTCTATTTTTCATAATATAATCTTAAAGGTTATATTTACTTTCTAGACGTCGATGTCATTGTGGGTGTGTCACTGTTCTTCTTTCATAGAACTTCTGTCATCGGTCTCAAGTCGGTTAGCCGTTAATGTTTCGTGCCCATAATAGAAAAGAAAGAAGAAGAATGGTCTTTTAGATTACATTCGATGAAATTCATTCTGTCAATCAATAGCATTTATGGTTTTGACCAATGAGAGGCTAGGAATTCAAAACTGGCGCTGATTTCATACAGGATGTGCAGTTTTTTTCTGGCAACTGTTAGAAATAGAGGATGGTTCTGTCCTCGTGGTGGTCGAGGAGTTCTTTTTCGGTGCGGCCATGATGAGGTGCGCTTGACTCGTGTTTGGGATTCTTTTTCGGTATTGAACCGAAATTAACCCTTAGGGGGGAATTTACGAAGTGCCGTTTGGGCCGAGATCAAGTCGCACCCATCGTTAGTGGTTTTTTTGGAGCCTTATATGGGGATTTGTGCCAAACACCGGTAGGCTGCCATGCGGTGGGAACACCGCCATTTTGTCCTGATGTCCTGTTAGTCCGTTTTAGTCCTGTTTGCTGTTATGGATATCTTCTAGTTTTACCTCCCTTCTCAGAAGGGTGTTAGGGTACAGCTTAGCCCTCACCATCAGACTCCTGGTAATCGAACGACGACTCTTGTGGCAACTCTTGACTTTGGTCAAGATTCCCACGAGGACCAACACCGAGTCGCTTTTAAATCCTGGCCAGAGTCGACAGACATCCACCGGATGAGGACTAGTAGTAGCCGGTAGAGGCTAGAGACCTGCTGAGCTGCATCATCGACCCCTGGCTGACCTGGAAGGTTGAGCCTTTCTTTTTACCTTCTCTTCGTTTTGCTGTCTGTTTCCTGTCTTCTTCCTGTCTTCGTTTTTGTGTCTTCAACTACATCAAGTGGACCTTGGATAGAGGCTACATATGTGGACCATTGGACTTTAATACCAGGTTTTTTTACACCTTCAGTGTTCTCTTACCTTTTTGAGATTTATTTATAACTAATTTATCATATTAGTACTTATCATACCATCATTTTATATAATAACTAATTATTGATATCGTATATTATACCACCGTGATAATTTTATAAACTATAATCTAAAGAACTTTTGTGAAGTTCTCACATAGTACTATGTGACAGCAGATTCAGTCACAGGTTTATTTCTTACCATTATACCCCATTCTGATAACTTTGAGCGGTATAACACCAGGTATAAAAATGTATGTATTTCGCTATAATACATTAGTTAATATTATTATATATGTTATTTAATTTATGTAATTATTACTTCATGATACTCAGGTCTACAACATATTTTGCCTTGCCCACTGTGGTGTTCTAATTATATTCTTATATGTGATATGTTTTTTTATTCTCCTATTTGCCCAACCTGAATATCTAAGAAAATTTAATACCATGTCATTTTAGGTATTTTGTTAAAGATAGATATTTGGTTTTCTCAATTATCCAAATATAGTATAGCTATATCTAAATTGGGTGGCGCCCTTATGAATTTGAATTTTCAATCTTAGGGCCGTAAATAATTCGAACTCACTTTATCTGTTCTCCGACGAACAGCTGCCGTCAGCACATTGTGTTCTATTTTTTTATTTCATATAATGAACATAATAAAGTAGGCCACAATTTATACTGCCTAATGATCAGAGAAAATAAAGACAATCACATCTTGAAATGTCGGCGATTATGTCACAGATATGTTGTTAATATGTATTGAATCAGACCAAACTTCGATCTAAAGAGTATATTCACTTTTGAGATAAAATTAATTCTGATAGAAATGCAGAAAATGTTGGCAGGATTACTATTCTTCCAGTAACCTACATCGGAAGTCCTCGGCATATGCATGAATATGCTCAAGATGCCATGTCCTATGTTCGGCATTATGGCACAGCAGATTTGTACATTACATTTACATGCAATCCACAATGGATAGAAATTAAACAAGCGTTATTCCCTGTCCAATCACCTATTGATCGTCATGACATTACAGCAAGAGTCTTCAGACTAAAGTTGAAATCTTTAATGGATTTAATTGTTAAACATTGTGTGTTTGGTTAGACACGCTGCTGGATGTATTCTGTAGAGTGACAAACGTGTATTGCCGCATGCACATGTTTTGATTTGGTTGGTTGAAAAAATTAGGCCAAATGAAGTTGATGAAGTCATATCAGCTGAAATCTCTAATGAACAAGTAGATCTTGGCTTACATGAGGTGGTTATCAAAAACATGATACATGGTCCATGTGGAACACTTAATCAAAATGCTATCCACGGTCATTAATATCGGAAACAATTAGTGGAAATGATGGTTATCCATTCTATCGTCGGCGATCACTAGCAGACAATGGAAGATTAACAATTGTCAAAGTAAATCAACAAGATATTGAAATAGATAATCATTGGATTGTTCCATATTCACCGATCTTATCAAAAACTTTCAAAACACACATCAATGTTGAATCTTGCAAAATCTATCAAGTACATATGTAAATATCTAATCAAAGGAAGTGATATGGCTGTGATTGGATTTGATGCAGAGAATTCAAATGATAAGACATATTCTCTAAACAACTCATTGATATTGGTAATGTCAAATTTCCTATAGATGTGCTGACTGGCTGCATCACCTTTCCTGAAAGTTTTTGTCAGTTAACGCAATCAAAAACTGAACTCATTCAAAAAGTGTTTTAAAATGTTGCTCAAAATTACTTATTCCATGATTGGTTGAGTAAACGAGCTATACCGGCTGCCAAAAACACTGATGTAAATGACTTAAATTTCAAAATTCAAGATGACATTCCTGGCGAAATAAGGACATATAAATCAGTTGATACGGCAACTAATGAAGATGATGTCATGAACTATCCACCGGAATTTTTAAACTCACTTGATTTGTCAGGATTGCCGCCTCACAAAAAAATTACTAATTAACGTAATAGAAGCAATCATATTGAAAGGAAAGTATAAAGGAGAAGACGTTTTGATACCTCGCATCCCAATGATTCCGACTGACATACCATTCGAGTTTAAACGACTAGTTTCCAGTACGGCTTGCTTTTGCTATGACTATAAACAAATCTCAGGGGCAGTCATTAAGTGTTTGTGGTATTTATTTAGAAAACCCATGTTTCTCGCATGGTCAATTGTATGTTGCCTGTTCCCGTGTTGGAAAACCATCTGCTCTGTTTGTTTACGCGCCAGGTAATCAAACAAAAATATTGTGTACCATAAAGTACTACAATAAAAATGAAACTTAATTTAGAATAAGTAAAAATAAAATGAAATATAATAAGTAGGTATCATAATAAGAAATCAGAAATTGTAATTTTCATTGTGATTTTTTAGTGACTATTAAAAGAATTTTAAGTGTTTTATAATTTTTATTTTTTGACATAATGTAATTGTTGATTTTTTAACTTTCTTTTTTTATCTTACTAGCTGACCCGGTGTCCCGAATAGCAGAATAAGTATTAAAAAAAATAAAAACTTAAAGAATCGACTGTCAACGAAGTTCGCCGGGTCAGCTAGTTATTAAATAATTAATTAAATACATTTGCCTTTAAGTTGAACTTATTTAAATGGTTTATGATCTATAAACTATTGTTGGGTTCTGCAAAATACAATTTATTATTAAAATCATATTATTTAAAATAAATATGCCCTTTATTGTCTCATAGGTATGAACAAGTACAAAATTCTCGTAAAATGTGTGCATGAGTTTTCAGTCCAACTTCATGGTCTCTAAATGAATAATTTTTTATGGAATCTTGTTTTTATCACCTTGTAGGAAACATGCCCGTGAATGTGTGAATGTCCATCGTGTATTTTTATAAAACTCCGTATAGGTACCAAGTACATTATGTATGTATTTTTATACTTATTATACTTTTAGCTATCACCCATTAGCGTTATAAAGTGATTTCAATTTTATATTTTGGTGAACTTTATCGACATATTTTAAATAAACAAACAAAGACAAAGAGTGCGAGACAGATTTTTACTTTACTATTTTACGTAATGGCGATATATTTTTTCTCTCTCATGATACATCGGTAGAGATTTCTACCTTCCGCTTTACCCCTCGAATTTATTTTGACCTTTTTCAATGGTATAAATAAAAACAAAAATTGAGAAAAATATATATTTTTCAATAAATTTACAATCGATTTAATTACAGTTTTTCCTAAGTTTAGTAAAAATCACAATCAGCATAAAATAATTTATTTAAAAAACAAATATATCTTAAATTTCAGATGAACAAATATGCAGAATAAAAATAAAGGCACTATATAATAAAAAAATTATATAAATAATCATTTCTATATCATCACAATAATTTGGCCCAGAAGTTAAATTGACCCTCTTTAAATTGTTTTAAAAACAATGCTAAATATATGAAATTTTATACTACTGACATATAATTTATTTATTTTTTAATGGCAATAAAAATAATATATTTTTAAATTAATTGTCAAATATCACAGAATGAAAACTCTTAAAATTTACTTTAATACTTTAAATTCTTGTAATTATGTAGATCTATACAATTTTTATTCTTTGTATTAAAATGAGAAATTATGTGTTACAAAATATTTTTTAAAAGATCTGGATTTTTTCTTTTTAAAGAAAGCTAGGATTTATTTGTCAAATAACGTTAAAAATTTTTAAATATATATGTTACGGTAAAAGTAGATACTGTGGCAAATGTACACATTTTCCGGTAAATGTGCACATTTGCCTCCTCGTTTGGGTAATGTACATTGAATTCACAATGACCATGTCGTTTTGGTAAATGTGAGCATACAAAATACGAAATCGTAAGTGCTAGAAATGTGGTGCGCATGTGCACTTGTAGTGGTACGCGAACTACCGTTTCGGCTAGTTCAGTAGGCGCTGCTATTTCACGTTACACATTTCGTGCAAGTGCTCTATCTATAATGTTAATGTTATTATGTTTATATACCCTACAATAACTACATTACAAATTAATGCCATAGTACTGAAGATTTCTGGATATAATTTAAGATATTTAAAGAAATAAGACTTAGGTAAGTTAAAATTATCATAATTATAGATTTAAAATTTTAATTTTTTTACAAAAAAAACATTTTTTTAGTTAGCATTTTTGAAAAACAATGGAACAAAAAGAAAAATTTAAAAACCAACTAGAACATATTGTATCACAAAAAAACAAAATTAATATTTATTTAAACCAACATCAGTATGAAAAAATATTATTGGAAGTAAAGGCAGCAAAATTAAAAGAAAAGAATAAAAGTTATGTAGATTACCGCCAGCTGAAAAGATACGATATAATAGTGGTAGGGAAGGAAAAAAATTAATAAGTCCATTAAAAGAAGGGGGTAGCATAAAATATTTTGCAACAATTGAAGAAACTTATGGAATTATACACGATGCTCATTTGGCAACTGGCCATGGTGGCCGAAACAGATTAGTGAAAGAAATTAATAACAAATACAACATTACTACTGAAGCAGTTATGTTGTATTTATCTTTATGTGAAGCATGTCAAAAAAAGGCAAAGGGCAAGAAAAAAGGAATTGTGATAAAACCAATTTTGATGAGTGAAATGAATTCTAAGTGTCAAGTGGATCTTATAGATTTACAGACACAACCAGATAATGAATTTAAATTTATTTTAAATCATCAAGATCATTTAACCAAATTTGTTGTACTGCGCCCACTAAAAACAAAAACTGCGACAAAAGTAGCAGAACAACTTATGGACATTTTCATTCTTTTGGGAGCCCCATCCATTCTCCAATGTGATAATGGTAGGGAGTTTGCAAATATGTGGGATGGTGTGAAAATAATACAACGGGAAGCCTCGTCATTCCTAAAGCCAGGGCTCGATAGAGCGAGTGAATCAAGATGTTTAAAATATGCTTACAACCTGGCTTATTACTTACCAAACAACCAAGTGGTCAGAAGGTTTAAAATATGTTCAACTAATGAAAAATAGAGCTTTTCATGAGGGTATAAAGCAAACTCCCTATGAAGCTTTATTCAGAACAAGAATGAAGAATCTGTTGAACAGCTGGAAACAGAAGAAGTTAGAGCAATTACTAGATGAAGTACACACAGCCAATTCACCACATAGCAAAATCGCAGGAAACGATGAATTTTCCATTGAAACATTAGACATAATTTTGGATGATGGTTTATTATGCAACCAAATTGAAGATATAGATGGAAGTTTTGAGTTAAATTCTGTTTTAAACAAGAAGAAAATTTTAATTAATAATGCTCGAAAGAAAGCAAGGAAAAATTTAGAAAATAAAACTATCAAAATGTGTAATCTTTCGAAAGAAAAATTTCCTGCTGCTGTGATTGGTGACAATGTTAAAGTTTCCATTCCAGACGTTGATCGTGGTAAAACGGATCCAAAAAATTTGATTTGCATTGTTTTGTTTAGAGATGATGATAAAAATTTATATCAATTAGAAACTAAACGGAGTTTTTAAACAATCTTATTCTAGGCATGAATTCGCAATTTGCGAACAAAAGTTTATATCATAGGAAGATGTTCCTTAAGATGTTGAGAAATCGGTAAGAGAAATTATAAGAATGCAGTCCCTTACTGGTGAACAAGGTTTTAAAAAATGCATCTGTAAAGGAACATGTTTCTCAAAAAAATGCAGTTGTAAAAATGCTGGAATATTATGTAATTCCAAGTGCCACAATAGCAATTCTTGCTCAAATAAATAAAACTTTTTTCATTATGAAATTTCTATATGCATATTATATAATATGCAAAGAAAAGTATGTTTTGTTTGTCATTTACATTTTTTAATTAAAATAATTTTTGTTATTAAAGCCTTTTGTATTATGTTTATTTAAATAAATATATTTTTACTGCAACATTTTTAATTTATTTGTATTCCAACTTTTCTTAAAACATGAAGGTAAGAGTATACATTTACCAAAACGTGTAGGCAAGAGTACACATTTGCCGGAAAATGTACATATACATTATATTCAGTTTACATATACCTAACTTTTAGAAAGTGTACATTTCCCAAGAGTGAACATTTACCGTAACATAATATATATAATACATAATATAAAACAACTAACTATTTCTTGAGATAAAAAACGTAGCTTTCCTTAATAGAATTTACTTCTTGCATTTAAAAGCCGTATTTCAATTTTTTAAACTGAAAAATACACTACTATATGTTTTACATAATTGAAATGATAATCTACACAAAATTTGATACACAGATAGAATTGTGCTGTAGAAATTTTTAGAGGACTAGTGTAGTCAAAAATTATCCACAAAATGAATGTGTTTGTGATTTTACAAATATGATATTTCTTTGATGTTGTCTAAATATACTATTATTTTTGAATATGGTTCAATTAAAATGAATTTTTTTTACCTAATTCCTTACTCGTAGTTTTAAAAATTGTTAAATTTTGTTCTACAAATACATCAGATATTGGGTATATAAATACCTATATATGCTATTTTCGTTTTAATTCAAATTTTATTTAAATTGTTAAAATTTAACACTATTTAAATGTGTTAATATTATACATAAACACATAAAATCTTATCAGCATGACCAACTTAAAAATCTTAGCATATATAATAAACTTACAACTTGTATATTAATAAGTTTTTTTTTCTTTTATTTTAAATATGAAAGTTCCTCGTAATTTACCAAAAAAATATCTAACCAATATTGGTATCTCCAAATTGTGTCGTACAGAGTAAAATTTATTAGAGAATTGTTAAAATTATTAACTTACTAGACTTATTAACATACCAGAGACAACATAGTTATTTTAATTCGATGAATCATGGTTTTTGTTATGTCATTTTCATAAAGTTGGCCATAATGTGCTAAAAATTTTGAATACAACAAAATCATGATACTTTTTAATGTTTTTTTTTAAATCTTTGTTATCTTTTATTTTAGAATGTATCAAAACCATTCTTAGGTAACTTTGAGTTTAATATTGATACAGATTGTATCAAATAAGAATTCAGTATCACCATTTTTATTTATAAGTAGTATAAAAATAATTATTAAACGACTAGATTAATTAACTCCGCATATTTGCACGACTGAACAATACAAAAAGTGATGAATTATTTAAACTATCCAATAAAGACACACACAAACAAATAAGAACATTTATTTTGGTTGTGAAATATAAATAGCCAAGTTAATATTTAATAAACTGATTATCAATAAATAAAAAGTAAGAATAATTAAACACAGTTCCAGAGTTCAATTTTCATAGCTTTATAAAAAAATAAGTAAATAAATTATGATGTAGTAACTGAAATCGACAAACATCCAAATTTTGGTAATGGATAAGTATTTGTATAAAATGTCTGTAACAACAATTAAAATATAAAATAATCAATTTTGTTAACAATAATTGTCGAAGATTCAAAAAAATCTCAACTACAAAAATATATTATTAAGTAGTTTTATTCAGTACAAACCTATTAAAAAATTGAACATTGGAACAACTGGTATAAAAAATCATTTGTAACATTTACATTAATCATTTTTCAAAACTTAACCCCATTTCTCAACCTATTCCTACAAATATGTACAAAATAAAGTGTTCAAAATATTCTACTCCAAACACCACTATTGTTTTAAAATTACAATAATTATTTAAATAAAATAGGAAACAGTGTGCGCTGTTTCCGATCATACAGTTAATTATTTTTAAGTTTTATCTTTTAAAACGGTTTTTAAGGAACGATATAGTCTTTGCCATCAATGGTGCTTTCTTTGGTTTCACTGCTGCTGCAGAACTACTACCTAGAGAGATAAATATAAAATATTATTTTGTTGAATTTGATTTTGTTAAACTTTAACTAAAATTATGATTATTTGTATGAAAGTAAAATAAATATTTATTATAATAACTTGAGTTAGCATTATTAGTCAGTTCAAATCATTTTTTATATTGCGTTGCACTGTTACATTTATATTTAAGTTGATTTATTTATGACTTATAAATTATTGTAAGGAAAAAACCCTGTTAAGACGATTATGATGAATAAGTTTAAGCATTTATAATGGAAGAACAGGTCAATTATAGAAAGTAGTGAAATTAATAGGAAGATACTTATCACTTAAAGTTGTCAACAGAGAATGAGTTACTTCATTTTTAATTTGGTTAAGTTAACTAGTACATTATTGACAAGAAATATCAACGAAAATTATTTGTGTGTTCAGTCACTAAAATACGAATGCTGTAACAGTGCTTGTTGTTACTTGGCATTGCATTTTATTTTTACCCACAGATTTTGTTACAAAAATGTTAGGGAGATTTTAAAAGTATTGCCAAAGTATAAAATAAATTATGGGGTTAAATGTTATTTTCTTGAAATAATTTAAGGTTCAGGCAAGAGAATTAATTAAAATATGAAAACTTGTAAAATACGTTAATTATTGAACCTACATTTAAAAACACTAGCTAAAAAAAATTATTAGGTAAATTATATCAACTACTTTTTTTAATATCTGTTTCTGTTTTAAACAAGCAGATTTACGATCAGCTGTCACCCCTGATAAAATTAAAATGAAATTTATAATCGCCAATCTTTCATCAAATCAGAAAGTTTGCAATAGTATTTTGTTGCTGACAAAAGTTTCTACATAATTTATTGCAAAAAAAAAGAAAAACTTGACTACTAAATGGGATCTAAAATTTAACTCTGCATATTACTATTATTAAAAATGATCCGTAGCTTTTATTTTCCGTAATTAGTTTCATATGTTTCAGATGGACTACTATAAAGCAATGATATCAAACTTACTTGGTCTACCTGCAGCTCTTCTTCCAGGATCTGGAACTGAAATTTTTTCGGCCTCGCCAGATTTAGCTAATGTTGATAATTTCTGAGTTGGAGTTGCTTTTCTATCTGTCGTTACTGTACCATTTTTAACCTATAATAAAACCAATTTAATATCATTTAAATAATTTTGCTATTAGATATTAATAATTAACTAAAAAAATATTACTTTAATGTCCAGAATTATAAATGAAAAATAAGTTATGAGACAACTATTCATGAAATAAATTTACTTACTCTCCAATTAAACTACTGGACAAGTTAAATTGCGTATTATAAAGCAAATCAACCACTTAAATGGCTATTCTAAAACTAAATTATTTGAGTAGCAGTTTACCTTATATTGTGTCATCATTATTTACATCAGTACTTTTGTAATTATATAAAAAAAACATGAAAGAGGGAAAAATTAATATGGAGAAAGATAAAGAAAGTTAACTAGAAATTAAAAAAGCTTTCAAAATGTCATTGAAAATAAACAAACAGATGGTGCCAACATGAGGGCAAAAATGAAACCTGAGAGGTAATTGCTGACAATAATACCACGTGTCAAACAGGCATTAGATTAGCCGCTCAATTAAGACTGATATGTTGGTCTTAAAAAAAAGCAAAAAATGATTAAGCTAATGAAAATGTGAAGAGGTAAAAAACTGTTCGCGTGCAACATGGATGCTATCAGAAAAAAAGTTTTGAATTTAAACACCCAAGCATAGATTATTATATCTACAAAAATAATAATAATAATAATAATAATCAATTTGACAACATTCACGAAATTTCAAGTTTAAAGACAATTATAAAGAATGTCATTGATGCAGCAGATACATAAACTAGATTTTAGACCTGGCTCCACCAAAAAACTCCAAAAAGAAGTTCAGAAATAGATAACTTTAAGTTGGATATTCTGAAAATTAAAAATAAAAGGAAGAATTTAGTCGGGATATTTTAAAATTAGAAAAGATTAAATTAGAATTAGAAATTCGAGATGATACAGAAGACATGATAAAATAAATTTTATAACTAAAAACTTTTTTAAACGAACTTTTTACTATTGACTAATAAATTTTTCACCGAGTAAAATTTGCTAGCTAGAAATGTTTTGAATAACTAGCCAAGTAAAGTTATTTAGCGTTTATAATACGCAAAACTGTAGAATAAGTTAATTTATTCTTAAGTTAATTTTACCAGTGAAATAAAAAGTTTATAAGTTTTTATTATTAATTTAATAACTTTACCTGTATTCTTACTTTAAATATTTAATGCGTTTGACAAATAAATATTAAATACTTTTTTTATTGTCGATTACCACTAACTAGCAAAAATTTACTTTTCGATATCTAAGAAAACTTTGTGAATTTCTACTATAAGGAAATAAAAACAATATTTATTGAAATGTAATCAAGTGACCATATGGGAAGAGTTAATGTCGAGGTATTAAAAAAAATTACTAATATCAATCAATAAAATAAAGATTATAATGGAACTGTAATAAATGACGGACTATCACGTTCAAAGTCGGGTATCCACGTGTGATTTTTAAAATATTTACAGTGTAATTTTTACATAAACTTGAAAATCAGTTTCTTTGATGAATAAGATGCAGATATTATTATCTCTAGGTAAACTACAGGTTATAACAATAACTTACAAGATAATTATGCAGGAGTTTTAAAATTATTATATTTGGATTGCGCCAACAGTTGAATTTCTGTTAAGCATATGATAAATTACATATAATATATTTACCTGCTTTCGGGCAATATTGCGGGGTGGTTTTACAAAATCAGAGTCCACAAAAGCTAATTTTGTAGTTCTGACAGGAATTGACTTATCCTGAGATAGTTTAATATTTGCTTTCACAGCATTTAATTTTGCTTCTCTTTCATCCAAACACCTCATATACATATCACGCCATGATTCCATTTCTTCCCGTTTTTTAGTACGGAAATCTTTTTGGCAATGAAGTTGCCATAATTCATCTGTATCTTCTATTAGGTAAGGATTATGATGTTCCAAATTAAATAACTGATCTGGCGTGGCTCGATCCATTATTGACTTAAGGATTACATATGGGACACCTCCTGTATATTCCAATGCTAAAAATAAGTCAAAAAATGCTTGAATTAAAAAAAAACCTAAAAAAGAAAAGAAAATAGACACAAGCAAGTGAACACAGCCCTGGTTGAAGTTGATAATATTAAAGTGATAGATATTAAATAAATTTTTACCTAATACACTGTGTTAAAAAGATTTAGTAATTTACTAGCAGATTTTTTAAACACTGTTTTAAACTGAACAAAAGTAATATTTAATCACTACAGTAAGTATGCGATATTTATTTTTATCTTTTTAACATTAAGGATGTTTGATGATTACATAGTAACATTGAATTTGGCATGTTGAAAAGGACCGTGATTTTTTTCGATATTTTTTATCACATCATTTTTTGAGTAAATATTTTTCAAATATAGCTAAATTAATTAACTTGGGTTTTTATGGAGATGTGTAGAATTCAGTTCTAACTCAGTTTTCAACTACTTCTAACATAGAGGATTAAAAATTAAAATATCTCATAAGAGCTGAACATTTGTAGATTGATTTGCACCTTTCTTAAATATACTTCATCGCACATAATTAGCAGAAATAATCAATTTTAATGAAAAATTTAAAGCCGTTTCATTAATCCCGACGGGCAGAATGAAAAACGTGGCAACACTGCAGCGCTAGTTTGTTTTCTTTTATCTCTGTATAGCTAAAGGTTATGATTTTCTCCTAGCCACGCCAATGTAATGGTGTTGTTGCTTGTTCTTTGAAAGTAAATTATAATAATATAGTTCTCTAGTAGTTTCAAAAATTAAATATAAAATTAAAAGAAAAGTTATGCAATAAATTAAATGTAGTATTCAGAAAGCAGACACTAATGTGCCAACAATGCGTTGTTGCCACAGATATCTTACATATATTACTAATTCAAAAATAGTCAGGAAATCATTAAGTATTTTATATATTTTTTATTATACAGGGTGGCCAATCGAAAACGAAACAGAGCCATTTGCAGGAACCTCGTCAACATTTTAGAAAAACGTTTAGATCCGTCGATTTTTGATTAAAGGGGAACACTCTTCCGGTATTTTTTAACTCCACACTTTCAACCTTAAGTGAGGGTAAGAAATAGCCCAAAATTTTTAAATGGCATTGGTTGTTGAATAAGATGTTTTTTGAAAGCTCTGACAATTCTCTTTACAATAGTCTTTAAATTTTACATTTCCTACTAATACTTTTAAAAAAATTACATGTTAAAATTTCAATTATTTTAGTTGCTTACTTACTACTGGTTGTGTTTTATGGATTTTACTTTTCAGATGTCTCCACACAAAAAAATCAAGGGGCGATAAATCTGTGCGATCATGGAGGCCATTCAATGCTGCCTCTTTTCCCAATCTCCAATTTTTAAATACTATTTGAAAATAATGCACAGTATGACGAAGATCATTTTTATTTTCAACAGGACGGTGCTCCTCCGCATTATGAGGCGATTGTTCGTCAGTATTTAGACCAACGTTTTCCACGGCATTGGATTGGGAGAAGAAGCAGTATTGAATGGCCTCCACGATCGCCAGATTTATCGCCACTTGATTTTTTTCGTGGGGACATCTGAAAAGTAAAATCTATAAAACACAACCAACGTCGTTGGAAGATTTTCGTCAAAGAATCGTTGACGAGTTCCGTCGAATTACTCCGAAAATTCTTCGGAATGTGCGTGAACATTTTGAACAAAATTTTTATTATTGTATGGAAGCAGGTGGTCGTCAGTTTAAACATTTAATCAGTTAAATAGTAAGTAAGCAACTAAAATAATTGAAATTTTAACATGTAATTTATTCAAAGTATTGGGAGAAAATATTAAATTTAAAGACTATTGTAAAGAGAATTTTTGAGAGCTTTCAAAAGACATCTTATTTGGCCCCCAATGCCATTTAAAAATTTTGGGATAATTCTTACCCTTGCTTGGGGTTGAAAGTAGTACACTCAAAAATACCGGAAAAGAGTGTCCCCCTTTAATCAATAATAAAAGGGTCCGAGCGTTTTTCTAAAATGTTGACGAAGTGCCTGCAAATGGCCCTGTTTTGTTTTCGGTTGCCACCCTGTATATATAAATAAAATTTAGTATTTATCAAAAACGCTTAATTTCTTTTTATAGGACCTTCATAGAAATAGCAATCATTTTTTTATCTTAGGTTGGCAGCTTTAACACTTTCCATTTAATTTAGTGTAGGCCTCCCCTTGCCCCTCTGACCCATGTCCTTAAAGCTACACCAGCATTTATGACACACTCCAAAAAAAACTAGTTTAGAATTTTGTACACATTTATTACAAATTTGCGTCCCAAACCAAAAATGTTGTACAGTTCCCGTTTTCCAAGTAAATGGCGTGGGATAGCTTTAAACTCAAGTTGCACCACACATTCTGTATTTTTTTAAATATAATGATTGGACAGGTGCCAAAATTTTTTACACATTTGACCAAATAAAATAATTTTCAACCGTGTTAAGCAGTGTAATTAATTCGGGAGTGCATGAAATATCTCAAATATGATTTATTTTATCACTAGATATTACTAGAAATAATATTTCAGAGGGTGGGGTGGTGTAAGAAATTTGTACTCCAATAGAATATAATTTTATCACCCAATATAATACTTGGGTGTATTTTTTTAGGTTGATGTTCACATAAAACGTTTGTGATTAATTTTTAAGAATTTCTGTTGCTTATGAGATGCTCATATTATTTCAGAGGTGAGGGTATGGTGTAGCATTAGTCTTAATATTGCACCACGCCCCATTTTTTCAGAAATCCACACCTGTAAAAAAATCTAGTTCTGTTGTAATAAATTGTAATTAATGTGTAAGAAATTCCAATATGATTTTTTTTGTGTGCGCTACAAATGCTGTGCCTAACATAATGTGTTAATGACTTTTTGTAAGGTATTATAAGCAAAAATAGCGACATCAATAGTTTTTTATAATTTTTAAATGTATTAAGTAGCCCACAACCTTATATCACATGCTTTTAGGTGCGCGTGGACTATTTCAATTATAAAACTTAAAAATTCGTATAGTGGAGTGTGTTAATAAATTTTTAAAATGTATGACAGTAAAATTCAATATTTACAGTTTTTTGTGAGATTTGAATTTATTACAGTAGCCCACAACCTTGTATTACATGCTTTTAGGTGCCCATGGACTATTTATATCATAAAAAATGCTTTAGGTGCTCATGGACTATTTTGATTATAAAAATTAAAAAATTTGTATAGTAGGGTGTGTTAATAAATTTTTAAAATTTATAATGACAGAAAAATGGTAAAATTTACGATTTTTTGTAAGTTTTAAATTTATTACAGTAGCCCACAACCTTTTATCACATGCTTTTAGGTGCTCATGGACTATTTTGATTATTAAAATAAAAATTTGTATAGAGGGGGGTGTTAATAAATTTTTAAAATTTATAATGACAGTAAAATTCAACATTTATAGTTTTTTGTGAGTTTTGAATTTATACAGTAGCCCACAACCTTTTATCAAATGCTTTAGGTGCCCATGGACTATTTTTATTATAAAAATTAAAAATTTGTATAGTAGGGTGTTAATAAATTTTAAAAATTTATGATCTCAGAAAAATGCGACATTTACAGTTTTTTTGTGAGTTTTAAATTTATTACAGTAGCCCACAACCTAGTATCACATGATTTTAGGTGCTTATGGGCTAAGTCGATTATTAAAATTAAAAATTCGTATAGTTGGCTGTGTTAATAAATTTTTAAAATTTATGATGTCAGAAAAATGCGACATTCATAGTTTTTTGTTAGTTTTAAATTTATTACAGTAGTCCACAACCTTGTATTATATACTTTTAGGTGCCCATGGACTGTTTATATCATAAAAATTAAAAATTCGTGTAGTAGGGTGTGTTAAAATTTTTATAAAATGTATGACACTAATATGCGATACAGTTTTTTGTGAGTTTTCAATTTATTACGGTATTCCAAGACCTTCTTTTACATGCTTCTAGGTGCGCATGGACTATTTTAATTATAAAAATTAAAAATTCGTATAGAAGAATGTTTTAATAAATTTTACTGTCAATAAAATTTTTAAAAATTTTTAAACACACCCTACTATACGAATTATTAATTTTTATAATTGAAATAGCTCATGGGCACCTAGAAGCATGGGATAGAAGGTTGTGGGAAACTGTAATAAATTTAAAACTTACTAAAAACAGTAAATGTCGCATTTGTCTGTCATTATAAAATTTAAAAAATTATTAAGACACCCTACCATGCGAAATTTTTAATTTTTATAATCGAAATTGTCGATGGGCACCTAGAAGCATGTTATAGAAGGTTGTCGACTACTGTAATAAATTCAAAACTCACAAAACATTGTAGATGTTGCATTTTTCTGTCATCATAAATTTTAAAAAAATGTTAACACTCTACTATACGAATTTTAAATTTTTATAATCGAAATAGTCCATAGCATATGATAGAAGGTTGTGGGCTACTTAATACATTTAAAAATTATAAAAAACTATTGATGTCGCTATTTTTGCTCATAATACCGTACAAATTTCATTATCACATTTCACTTGTCGAATTCTTAATTCAAATAGTTGTAATTGTCCTAGCGCACCTAAAGCATGTGATAAAAGCTTGTAGGATACTGTAATAAATTTAAAACAAGAAAAATAACTGTAAATGTCACGTTTTTTTCTTATTGTATTTTTAAAAAATTTATAAACACATCTCATTCTTTAAATTTTTCATTTTCATAGTCAAAAAAGACCGTGCGCGTCTAGAAACTCGTCATACTGGTTGTGAGACACTACAATAAATTTCTTCTACTAAAAATATGTATTGTATGTATTAATCCCACTTTCCAAATTCATCATTTTATTATCAAAATAGTCCAGTATATGTTAGGTTCTTATATTTATGTTCACGCAGTGTATGTGATTCCATCAGGCACAAATATTTTTTGTCACGTATGACAGTGTCAGATAAATTATTATTATAAATATGTCATCATGAATGTTATATAAAATAAAGAGTCACAAACTATTTCAAGAATAATTTACAAATATAGTATATATACAGTAATAAATCTAAAACTCAATAAGGACACGTTTGTGTCCCAATTTTGGATATCTAATAATGCCTTTAAATAATTTATCAACACATATCACTTTTAAAAATTTTAGTATCCATCAAAGTGAGTTACCGATGTAGTATTTATGCGAACCGTATTTAAACATCTATGAGGGTTGTTTCTTAAAAAATCTTAACTGGACAAATATTTGTACTTATCCGTGGAAAATTCCGCAGAGTCTTTGTCGTGACACGAATGTTTACTTAATAAAAATTTGAAATGTTATAAAGTGTTCAACCCCTTGAGAATTTGGGGGTGTTTAACCCCTTGGGAACCAACATTATGAAATTTCCACGATTGTTTGCAATAAATTCATAAGAACTTTTGTACAAAATTTTGTTACTGTTTACGTTTTGATGTATATTTATAAGGATTATTCAATACTTGGGGGCACTTAACCCCTTGTGATTAACATTTTGGAATTTAATACACTTTAATAATCTGTAATAAATGTGTAAGAAATTCTGTCACCCATCCGATCATTATATTTAAAAAAATACAGAATGTATGGTGCAACTTGAGTTTAAAGCTAGCCCATGCCTTTTTCCTGGAAAACGGGAAATGTAAAAAAATTTTGGTTTGGGACGCAAATTTGTACAAAATTTTGAACTAGTTTTTTTGGAGTGTGCCATAAATGCTGGTGTAGCTTTAAGGACATCTCTGACCCCCCACTGACATAATTGAACATCCTTAAATAGAAATTCCAAAAATTTCTTTAGCAAAACCATTAATTTGTAGATTTAATTGTTATGTCTATTTCCACTACTTTTCACTGTGAAAGTAAAATATAAAGTATAATAAATATTTTTATATGAACTTTATAAAAAATCTAAATTATTTAAAAAATTTGAATCCATAATTACCATCAATATTATCCTGTAGAACTCTTACACATATTTGAAACAAAGATTCAACCTTTCCTACGGTTTTATTTCCGGAATAAACTTTTGTCCTAAAATTTAAAAAAATTATAAAATATAAAATTGTTTATCATGGTAATATAAAACATTTCTATTAACATTACATCTTTGATCTATTAAATTAAATGGCCACTAGTTTCTCTTAGATAAGACCAGCATAAAATTTATATTATAACCCGACACCCTAAAGGTAAAAGGGTTCAAGATTATATATATATATATATATATATATATATATATATATATATATATATATATATAATCTTGAACTTGAAATAGGGCACTTGTGGATAAACAATCTGGAGGTAAATGAAAATTTAAAATTTTGACTAGCAGACATGGTGGTCCTAGCACGATAAATATTTATACAGAGTTTAGAACATAAAACTATAAATAACTCTTGTTCTTTTTTAGTCTTTAAAAAATGAATACCCAGATAGAAGCTTTATGAATTTAATCGAATAAACAATGAAGACTTTTTAGAGCTTGTTAAATTAGAATTGTTCTCAAGGACTCCACAAAAGAGTGATCAGAAAGTCAGAGCTAGTTTTAAGTTCTCTAAAGGCACAGTGGACCCAATAATTGAAGAAATTAGCGACGCCATTTGATGCATTAAATACGAGTATGTAATATTTAAAATTTGTTGAAAAATTAATATCTCATAGTAGTTTTTTAAAGTTAATACAATAACAAATGAATAAAAATTATGTTTTTATTATCAATTTGAATATATTTAATTTATGACACTCTGCAAACCCTGAGAAACTTCTTACTAACCCTACTTTTAATAAAAAAATATGTTTGAGAAATCAAACATACAAATACTTCATTTATCTATTTTAAGGAGGTTAAAGCGTTAGGCGGAAATATTGAAAAAAATTTAAAATAATATTTGCTAATTAGATTTTTTAATAACAAAATTTTGTAATAAATGCATATTTAAATAATTTTTTATTGAGTATTGTAAATCAATCATTTTATTTAAATATTTAAGTTTGATGGATAAATTTTTGGATGTTTTGTCCAAATTTAGAGAAAAAAAATAAAAATGTGTAATAATTTATGATATTGCAATAATTATTAAAGTAAACAGTTGAAAAAATTAAAGAACAGCAAACTTAATGATTTAATGAGTAAAAAATTAAAAAATAAATTTTAAAATCAAGAATTAAAAATGTTTAAGAGGGGTTTAACCTTATTTGGGATTGATAGTAAAACTTTGTAAAACAAGCAATGGCAAAAATCATATTACTCTGACCTCGCTGAAAAAAATTGAGATTTTTTTTCACTTTCTGCTTGTAAAAGGTTGGATCACTAGGCCTCAAATATACAGTTGTCTTTATTGAAAAAAAAAATTATCGCGATCCATCAATAACTACTAGGTCAAAAATGATTTTTGCTGAACCCCTGCAGACACAACTACGGAGCATTTTTTATGACTGATTCGAGCGCCCTCGCACCAAATTAGCACTTTTACTTAGATACTATGAATTATTGAATGAATCGTAATTTCATTTATAAAAATCAAAAATAGCACTGAAGCTATTCCAAAAATTTCAGCACGTGTGATGATGTCAATAGAAGTTGCGAAAGGGATTCATTGCATTCTCGAATAAGACTAATAAGGTGATAAAAACGTAAACATTTTTTGCGAACGGCGACGGTGCACAAAGAGCCGACCAGATATGCATGTATAACAGATGACAGAAAGCTAATTAGTTTGCGATTGCATTCAGATGGTGACACTTGTTAGTTTGTGAACTTGTGATATTGTGATCAAGCATGTCGAGTTTAAATTATCAAACTGGCGATAAACATCGTAAAAGACTTTCTGTGAGGAAATTGTCAGTAAAAAAAAAGGATTTTGAGATTAAATAAGGTAAGTAAATATTTTTAAATGGGTATTGGTATATATCTGTAGCTAAAAAAAAGAATCGAAAAAGCCAATATTTTAACATTTCAACATAAAATAAGTTATTCATACCAATCTACTAGGAAGTGTTTTATAAGATTAAATACCCAGATAATGCACTAAAATCTGTTGCCGTTAGAGCACTTCCAAGGCACTTTCAATTGCCGGGAGAGTGTATCACGGCCGGCTGGCGGCCGCCTGTACACCTCGATGCTGGGAAAGTATTATTTGCCAGACCGGAACATGAACTGCCGGTAGACATGTGCGATACAAATGCTGGGCCGGTGGTCGGTGTTATCTGGGTATAGTTCTTTTCATGGGAGCTTGATGACTTCATATTGATGAATATCCCACAACCAGATACTTATTACAATAACTGTTTCGAATTTGCGGAATGCTTTCCTAAAAAATAATTTGAATCGATATTCCTACTTATTGAAGATTAAAATTTATTTTCAGCCTATTCCTACCTCAGTAAACTCCTTCACATCAGATGAACGGGACTCTGTGTTTAATTCTGGAGAACCTCAAGATCATATAACGGATATGGATAACCTATCACAAAGTTCATTAGGCTAAAATTATGAATTTTTAGATCCTAAATCATTTATTAACGAAACTTTAAGCACTTCTGATTGTTTTGATAGTGGATTAGACTTTGCTGATGTTATTATGGATGGTGTTTTTCGTTTGAATAATTTACACAGGAAAGAAACTCCGTCAGTATTAGGCAAGGTACAATCGAAAAATGGAGAATATTTAGATATTTCGAACCAAAAATCATATCTCAAGAATCTGTATGATATTGACATCAACAATATCCATATTTTTAAAACTGAATGCTCGGTAACTACCCCAAGTGATGGCTCGAACAATGCGAACCTGAATTATTCGAATATGGAAGGCGAGATGGAAGGTGAAGTAGAACTTGTCAATGGTGATGGAACCAACAACTTGAATTAAGAAAATGTTGTGAAATTCCCAAATAATACACACCAGATGAAGGATGGATATGAACTCGAGGAAAGGAGATTGATAGATATCCAAATTTTCATTGATTCCTTGAAACAGGTAGCTAATCAAGCCCCTCATTTGGGATGTAATTTGGATAATCTTGTAATTGTTGGAGAAACCAAACGGGGTATGGCATCCAACATCCATTTCCAATGTTCCATGTGTCTAACCCAACATTCCATATTAACTGTGCAGAACAAAAAACAGTTGAATAATGATGCAGTATTGGGTTTAATGAGTACTGGCTCTGGACATGGACACCTTAGTCAGATTGGAGCATCGTTGGATATTCCAGTTATGTCTGGCAAAGCATATACCAGATACCAAGATAGTTTGGGCAATTATTGGGAATCATCTGCCTTGGATGAGATGACTAAAGCCGCTGAAGAGGAAAAGGCTTTTATCATTTGAGAATGGTGACCTAACTCCTAATGGAATTCCATTTATAACAGTTGTGTGTAATGGGGTGTGGGCCAAAAGATCATACCGCCAAAATTATAACTCGTTGAGTGGAGCAGCAGCGATTGTAGGATATAGAACAAAAAAAGTATTATATCTGGCGGTTAAAATTAAATTCTGTGTCATGTGTAAGCGCCATCCCATAGCCACACCATCACACACATGCTATAAAAATTGGGAAGGATCATAAAATGCAGAAAAAACGAAGGTGGCACTATGGAGGAAAAATGTGAGAAACTACGGAAAGATATATTAGGTCAACATTTACATTGTTGTAACTACTTTTGCCAAAAACTAAGTGAAGCTGGAAGTTCACATACCCGTGATATGATTGCAGATATGAAATTAACACATAAGTTTCATTACATAATAATTATTGTTAGTTATATAAAAAGGGTGGTATGTATGTTGAAATAAATATTTATCAAAATATTTATGTTGGTACTTATTTCCATTTATTTTTTGATTGACTGTAAGCATTTGATCATTAATTTCCATATTTTTAATTGCAATTTTATGTTTGCAGCATTATATGATAAAATGATGGGTCATGTGAGGTATATTTCCAATCATTCTACAAGCTTGATATTAGATGTAGATAATAATTCGGTAAAGCAATTCAACGGGATTATTGCAAAACACACTGGAGGGAAGAGGATTAACTATGTTCACAGACGATCTTACCAGTCTCGATGTTTCGCGTCAGTGGTAAGCCAAAATTCCAAAATTCCTTTGGCAATTTTGAAAAAAAAATTGGTGCTGTAAAAGTTGGCTAATATATACAAAACTATGAAAGTTACAAGAATAAATAAAAATAAATTGAGACTATTTAAGAAACGGAATGAATATACCAATTCTCAAAGAGAAAAATCACCACAGTCATATGGAACGCATTGCGAAAAACCAGATCTCAAAGATTATAAATTACAGCAGGCAATATCCGAATATTTGGAAGAATTACAGTTGACTGTGGCAGAAAAGATAAATATAGAAGAGATAACGAGAAATCAGTTATATTAAGAAATGTGGAGAAATGAAAGAAGAAAAAGAGTCACAGCTTTGAAATTTGCTAGAATTTGTAAGAAAAAACCCGGATCTTCAAGAAAAAATTTAATTAAATCAATACTGTATCCAAAGAAAACATTTGCCAAATATTTGAAACATGGCGTGGAAAATGAAGAAAATGCTATTAAGCAATTAGAGAAACACCTGGGAGTTCAAATTTCTAAATGCAGTTTATTCATCGATCAGTACATCGACTTTATTGCTGCAAGTCCTGATGGAGTTATCGAAGGAACCAATAAAGTTATTGTAGAAGTTAAGTTTCCTTATTCTGCACGAGATATGACCCCAGATGAAGGCACGGCTAAAGGGCTTATAAAATGTTGGAGGAAAAATGGGGAGTACAATAAAAACCATAACTGATATTACCAAGTTCAAGGCCAGTTGCATGTAACTGGCTTTGAATCTTGTTATTTCGCGGTATGGACATATAAAAGTATAAAAATTAAAAAAATTTATCGTAATGATACATTTTGGCAAAATAAGATGGAATCAAAATTAGTAGATTTTTATATGAAATATTTGCTGTCTGAAATAGTTGACAGTAGATACGAGAGAAATATGGAAATAAATGATTAATTTGATGTATTTGTGTACAATTAGATTGTTATGTATATATATTTTTTTTAAATATATTCTGTGAGTTTTCAAGTTTTAAAGTTCAGTGAGCATACTGAATATTAATAAATATCTTGAAAAATGTCATTTCTTCATACCTATCGAAGAAGAATATTTCTAAATATTTTGATATGTATGAAAATGTTCAATAGAGTTTTTCTATAAACAGCATTTTTGCAGCGTTTCTTTTTTGTGTGTGTATCTATTTTTTTATTAACTACCTACCCATATCCATATTCATCATACGCGAAATGAAACAGATGAAAAGGACACTCATTTTATTTTTAATATTCTTATGGACCTTTTTTGTTTATACAGGCCTATTCTGAAAATTCCAACGGCCGACGACGACAGTCCCAGACCCGGCAAGGTCAAATATACTATGAAAGTTACGTTATAATAAGTTAGAGTGAGACGCAAACAGTGCTAACCGTTTTTTGTCATTGTCATTGGTATCCGCCCCTTTCATTAGGGATTTTTACTTCCCTCTTTACCCCTTCTTAATATTACTTTTTGTTTATTACAAGTTTCCTAAGCACTGTGAATTTTTTTTAAATACATAATCGTGAAATATCCATACACAACATAGTTAATTTTTGTATGGCTGACATTATTTGTTCATTTGATATAAAACAAAATGTGTCAATTGTATGTTAAGTTTACATGTTTTCCATAAGACTACTTGTAACAGTTTTATTATATTTATAAATTAATGAGCTTCTTAATCACCTTAATTTTTGGACAGAAAATTTTGTTATTAAAAAATGTAATGAACAAAAATTATTTTAATTTTTTTTCATTATTTTCAATTAACATTTCAGTAGAGGCAGTCATACTGTGAAGAGGTGTTTCAGCTAAGTATTGAAAATAATACAGGGTATTGAGCTATTATTGTCTTAATATGGCCAGTGACAGTGATGGAGTTGCCAGCCATTCTGAAATGGAGATCATTGACGATGAAGGAAATTGGACTAGTCAGGAAAAAAAGAAAATCAAGAAGCAAACTGAACAACGCTAGAAAAAAAAGTAACTTGACTTCAAATGAAATCAATAAAATTATTTTAGGAGAGAGCTCCCAGACTATTACAATACAATCAACCAGCCAAACCAAAAAAACTTTAACAAATAAAAACGCTCAGATAGTGCAAGGAATATCCCAAAAGAAATACAAACACCTGTTCTACATCATAACTGATACAAGGGGGACAAGATTAGCATTCTACAATCTCTGGGAAAAACTATACCCTACATCTGATGATGAAATCATCAAAACAAGAACAGGCATTTTTCTCAAAACCAACCAGGATAAAAACAACATCTCTGCTGCTCTCGACAAAATGGTTAAATTGGGAAGAATCAGTACGAAATTGAAGATACTCACATAAGTCAACACTTAAATCATCTTAACTTGAACACCGATTCTATCGGAGAATTATATCCGGGGCTACCAAAGAACCGATCACTCTTATTATAATCATTAGTGGTTCCCCCGACACCTCTGAGTATCTCCTGAAAAATGGATTCTACCCAGTTTATCCTGGCAAACCACCAGAACAAGTGTACATCAACACTTTCTCCAAAATGTTCAAGATGTGGATCAGAAGAACATTTAGCCTGGTCGTTCAGATGCCCAAAGAGACCAACAGCACTGATTGCAGAAATCCCAAATATCCAAATCAAATTTCTCAATAAAAAATCTCATCAAGCTGCTATTAAAAAGAAGGAATCACGGATACATAATCCCATTACCATACATGACTTTGTTATATGTACATATGTTAACGATCTAAATAAACCCCAACATACTAACAGAGCTGAACTCCAAAAGAAGCTCAGGAAAAGATTTATTGATAATTTAAATGTAGATTCAACAGCGGTGTTTTCACCTAGCCGGGTATATATCCTTATCTTTGACCAGGAAGTGGAAGATGCAATTTCTCCAACTAAACCAATCAACGGCACAAATAGTATTCAGTATGTCCAGTAGAGCCATTTGTAAATTTATATACTGTAACATAAACATCTATCCACACACAAAATACACCATTAACAACTATATAGAAAACAATGACATCTATTGCGCCTTATTTGTTGAATCTAAAACAAAGACTGACTCTGACACCTCATATAAAGACTGGTCCATCATGCAACATAATGGTAACCACATCCACAACAAAGCTAGAGGAGCATTAATACAAGCCCATCCCAGATTGAAAATTGGCAAATCAAATCCACCCACTCTAAACTGTCCACTTAATGAATGTGTCCACTTCACAACCCTCTTTTTGAATGAGAAGCTTCACGTTTTCCTAGTTTATATCCACCCGACTTCTAGAATTGAGGAGGCTAGGTTTTCTGTGGAAAGCCAGAAAGTTTTTTACTCCTGATCAACTGTTGACGACGTACAAGGCTCAAACCTCTACTGGAGTATTGCTCGCACATTTGGGGTTCAGCACCAAGGCATTCTCTTCGTCTTCTAGATTCCATTCAGAAAAGAGCCATTCGCTTGATAAACAGCTCCTCTCACAGATACCCTTCACCCTCTAGAACATAGAAGAAGAGTTGCAGACCAGTCATTGCTCTACAGATATTTCCATGGCAGATGCTCCAGAGAAATAAAAACTCTTGTACCACCATTGGCCACATTCGGCCGAAGAACTCGGCACGCTGAACAGTCTCACCCATTTACTCTCAAGATTGACACTACAAGGACCAATCTTCATCAAGAATCCTTCTTTTACAGGGCTGCTACGGAATGGAATAAGCTTCCAAAATCAGTTTTTCCAGAGAACTATGACCTACAACTTTTTAAAAAGGGTGTCCACAATCATTTCCTTTCTAAAATTCCTTCCCCTTCTAATAGTCGCAGTGCGGGCCGTCCGCGGCCCACACGATAGGTCTACCCTTTTTGCGACTATTTTTATAAAATAAAAAAAAAAGAACATCTTTACGAATTTTGCAAATATTCTCTTATAGTAGGTGACTTCAATATCAATAATAGGGTAAAAAAGAGACAACTGAACAATTTCTTACAAAATACAAATTTCATCAAAAAAGACACAGCACCAACCTTAATCATGCCAAACAATATAGATAATACCCCAGATATTATTCTTTACACATCTAATACTGCGCCAAACCTGCTCAATATAGAAGAAACTCCAGACTTGGGTTCAGACCACATTCGATTTTTAACAACCAACATTAGATACTGAAGTTGAACGTTATAATTTCCATAAAACAAATATAGACAAAGTCAACAAAAATACTAGAGTAAAAGTACTAGAGTACCTCACATTTGTTAACGGTCACGAGATCTCCCATGACCTCATTTCCAGCTTCAATAAGAATATAACTAGGTCAATTTTAAAACATACACTAAATGTACATATTATTTCTTCACCCACCAGTTACCGCCCTTCATCTTGTGCTTCATCAGAAGAAAAAGGAGGAGTACAGGGAGTATCTCATAACTAGAGACCATCATGCGAAAACAGAACTGAACCAGTTCAACAAACACATTCAAACCCTCATCCAACAGTACCGAACACACAAATGGCTCACAACATGTGAAGATATCAATGACAAAAAGGGAAAAACATACTGGCATGACATCAAAAAACTTTCAAAATTTAACAAAAAGAGTCAAAATGGGACCACATATGAATTACCTGAAGAAAATGCAGGCATCTTTGCAAGACATTACCAAGAGATTTTTAATGAATCTTCTGCTGATAACTTTGATGCGGAAAACTATAATCTTGTATCAGAATGGTATGATACAAATATGAGGGAAACACCACCACCAGAAAACCAGACCGTCAAAGAGGATGAATATTATGAGATAGTGATGAAAGGCAAAAACACCGCACCTGGACATGACTACCTGTCTAAGATAATGCTAAGAAAACTGGATGGAAAAATTCACAAATAAACCATCAAAATTTATGAATTTTGCTTGACCAAAAGCTTCTTTCCCACAGGATGGAAAACAGGTACCATCAAAACTATACCCAAGCAAGGGCTAGACCACACAAAAACCAGCGGTTTTAGACCCATCACTCTTTTTCCAGTTCTGGGCAAAAACCTAGAAACAATTATCAAAAATAGGTTACAAGCAGTTCTAGGAAATAGGATACCTGATTACCAATTTGGATTTAAAAATGAATGTTCAACCTTACTTCCTCTCACAACCCTCACCAACAACATCGAAACATCATACTCAACCGGATAATAATCTGCTTCCATTTTCCTGGATATCAATAAAGCCTTCGATAGTGTCTGGATCAAAGGACTTATTTACAAACTCCATTCGATGGGATGTCCAAGGCAGCTACTTTCTCTAGTCAATTCCCTACTATCAGAAAGAAGGCTGAAATTGTAAAACGCCTGTTCTTTCGTATTCTCCCCACAGCAGGGCTTACCCCAAGGATCGCCTCTTTCCTCCCTACTTTATAATCTTTACTGTGCAGACATTTATAATTATAACTTTCCTGACCCAGATCATATCTCCCACCTGGGTTATATGCTCCAGTTTGCGGACGCCACAATGTTGGTTTCCCACGATAAATCTATTGAAGTAGCTATGGACAACCTACAAAGACACACCGACTATACATGCCATTGGTTCAATAAATGGACAAATAAGGGTATCAATGTGAAAACAGCCATTAACATTTACAAACTAATTTGTAGACCGATGATTTAGCATTCCTCAACTGTAAAGCAACAGCCAAGAAGAAGATGCAAGTTGCTGAAACATCAGCACTTAGGACGATCACAAGAATTTGTCACCCTAATAATCCCCTACACGATCCTCCAAATAACCTCCTATATGAGTCAACAGATGTAATGCCTATTGTAGATCGCCTGGATTATTTCTTCCATAGATTCTGTTCCAAGGCCAAAAATGTCAAACTTGTGGAGAAATTTGCAATGAGAAGAGACCCTGAAGCACAACTCTTACGTCGATACCCTCGCACTACCACCCTTGAGAAAATACAACAAGAACATTATTTTTTTTTATCTCCTTATCAAAGTATATCTGTATTAAATGTCTGCATGTCAGTATATCTGTCTATAATGTCATATATATGAATGATTTCTAACAGTAGGCAGAAGGACTTCAGTCAATAGCCTGTTGGACTGAATTTATTTCAGTTCAATAGAGTTCCTTATTATTATTACTCAATTAACGCTTCAACAACCTTCTTAAAAATGTGAAAATATTAATACATTTTTAGCCTCACCTTTGATTTTTATTTGCCATAACCCTGCTTAAGGCCTCATCATCAGTATACATACGTTTAGGTTGAGTATCAAGAGTTACTCCTAATGGTTTATAATTCGGAGTTATTTCTGGTAAGAGGCTAGATAAACAGATACTTAATGGTTCCGGAGGTTCCTCTTTTAATAAAGATGGTACAACCTAAAAAGTTTAAATTAGTTAAAATTTTACGAAAGTAATGCCCAACTCCAATGTAGTATAGGTTCAAAAAAAAAACTTTAGTGAAGTATGTACAACAAATATGGCAGAACATTTAAGTGATTTAATAGCAAAATCTATTAAATTATTCTTTTAAAATTATGAAACTAAATAATTTTACTTACTTTTGTTGAAGAGTTGCTGCTGCCTCTTTCATATTTAGATTTATTCTTGATTGCTACTGATTCAGTATCAACATGATCTGTATTTTTATCTACACTCTTATCTGTAATTGTAATGTGACGATTTTTATCAGAGGTAGATTTCTTTTTAAGACTAGATACTACAGTTCCACACATACCAAGAGCTTCTGCAAAACTTGCCCCAGATTCTGAGTCAATGCCATTTATTATTTTATCTTTGCCAACTTTTTCTTTTTTTATTTTATTTTTCTTTTCCTCAATAGCAGAATCAGTTACTTTATTATTTGAGGAAGTACTCGAATTAATATCTTTAGGTGTCTTAATGGGATCAGATTTATTTTCTTCTTTAGGTAGATTCTTTGATTTCTTTTCAGAAGAATGTCTTTCTTCTTTATTTTTAAACTCGTTCTTATCATTTTCTTTGCTATTCTTTTTACTAGAACTTAAATGAGTTGATTCTTTATTCTTATGTTTAGAAGAATGACTAGATTTTGAATGTTTATCAGTCTTTTCCTCATGTTTTTTAGATTTATCAGATTTGTGATCATTTTTTTCTTCATGTTTTCTATATTTTTCTGATTTTTGATTTGAGTAAGAATCTGTAGATTTTCTTTTTACTGTACATCTCTTCTCTTCTAATTCATTTCGTGATCTATATCTTGCTTCTTCATCAGAGTCCCTTTTTGGTTTGTGTTTGGATTTTTCAGAACTTTCCTTATGCTTCTTAGAATTTTCATTCGATGAACTCTTTTTTGATTTTTCAAAAGTTTCTTTATTTTTTTCGGATAAATGTTTATCATCTTTTTGCTGCTTTCTAGTTTTATCTTCCTTTGAAGAATTTTGTTTATATCCATGACTATCTTTTATTGTTACTTTTTCTTTATCTTTCCTACTTTTTTTTAAATTATGTTTTTCTCTCTCACTTGAAGTAGAGTCAGAAGAATGACTTCTCTTTCTGGAATTGTATTTGTCACATTTACTTGTTCTTTCCTCATCTGAATTTGATGATCCAGAAGAACTACTTGTTTTGTAATTATTCCTATTACTTTTTTTATTATTACCTATGTGTTTATTTGATTTCTTTTCTAAATAACCATCACTTTTATTAGGAACTTCTTTTTTACTACTGTACCCTTCACTTTCATTTTCATCAGTGTTTGAATGACTACTTTCAGTTTCTTTACTTAGATTTTCTTGATCACAGTCTCTATTCTCGTTTTCACTTGAATAAACTGAATCAGCATCTTCTGCTTCTAAAAAAAATAACAAAATTTAAATACTTAAGTAAATAAAATTAATTATATTAATCTATTTTCTATGCATCATGAGACATCTACTTCAAAAATGTTTGCAAGACCATATAGAAAATTGAATTAATAATTTTATTGGTTGTGTGTAATTTATCATGATTTTAAATTTAAAAACATATACAGTTTAAAAATAAATGTATAAATGTACCTTGTAATAGCAATGATTTGTATTTATCAAATATGAAAGTTTTTTGGAACAAATTTAAATACCAAATCAATTTGACAATTAATTTCATTCATGATTTTACACTTTTGATAGTTATTGAAATCAATAAATTATAAGAGATCTATGTTGATCAAATTAGAATGGAAATGAAAGCAAATGACAAAAAAACACAATATGTGATAATTATAAGAGAAAGGCATTCAAACAATTTAAAATTGAGTAACAAATGATTAGCAAATTAGATTTATAAATTAAGGACTACCTATGGTGTTTTATAAATAGTATTATAATGTATACTATAATTGTAAATTTTACTTGGATTTTAAAAAAAATATATATTTATTTTGTACCTAATGAAACTTCTTGAACAGTCTTTTCTTCTTCCAGTACCATGTCTTTCCATGTATTAACCAAATTTTTAGCAGCTTCTCCAACTTCACCTCCTAGCTTCTTTAAAGCATTTACAGTTCTTCCTACACCAGTAGATTCTAAATGAGAGGTTTTAATAGGAAGCTTACTTAGTTTCCTAAAGACATACAACATCTGAAAATTTAAAATAATTTAGTGACAATGGTTAAAAGGCAGTACTTAGTATTTTTTCTTGAAAAGCACATGTCTGTATTTGGCTACGTGCATGTGCATTATGCAGTGCAATAAAATTATATTTTTTATGTTTTGTTTGGAAATTTACCTTTATTTTGAAATTTAAAATTTTTATTACAAATGTATCTTTAAAAAGTAGGTTTGATGGATAGATAGCAAACATTTTGTTAACATTTTATTGAAAATACCTTTTTTACTAATAAATTTTTCTATTAAAATGTAGCTATTAACTTTTACTTTTAAATAAAATTTTGCAGATATTCAAGTACTTAATAAAAAATAAAATCTAAACAAATTTAAAATATTACTTAGAAATTATGAGTTTATGCCATGTGTCCACAAAGTATATTATTGTTATATTGCCCACAAAGCTAGTCAATTTTTCTGCTAATTGTAAGGAAGTACAACACTTTTGACATCATTTAAAGAGATAATGAAGGGATTGTATTTAGGTCAAAAAAAGAAACTTTGTAGGTTTACTGACATCTATGTTGTTATAATTATTACCTATTATTTAAATTAGATCATTGAAACCTCTTTAAATCCAAATGAGCAACTTGATAGTACATAATTTTTTTTAATATTACATAAATATTTTACGTATTTTTAAAATATTTTGGCATGAGTTGGTAAGATCAATATAAGTCTTTATTCTAAAGAAAAATGTTTTGTTTACGTGTCCAGCAATTTTAATTTTAATTATTGATAAAGTCAAGATTTTTATTGTATAATTTTAATTTATATTAATGCTATTTTAAACTTTTTGTACCTAAAACTAATTTCATTTCAACGTTTCAAATAAACAGTACTTACCTTATCTTCACTTTTATTCAGGTTATATCTCTCCAGTCGTTCTTGATAATGAAGAATAGCCTTAATAATATCACTACTTGAAGACATGTTTCTTAATAAGCAAAATATAAAATGCTTAAATCATTAATATTTAACAACCTTTTATCAAACAGATGGAAGCAATATTTCCAAATATTATAGTAAAAGCACTTCTCTCAACTTTTTCTTTCTAATGTCACATTCACTTTTGTCAATCCTGTCGTTGTCTAAAACTGTCAAAATAATTTCAATGCGACCAACAATCGTCTCACTCGCTGATATGACGGACACACACCAATGGTTACAAGCAACTTACCGCTACTTCTGCTGCCACCGATAAAGCTTTCTAACTACAACTTATAGATAAATTAAAATTTCTTTATGCTACAACTACAGGTAATTCACAGATCAGATACACAGAGAGGTAAATTAATTCCTTCCCAGTTCCTAGGGTAAGGGACTCGCTTATCACCCTACATATATTCACTTTCTCTATGATCCTTCTAGTGCCGATTTTAACCGAATTGGTCACTGGCGTATCGTAAATATTTTGTAACAGCTACCGGAGATTTAAGTAAATAAAAAAAATATTAATAAATACTTTTGAGATCATGGGTAGTTGCTCTTTTTGCAAGTGACCAAATAAAAAAGAATAATAGTACCGAATACACCATATAATAATTTCACAAATTATAGTTTTATGTAACAATTTAAAAACCATTGGTTTATATTACCAAAATATTGAGTAAAATCGGTGAAGTTAAGTAAAAATATATTAAATAGGTGAAATAATTATTACTCTAAAAAAGGAGTATGAAACGATTTCAGAGTATAGTAGAAATATGTCTTAACCCTTGGGGTTGGACCATAGACCTATTATCAGATAATAGGTCTATGGGTTGGACGCTGGATTTGATTGTCAAATGCGATCACGTGATAGAATTTAGTTGTTTTGATTTATTTTTCGAAATGGAATTAATGTCAAAATTCTATTACGTGACTGCATTTGACGCTCATATCCTGCGTCATGCGTCAGCCTGATAATGCACTTTTAATCTCTTAATTTTTTATCGTCACTATCCGGCTAAGACTTCGAGAAGGTAAGAATGTATCCTTTGCTATAAGAAACGGGATAAGAAATGTTAGAGTGGCATGAACATGTTAGGATTTCCAAAATATGAAAGGAATAAAAATTTTATCACAGAAAAATAAAAAAACATAAAATGTTGAACTTAAGTAAACATTCTAAAAAACTCAACCCAAAAGATCAAACCAAAAACCCCTAAAAATATTTCCGCATACCTACTTTTTTATGGTCAAGCACAGTTATTCGGCATCTTCGTGTTTTGTAGACTTCTTTGAAACAACGAAGATAAGAATCTATTCTGGTTGGTAGAAATTAGTCACGTGAATCGCTTCCAGAAGTAAAAAACAATATTTCGTTGAAAAAAGATTTTACTATTTTTTCATGAAGTAAGCCGTTTTTTTTTCTTTAGACCTTTTGTTAATTGTTACAAAGGCCACTAAAATTATTTCGCTTTGTAAAGACTTTATGACAACTATACCCAAGTACGAGATTATGGCATTGAGATATTTTTAATTTTAATACTTTATTATTTTTAAATATTGAAGCTAACAAAAAGTTAAAAAGATAGATTAAAATTTTTTTTTATTAATTTTAATTATTAGAGAGATATCGCAAGCGCATTTTTGGCACACCCTAATAGCGTAATGAGTAATTTTGACATGTACGCAAGCGCAAATTGAATGCTACGATAATAGTGGATAAGGGCTTCCGCTATTTGGGTTGTAAGGGACGGTATTAACGTGATACGATATATTGACATTTGTGTTTTTCATGAACATATGGAACATATAGATAATTCATAAAACAGAAATTTTTGAAAGTAAAAATAGCATAGAAAAAGTATATAACGGAATATATCAGATATACATACTTTATCTATGAAAAATAGTATATAAATCAGAAATATTTCCGATATATATATATACTTTATCTTTGAAAAATAGTGAATCTTATACATACGGAGCAGCTTTTTATTGTCTTTTTGGCGGATATACCTATCAGTGGTTATATTTTTATTTTAATTCTGGTAAGTGATTTTTTTAAATTTTATATTTTTACTTATTACAATATACTATTTTAATTACTGTGCATGTTTACACTTTTATATTCTACTTATTAACCCTTAAACTACTAATAATCACAACAAAACAGTAAACATAGACAATGAGAATTTCTAGGTTAAATTTACCAACAAACTTCACTTATCAGAAGTAAGGTGGTCGATTTTACTTTTGCGATAACTCTCTTGTGTGCTTGTGTTAAAATGGTCCGTAACCACTATTTACGTCGTAATACGGTAATACCGTTAGCGCTTGCAATATCTCTTTATTATTGCCTACTATAAAAAAACGTTTGATTAAATACATTTAGGTTAGGCTAAGTGTCACGTGAGTGGGGCGTAGGTCGCCTCTCCACTGCGACCCTTAATAGGTCTATTGTGGCTCACTCAAGCCAAGCAACTCCAAGGACTGGTTCTGGTTAAGTGAACGCAGATTCGGCACCCTGTTTCGCGAGGATGTCGGCTTTTCCGTTGCCCTCCACCCCCTGGTACCCTGGTACTCACAGCAGAGTCACTTTGTTGCTCTCACCAAGGCACTCCAGGGATTCGATGCAATTCCATACAAGTTTAGAATTTATATATATATATATATATATATATATATATATATATATATATATATATATATCACTTTATTTATGGGATGCGCAAGCAGGATTTAGAAGAGAAAGGAGATGTATGAATTAGGTCTTTTCATTACGAGGAATAGTCAAAAAATTCTTGGCTAGAAATCCAAAGGTCTACTGAGCTTTTGTAGACTTGGAAAAGGCCTGTAACAGAGTGGTGTGGAATGGATTGTGGTCGTCATTGTCTATGTATGGGGTGAGCGGTAGTTTGATACGACGGACTGGTTTAACATATAAAGACAGAGATGTGTGGCTTCGCCATGGCTGTTTAACTTATACATGGACGGTTGTTTAAAAGATTTGAAAGAGAGTGGATATGGATTAAGAATGAATGATTTGATCGTCAAATGCCTCCTTTACGCCAATGATCAGGTCATATTTACATCATCTGAAGAGGAGTTGCAGGCGATGGTTAATATTATGTATAATGCCCTAAAAATTAAAGGGAAGAAATTAAATGTAAGCAAGACAAAGAAAATAATGGTTTTTAAAAGAGAAGCATGATAAACTGCAAGGTGCTGTTAAAGGAGAAAGAGTGAAAAAGTGAATGAGTTTCGGCACCTGGGTTCAAATTTTACGAGAGACGGAAAGTATGACGCTGACATTGAGTAGAGTGTTAACAGGGAAATAATTGAATGGGGCCATGTATAAATTTATGAGCAGCCAGAACGTGTCAAAAAAGGCTTGACAAAAAGGACTATAGAGGAGTGCTGGTCCCACCACTTATGTATGGTAGTAAATATTGGGTTTGGCAGAAGAAGCATAAAAATAAGATTAATGCTGCCGAATTCATATAGCCGGAGTGACTCTGATGGATAGAGTGAAGAATACAGAGATAAAGGAACGCTTTTTGTGAAAGAAGATGTGATTACAAAGATGTAGATAAAGAAATGCTTAGATGGTTTGGACTCTCAGAGAGAATGGATGAAAGAAGATTTACAAAACAGGTATTAAGACGAGTGTGAATGGGAAAGTCGGTAGAGGTCGACTTCGGCAAACATATCTTGATCAGATCGACATTGTTTTAAAGAAAGGCCAGATCATTTTTTCTGAAATTTTTTTTTATCGTTGCGGTTACTTTTTTAATTATTTACACAAAATATCAGGAAATATTTCATTTTTCCAAATAAATTATTTTCAATTCTTAACAAGGTGGACATATTTTTTTGTTTATTTAATATTTAAATAGGCAGTTGTAGACAATTGCTGAATGTGTATATTTTATAAGGTAAAAAAAATATAACAAATATAACACATTGGGTAAAAATTGCTAAAAATTGTACCTTTATATGTTTATTTTGCTATTCCACATAAGTTACTTTTAGCAGCCATTTAATGTGTTCAGTGATAATATTTTTAATCATTAGTTACAAATATTTGTTAAAAAAAGTTTAAGGTTTTCTTTTCTTTAATTTTTTTAATCTTTTATAGCCCTTTAACCTAACCAAACCTAACTTACTACTGCAGACACAAGTAGTTCGATTATATAGTTTAGTTTGTACACCAAGCCTGATTTTTTTACCAAAAATTAATTATAAAATGTATCAACGATCGATAATTCCAAATTAACTCGTTGTAAAAAAATATAACCCTCCCAAAATAGACTTTTTGCAAATATCTCGGAAAATGTAATAATTACAGAAAAATGTTTCAAATAAAAGCGAAAGATTTTGAAATTATCTATAAAATCGTCCTAAATCTTGTTTCGCGTATTGATTGGAAACTAGTCCAATCAAATATACCTTTAAAATTAAATTTTGGAAATTTTGAAATTTTTAATGTAAGTTTTTCTGAAGTATAATAGGACATTTATAATAAATGAAAAAATAGCTATTAAACAAATTTTTGATAAAGTGAAATAGAATGGTAAACAAATTAGATGATTGTTAATTAAAATACGTTTTTTATTTAAACTATTGGAGTTATTGGTAATGTAAGCCGTATCCTATGTTGACTAGTCAAATAAAAATATAAAATTTTTTTCAGCAATTTTTACCAACACGTTTGGTTTTATTTTTAATGGCAATTGTCTACAAAAATTGTTTATTTGGTACACAAATAAATTATGAACGAAAAACAAATTTCCACATTATTAAGAATAACAAATGATTCAATTTTAAGAAAAAAAGATTTTTCCAATTGGTTGTTTTGTAGTGACTCGGTTGGATAAAGTTAAGAATAGTGAGATAAGAAAACGCTGTGGTGTAAAAGAAGATGTGGTTACAAAGATAGATAAAGGAATGCTTAGATGGTTTGGACACGTAGAAAGGATGGATGAAGGAAGATTGACGAAACAAATTTATAAAGCGAGTGTGAATGGGCAAATCGGTAGAGGTCGACCTCGAGAACATATCTCGATCAGATCAACATTGTTTTGAAGAAAGGCCAGGTCAAGAGTACCAACAACCGAAGAGCATGTATGAGAGCACTGATGAAAGTAGAGGAAGAAAAAGATGTGAGTACGAACCGTAGCAAGTGGAAGGAAGTGGTTTCTGCCTACCCCTATGGGAAAAAGGCGTGACTTTATGTATGTATGTATTGAAAAAAACTGAAATCTGATATAGCGGCCATACAGACAATTGATGCACAGACGATGAAACAAAATTTTTCCATTTTTGAATCCTCAAAATTCCGACAACTTATTTCACTGAAGACCTTTTTGATCCCAAGTCTTGTCCTTCACAAGAAAGCACGTATACTACCCTAATCTTTACGACCCTAGGTTCTGTTCCTTTTCAATAACACACGTATACGAGCTAAACCTTTACGACCATAAGCTTTTTTCCTTTTCATCTACTCACGTACACTCGACGTACCGATGTAAATCTTTATGACTCTAAATTCCTTTCCACCAATTTACGCATCCTCTACAAACCGTCATAAACTAACACTGGACCTTAGACACCTGGGGGGGACGAAGATAAAAAGGATGTAGTTAACTGTAATTCGAATTGTTCATCATTTAACACTCATCACACACAATTATCCCAAACTGATTATAAACATTTAAAAAAAATTTAAGAATTGTTTTTTAAAAAATAATATTTTTTAATTAATAAAATGTGATTAATCTAATTGTTTAAAAAATTTGTTGAAACAAATGCACCAAAAATTAGGAATTTATTTTGTGAAAACCATGTCTTTTACTCCCTTTTGCTAGCTCAGAGAATATCATTAATAAATAGAATTGTTATAGGTTTACAATATGACTATTTTCTAATGCTACATCCATTAAAAAACCTTTATAAATTTTGTAGGTACTCATTGTTATATTGTTAAGATTTTTACTTCCTCTGTGAATTCGGCGATTAAAACTCTCGATCCAGTAACAACACAATGTTTATTCCAATACAATAAATTCTACTTTTATTAATCACAAGATATTCACTTAGATATACAACTTTTACAACTCTTTATAACTATTTACATTTCTTAATTCATAGACACTTTTAAAATCAACACTGTCTTTCCTCACAACCGCCGTCTTTTCATACCTGTAAATCATACTTCGACCTTATTCTCGAGGGCGATAGCCCCCTTTTTGAACGGTCGAGTACTTGCGGGAACTTTCCTTTGGTCTCCACGCCGACAGTCCCAGTTGTGGCCGACGCATTGTCGCGACAGAAAAGGGTCAACAGAGACGGGCTCGTAACAATATTTACAATTATAGTATTAAGGTTTATTGCCTTCTCTTTAATCCGTAATCTTTGAATGGCTTTATGAGCCCATTTCCTTCTTAGAAACCACTAATGGATTAGTTACCTATATACAGTTTTACAGTACTTACAGCAAGTGTTCAACGGAAGGTCAGATTTTGTCGGAAGCCAGAACTAATGTGTGTAATAATAATAAACGTAGCTCCGAAATCAAAATCTTATGGTAAAGGTTGCATTTATCTTAAGATTTGCATCTAACTTTGTGCGAAATAGCGAAGATTAAAACCTGGAAATAGTAAAAATCTATAAAAATTACGGTTTTCCGCAAATATATCGAAAACCTTCAAGAATATCATAAAAGGTTTTAAACAAAAGTTGTAGATCTAAAAATTCTACATCAAAATGATTCCTTATTTATTAATTTTAGGATGAAGAAAATTACAGCATTTTTTCCGAAAATCCTGTCGGCATAATGCTGTTGCGACTACGTCACAACGACTCCAATAGCGTGCTCCAATGTTCATGCTAGTCGATAGGTATTTTTTTGGTATACACTATTGTGTTATATTAGAAAACTGTTAGAATTGTGTCCACGGTACAAAATATTTTTAAAATTAAGGAACTTTTGTAAGAAGTGTATTTGATATATCTTTCATCATCTTTTTTGGTACTCAGAAGCAATACCTGAATGGTTTAAAAATGTTTTAGTCTTTCAGGGTGCCACGTCTTTTAGTTCTCTAAAGAGTACTCTGCCAGTGGTCTCTCTACTGGCAAATTATGCCCGAGCTCAGCCGTAGAGGGTAGAAGAAAAAAATATAAAAGTGAGCCGCGCCACCGACTTAGACGGTACAAGCCGGAAACCCCTAGGTCTAGTAGGCACTAGCAGAGCCACACGATAAACAACAAACAATTATGGTGAACTAGATAAATAAAACTATATTTACAATTCCTGCAATATATTAATTAAGTAAAATGATGTTCTGATTTTTTACAACAAATTCTGTATTTTCGTAAAGTGGATTAAACGAATTTAATACACTTTTCTTAAAATAATATTTAAATTAATTATAACAATCTTTCAGACAATAATAAAAACCGTATGATGTACAAAAGAGAATTAAAAACAACAAAAAAAAATGTTCACAATATTTAAAATTTCAAAAAGAATTGGTTTTATATAGAATTCCTGATAGCAAAAGATTAACACAAAAAAAACACAAAGTAAATGGACTTGCAACAAAAATAATAAGTTGAAACCCTCACAATAACCACATAAATTATATTCAGTAATGTATAAACTCAGATTCAACTTGGAGCAGGTACAAATTTATTGAAAAATAATTTGTTACTTTTAAACTATTAAAAACACTTAGATCAAGCACATAATAACTGATAAGTTGATAAAATTAAACTCAATACTATGTAACCAATTGAAAACTTCATTAAGACGCCACTGTTACATCGATGATCCAAGAACAGAAACACCAAGTAGTATTTTTAAATATTTACACTGTTAAAACACTCGAGCTTATTTCAAAAATAATTCTTTTTACGATGGCTGTCCTTCAAAATAGCAATATTGTAGGATATTCACAAATAAGTATGAATAAACGTTTTTTTTTACTTGGACACAAAGAACTATTGAGAATATTACTTTAATCAAAGTTCAGACTCGGCATATTATCCAATGCAATAAATAGTTTTCAACAGTGTACCATATTAAAAAATTAAAACAAAACTTAATCGTGGTGTCAAAAATAAGTCGCGTCGTTAAAATATACTAAAATAAATCACTTGTAACCTTTGGATACACGAATTCACGAATCCTGTGGCCTACTCCTGGCCGGTTTGAATTATGGAACAGTACCTACTTAACAATGGCTTCACTCCATCAAATTCCGCACGCGGTCATTTTAACTAGACCCCAATATCCAAAATATCCACCATAAAGGCACGACTGAATGGTCAAGTTAAAAATTAAATGGTTTTTCTTCAAAATCCAATTAAGATGGCCCCAATACAGCCAGATATGAAAGAAAAAACCGTAGAAGTTCTGCTCACGTGTTAATATTAAATCGATCCAAAAACTCTCACCCGACTTCCACGACTGACACCAAGCGACTCTTATCCACTCCTCACTCCCAGGCAGGATATCAGAAAAATGACACGGAACCCACGTCAGCCAACCTTTGCAAATCTATGTTCCCAGCTCATAATCGCGCTCGTCCGTGTTGATAGCCAGCTCATCCACACAGAGAAGCAAACCAAACAATAATATAGCTGACAACACACGACAATCGAGGCCAAAAATCAAGGCGAAATCTAATACAAAGACTCCCACTCCAATTAACAAACACGTCACAGCCATTAATAATTAAATCCTATCCCTACTAGGTATGCAACATTATTTACAACGAACAAAATACGGTATGCAAAACTATTTACGAACACCAGACTATCAGAGACACAATTAATAATGAAACGGTAGATGGGAAAAAATAGGCACGTGACAAGGGAAATCTGAAATTACACTATTTAGAAACCTAAATAAAATTTATATATTTTTTTTATTTTTAATATGATGCGTTACTTTTTGAAAAATCGTATCAATTTGATTATTAGGTATTTTTGTCGTTTTTTATCCAGTATAATCAATAATACGATCTTGTCCATAATTACCATTAATCAAACGTACCTACTTTTTCATGCTTTCGATACAATTTTTTTTCACAAAGAATACACAATTAAAAGTCAAAATGCTTAACAACTTCAGCAGTCGCATTTGCAAGTCACAATCAGATTGGAATTTGAATTTGATCTTCTGGCTGCAGCGAGAACTTAAATTTCTTATTAAGAAGTGGTAACCTTTACAAACAGCTCAGAGTAAATTTGCGGTGTAAAGAGGGAAGTAAAATTCCCTAACGAAAGGAGCGGATACCAATGACAATGACAAAAAACGGTTAGCACTGTTTGCGTCTCACTCTAACTTATTATAACGTAACTTTCATAGTATATTTGACCTTGCCGGGTCTGGGACTGTCGTCGTCGGCCGTTGGAATTTTCAGAATAGGCCTGTATAAACAAAAAAGGTCCATAAGAATATTAAAAATAAAATGAGTATCCTTTTCATCGTAAAGAATATTTTGCGTGTGATGAATATGGATATGGGTAGGTAGTTAATAAAAAATAGATACACACACAAAAAAGAAACGCTGCAAAAATGCTGTTTATGGAAACACTCTATTGAACATTTTCATACATAACAAAATATTTGGAAATATTATTCTTCGATAGGTATGAAGAAATGACATTTTTCAAGGTATTTAGTAATATTCAGTATGCTCACTGAACTTTAAAACTTGAAAAACTCACAGGATATATTTGAAAACAAAATATATACATAACAATCTAATTGTACACAAATACCTCAAATCAATCTCTTATTTCCATATTTCTCTCGTATCTACTGTCAACTATTTCAGACAGCAAATATTTCATATAAAAATCTACTAATTTTGATTCCATCTTATTTTGCCAAAATGTGTCATTGCGATAAATTTTTAAAATTTTTAAACCTTTATATGTCCATACCGGGAAATAACAAAATTCAAAACCAGTTACATGCAACTGGCCTTGAACTTGGTAATACCAGTTATGGTTTTTATTGAACTCCCCATTTTTCCTCCAACATTTTATAAGCCCTTTAGCGATGCCTTCATCTGGTGTCATATCTCGTGCAGAATAGGGACACTTAACTTCTACAATAACTTTATTGGTTTCTTCGATAACTCCATCAGGACTTGCAGCAATAAAGTCGATGTACTGATCGATGAATAAACCGCATTTAGAAATTTGAACTCCCAGGTGTTTCTCTAATTGCTTAATAGCATTTTCTTCATTTTCCACGCCATGTTTCAAAGATTTGGCAAATATTTTCTTTGGATGAAACTTACGTGTTAATTTAATATCTGCAATCATATCACGGGTATGTAAACTTCCAACTTCACTTTGTTTTTGGCAAAAGTAGGTACAAAAATGTAAATGCTGACATAATATGTAGAAAGGACTGTTCAATATATCTTTCCGTAGTTTCTCACATTTTTCCTCCATAGTGCCATCTTCGTTTTTTCTATATTTGATGGCTTCTGTGATGGCATAGCGGAATCTTAGAAGGTTTTTCTGAAAAATATTGAAAAACTTTAATATCCATATTGAGTCCAAAAAAAGAATTGGATTATAAATTGGTGCAGACATATCATAAAATTCATGAAAATAGATAACTGTGATTTATCTTTTATTATACATACCGTTATTTCTTTTCTAAGTACCAAAGGACCACCGTTGGTGTCTTTTCCTAAATCTCGCATTTTATTAATATAATTTCTCAATATCTAGACCTTCTATACTCTCTGTGGTTAATGGACACCGTCCAAAACCATCTCTCTCTCACACACACACACACACACACACACACACACACACACACACACACACACACACACACACACACACACACACACACACACACACACACACACACACACAAATTTTCAATAAGTGATTCCGACACTCAATCTTCTCAACTTTCACTTGGTAGTCTTTTTAGAAATAACTATCCAGAATTTTTTTGTAGCAACTACTACTTTTGGCCCACACCCCATCACACACAACTGTTATAAATGGAATTCCATTAGGAGTTAGGTCACCATTCTCAAATGCTAAAGCCTTTTCCTCTTCAGTGGCTTTAGTCATTTCATCCAAGGCAGATAATTCCCAATAATTGCCCAAACTATCTTGGTATCTGGTATATGCTTTGCCAAACATAACTGGAATATCCAACGATGCTCCAATCTGACCAAAATGTTCATGTCCAGAGCCAGTACTCATTACACCCAATACTGCATTATTTTTCAACTGTTTTTTGTTCTGCACAGTTGATATGAAATGGCGGGTTAGACACATGGAACATTGGAAATGGATGTTGGATGCCATACCCCGTTTGGTTTCTTTCACAATTACAAGATTATCCAAATTTCATCTCAAATAAGGGGCATGATTAGCTATCCGTTTTAAGGAATCAATGAAATGTTGAATATCTATCAATCTCCTTCCCTCGAGTTTATATCCATCCATCATCTGGTGTGTATTATTTGGGAATTTTAAAACATTTTCTTCATTCAAGTTGTTGGTTCCATCACCATTGACAAGTTCTACTTCACCTTCCATATTCACATAATTCAGGTTCGCATTGTTTGAGCCATTACTTGGGGTAGTTACCGAGCATTCAGTTTTCAAAACATGGATATTGTTGGTGATGTTAATATCATTCAGATTCTTGAGATAGGATTTTTGGTTCAAAATATCTAAATTTTCCCCATTTTTCGATTGTACCTTGCCTAATACTGACGGGGTTTCTTTCCTGTGTAAATTATTCAAACGAAAAACATCATCCATAATAACATCAGCAAAGTCTAATCCACTATGAAAACAATCAGAAGTGCTTAATGTTTCGTTAATAGATGATTTAGGATCTGAAAATTCATAATTTTTGCCTAATGTACTTTGTGATAGATTATCCATATCCGTTATATGATCTTGAGGTTCTCCAGGATTAAACACAGAGTGATGATCATATAAGTCCCGTTCATCTGATGTAAAGGAGTTTACTGAGGTAGGAATTGGCTAAAAATAAATTTGACGTAAAAGATTAATCTTCAATAAGTAGGAATATTGATTCAAATTATTTTATAGGAAAGCATTCCGCAAATTCTAAACAGTTATTGTAATAAGTATCTGGTTGTGGGATATTCATCATTATAAAGTCATCAAGCTCCCATGAAAAGAACTATACCCAGATAACACCGACTATCGGCCCAGCATTTGTATCGCACATGTCTACCGGCAGTTCCTGTTCCGGTCAGGCAAATAATACTTTCCCAGCATCGAGGTGTCCAGGCGGCCGCCAGCCGGCCGTGATACACTCTCCCGGTGATTGAAAGTGCCTTGGAAGTGTTTCAACGTCAACAGTATTAGTGCATGATTGATACAGATACACCTGCACATACTGCCGGAAGCAAATATGGAGGTGTGCTGATTGCACTGCTTCTTAAGCACTCCTGATGCACTATTTTAAAGTACTTTAATTTTCCATAGTCGGCCGTTATCGGTGTTATCTGGGTATTCACTCTTATAAAACACTTCCTAGTAGATTGGTATGAATAACTTATTTTATGTTAAAATGTTAAAATATTGGCTTTTTCGATTCTTTTTTTTAGCTACAGATATTTACCAATACCCATTTAAAAATATTTACTTACCTTATTTAATCTCAAAATCCTTTTTTTTACTGACAATTTCCTCACAGAAAGTCTTTAACGATGTTTATCGCCAGTTCGATAATTTGATCACAATATCAAAAGTTCACAAACTAACAACAACAATAAATTATAGTATTTTAATTTTTTGATATAGTTGTGGTTTATTATAGAAGCATTTTAGGTCCTATTTATACGGTCGAAAATTTACTCTAGTAACGGACCACCGACCCCTTACTTGGTTATTTTCAATAAAGGACCCTGGATGCCGCTTAGCACGATGGCGCCTCAAACTAGAGGAGTTTGACAACCAAATTATTTACAAGCCAGGTAAATCAAATAAAAACGCGGACGCACTTTTACGTATAAAAATAAAAGATTTTGCCTTGTTTCAATTAAAAGTGGGAAATTTTAAACTTGCATATACGATTTATCCTGCCAACAGAGACGAAGACGGTCCTTCAAAAGAAGACGAAACAGATTTAGAAAAAAATTAGCATGAAATCAATTGGCATATCGCGGAACATGAATTTTTAAATTACTAGACAAATCAAAGTAGGAAAGTAGGGCAGTAGGACCAGATGGAATTCCGACAATTGTCCTGAAGACCTGTGCTCAAGAGCTCACCCCAGTTCTCTGTAGACTCTTCAAGTTATCATACAGCAAAGGAGTATTTCCGTCCATGTGGAAAAACGCTAAAGTCCAACCGATTCCGAAAAAAGGAAAGAAGATTATTCCTGCAAATTATCGCCCTATTGCATTGCTCTCAGTCATATCCAAAGTTATGGAAAAAGCGATTAACACAGAACTCATCAAATATCTGGAGAAATTTGAGATAATCCATGACAGACAATATGGATTTCGACAACTTCGGTCTACTGGAGATTTGCTGGCTTATGTCACTCAGCTCTGGACAAACACTATTGAAAAGTTTGGTGAATCCCGTGCAATAGCCTTGGATATATCTAAAGCCTTTGACCGCGTTTGGCACCAGGCATTGTTAAGTAAATTATCTGCCCACGATCTCCCAACCAAACTGCGCTAATGGCTCTTAAGCTTCATACAAGATCGCTCCTTACTTGTGGCAGTTGACGGTATTTCTTCTGATGCGTTTAAAACCAATGCCGAGGTCCCCCAGGGTTCCATTCTGTCCCCCGCCTTATTTTTTTACACATCAACGACCTTTTGAAAACCACCACGAACCCCATTTACAGTTTCGCAGACGATAGCACACTTGTCTCAACTTTCACATCATATCGATCACTTTCGGTAAATGATACAAATAGACTCAGATAGGAACAGGTTGATTCCATCAATAGAGATCTTAAAGCAATCGTCGAATGGGGAACCAACAATCTTGTTCAGTTCAACGCCCAAAAAACACAAAGTGCCACGTTTTCCAAGAAAGTGAGTTCCTCAAATCATCCCATCACAATGTCCGGAAATACCCCTGAACCAAGTCCCTCCATCTCGATTTTGAGAGTCACGGTGTCCAATAATATGTCTTGGCATGACCATGTTGCTAACATCGCAAATTCGGCAAGCCAGAGGCTAGGTTTTCTGTGGAAAGCCAGAAAGTTTTTTACTCCTGATCAACTATTGACGACTTACAAGGCTCAAATCGGACCTCTACTGGAGTATTGCTCGCACATTTGGGGTTCAGCACCAAGGCATTCTCTTCGTCTTCTAGATTCCATTCAGAAAAGAGCCATTGCTTGATAAACAGCTCAACTCTCACAGATACCCTTCACCCTCTAGAACATAGAAGAAGAGTTGCAGACCAGTCATTGCTCTACAGATATTTCCATGGCAGATGCTCCAGAGAAATAAAAACTCTTGTACCCCCATTGGCCACATTAAGCCGAAGAACTCGGCACGCTGATCAGTCTCACCCATTTACTCTCAAGATTGACACTACAAGGACCAATCTCCATCAAGAATCATTTTTTCCAGAGAACTATGACCTACAACTTTTTAAAAAGCGTGTCCACAATCATTTCCTTTCTATAATCCCTTCCCCTTCTAATAGTCGCAGTGCGGGCCGTCCGCGGCCCACACGATAGATCTACCCTTTTTGCGACTATTTTCATAAAAAAAAAAATATATACTTTGACATTTTCCCAACAAAACAACCTAAGCGAAATGCATGAAAAAATTATTGATGATATATTCGAAGAGAGCCCTGATTTCTTTTATACGAAAATTAATATACTGAGTAGCAAAACAGTAAAAAATCGAAAATACCTGATTATTTCATTACCAATCGAACCTATTAATAGTTGCGAGAACATTTATTTGCCGCTATTTACCGAAATCAAGATATTTTTAAGGCAAACGAGAAATACGCTATCGAAAATAATCCCAATTTACCCATACTAGAGATTTTATCTTATTTGCTCTCCGATGTCGATGTAAAATTTACTATTTTTTTAAATGTTACCAGAACATAACCAAATTCCGTTAATTTTAGACAATTATCATAATGGCAAAAGCCACCTTCACCGCGAAATCAATGAGACTATAAGATTACGACAAAAATATAATTGGCCCGGACTAACAAGAGATGTAGAGAACTATATAAAATCTTGCCAAGCTTGTCAGGAAACTAAAATATGTCGCAAAAATTTAGATAGCCATCTAGAATTAACTAAAGCACCTAAAACACCTTCGAATATATAAATATTGATATTTTAGAAGTGCCTGAAATAAATTACGCACTAACAATAAGAGATGAATTAACAAAGTTCTTTTAAGGATACCCTGTTAAAGACAAATCCGTCAAATTAGTTGTCAATACCTTACTTTTTTATTTTCAACATTTTGGAACACCCCTTCAAATCCACTGCGATAATGGCCGCGAATTTAATGATGCTCTTTTAAAAGACCTGTGTACAATGTTTGACATAAAACTAACATTTTCAAGTACCGGTCACCACTAATCTAATGGATCCCTGGAAAGATTCCATGCCACATTACAAGAAATGATTCATGTGCACTTAGCAGATCACCCTAGCGAACATTTATTTAATATTTTACCTTATGCTATAATAGCTTATAACAGCAAATAACACACAGCTTTACTCATTATGAACTCCTTTTCTGTCACACTTCCAATAGACCTCCTGAAAAATTGTATAATGAAAAAAATTAAGTACCAAATATATTAGAGATCTAAATAATCGCATCTCTTACTATTATAAGGTAGCAAGAAAAAAAAACATGACAAAAAGAAAAAGTAAAAGTTCGCTTAGTTCAACATGTGTTAGAAAATAAACCAGAATATAAAGTAGGAGACAAAGTGTACATTAAAGAAACGCAAATAAAAAATAAATTACAAAATCAGTTTAATGGCCGTTTCGAACTAATAGAAATTCATAAAAATCCCGCTACAGTACTAAATCTAGAAACGAATCATAAATCAAAAATTAACTTTGAACTCAATAAGCGTTACACTGAAAATTATTATTTATTTTCAGGGTTCTCTGATGACCGGAACAGCAGCAACATAAAATCGAACCGATAAACAACACTATTGGGATCTACTATCGTGTTGAAACCAAATTAATGATCTCTAATGATAGGTAATGAAATTTTTCTTTTTGGAAAATTCCAAGATTTTAGGGATTTTTCCATTAATAAAATGGTGACACCTTCTCCATCGTACCCAACAATGTTTCCAATGTAAACCTCATTTTGTTACAGAAATACAGCATGCTGGTTGATTTCTCGAAGAACTTCTGAGAGATCATATTGGTAATTATATCTTTAGTGTTTTTTTCTCTACAGTTCAAAAACATTGAAATCGTCATCAGAAGACCCCCCGAGGGACATATAGTCATCGTATTCTTCGTCACTTTTTTCCGGAATCACAATTTTTTACGTCTGTTCTCTTTTCTAATTTTCGTTACAATTGGCTAGAATCTTTATGTCTGTCTTCTCCGGGGGGCTAATTCAAAATCATAGACTTCCCTCTTTTTATTTATCTTGTAGATGGTTTGTATATAGTTTGCCACCTCTTGATTTGACTTTACGTTTAATCTGTTCATTGCATGGGTTGAAACATCATGGTTTGTAGAAATAACCGAATCAAAAGGGGATATCTAGTTGCTGCGAAACCAATAAATATGTTTTTGCTTCAGAAAGCTAAACGATAAGTTTTTTCTACCATTCTCGATACTTCAAAAATAAACAATGGTTTCCCCGGGTTATCAGGTTATCCAATCATTTACAGCTCAATTCTACTTTGCTTTAAAATATTTATACATGGTACTATCAAAAAGCTGAAGCCTGTGCGACGTATGTGGTAAGAAAGTAAGTATCGTTACATCAAATATTTGAGCTCTTTTAATTACAGATATTCTGACAATTTTCGTGAGTATCTAAAATCAATAAAACTGGTTCTGCTTTGCGTGGTTTTACGTGTTTAATGAATAAATTTAGTCACTCAACAAACAATCTTTAGTTGGATCATCCAAATGGATTGGATCTTCCAGTACTTCCAATCGGCGCACTATTCAATATGAATTCTTTAAAATTCACCCTTGGGAGTATAAAAAATTGGAGGTAAACGGTTACTAGTAGCACTTATCGAAGAGATCGCTGTAACATTTAGGCCACTTTTACCAGATGTTGCACTAAAAAGTTGCTTTTAAGAGCAAATATTTTTTCTGACTCGTGAACGGTAGACATAGCCGTCTCGTCAATGTTACATATTTTATGAGGTGAAAATGAATCAGAGATGAATTATTATTGCTACGGACCTCTTTCGGAGTAGTATAAAACGTCAAAATAACACGACGGTTGCGAATAACCCTGCTTGACAATAAACAAAGAAATTGCGCGTTTATTCTTAAGCGTGAATATGTAATAATGTTAAGGAAGTAAAGGTGTGGTTGGGTGGTAACCATTTCGGTTTAAATCGTCACTCGCCATCTGCTTCATTGGGAATAAAGTAGGGACTTTTGACAGGTCTTTTTCCTTAATAAATCATCTCTACTTCTCGTGTACCTCTTTTTAAATTAATAAAAAACATTTGCACATTAGATCGATTGAAGTTGGTCGCTTGAGACAAAGAGCCGTGCTTTTCCGTTCCACCCCGTTTGTACATTATTTTTAAAATTATTAGGAAGTATGTCATTTTTGTTGGTATATTTAAACTGTCATGTACTTTTCTGGAACATTTTAGGTGTGTTAAAAGGTATAATAATCACAATGTTACAAGGTACGGTAACTCTCAATATTATAAGAGTCGACTACTATAAATAGATTAATGCTACTGAAATTTGAATACCATCGTAATGTGCTGCAATACTTACGACAGAATAGACGCTGAGTATAGTATTAATTAGCTTCTTCTCATTGATGTAAGAAACATAACGCAATATTCCTTTCATAAAACTCTGTTTGTTTTGTCGCAATGATTACACGAGAGTGGCCATGAGTATGACAAAGAATACCAATCGATTCTCTTTGTCCCGTCCTCGTGCTGGAAACGCTGTAATTGTTATTGTCGACTTATGGCCACGCTTGTAATCAGTGGCGTGCTGTTTGTTCAAAATTAGAATATATCTATCGGGTAATGTTTAATTTTTTATGAGAATATATTTATAAATAGGTGATACTCAGTTTTTTATCAAATTGAAGTGTTGTAGACTTTTAAACCCCAAAAGTTGGGCGCCAAATTGTGTTACTCGTAAGTAAACTGTTTTTCTAAGTTACAAAAACTTACTTATTCCCCATATGTTGGGCGACAATTTTGTGTTACGTTAAAGTTTTCTTTCTAAAGCCAATTGTGTCTAATGTTATAACTTACTTTTATACTAAATTATTATTTTTAACTAAATTATTTTAACTCAAGGGCTGCTAATTGTCCAGCAAACAGTTTTACTAATACTCGTTAAACTAAATTATTTTATCAAATTAAAGTACTGAAAAAGAATTTTAAATAATGTTACCTAACTGTCTGAAATGAAAAAAAAACTTTAATAATTATCATTAATATTAATTGGACAAATAAAATGTAATGTATTTTAAATTTAATGTTCAAACTATTTATTAACAGCTAAGTAACCTAAAGGAAAAGATTAAAATATTATATTCAGGGTTCCGTGACTCCTTGATTTCTCGATTGGATTAAATTTGAGGTGATGTATAGATTTCTTATGAAATACTACTATAAAATGGATCAGGAAGGTATATAGTTCTTTAAATAACAACGAAAGAAGGATAATACCACTGAATAAGTGTTGCTGAATAACAAGGAAATAATGACCTTTTTTGAGAATATCTCGAAAAGTTTCCGCATCGTTTCGTTTTCATATTCGTGTTTTACGCCTCAAAATAACACCTGTTTATTTTGATATTGAAATCGTCATTGCTACACCACTGGATGAAAATATAGTAAACAATAAGATGTTCCAACTTACTTATGAAAATAAACACTGGGGCTTAAATAGTCCGGTTTTTCACACACTTGGCAATGATGAATCATTTCTTCCACTAAATTTCATTGAATTTACCAGTAATATGCTGAAAATCACCGATAATACTCCAAAATCTCGTTGCAACACCTTCGGCAACAGTGCTATTAATGATAGCCGAAACTGTCAGATTTTGTAGTAAACACGGATATCTGCGCGTGGAACCATTCAGAGTAGCCGTCCGGCGTTGTCGCTTATTGAGCAACACATTTCAATGATCTCACGGAATGAAATAGTTAAATAACAATCCATAAAATGGGTTGTATTATTTAGATTGTTATAATTTATGAAATATTAATATATTAATATTATGGTCACAATATTGTTGCAAATATAATCAACAAATAATATGGACGATTCAATAACGATTACAAATCTCTTGCTATAACTGGAGAGCAGGCAACATCACAGCACAACACATTCCAGTCGGCCGAATCAAGACGATACAATCGACCAGAAAGTGGGGATGTATGATCGAGTTTAAAAGTAAATAGTTCCGTCTCCTGATAATCGGTCAATGGTAAAAGTGCATGCAAACGATCTCTGTTGGTAATTTTACGTACTAGTATTAACAATACTTACAGATAGCGCTTTATGTCTTCTAATTAGAACTGTTAAAAGTACAAGTGTTACTTCGAAAAAAAAATTAAAAGTTAACTTTTACTTTTATTTTTTGAAAAATCGATTCCAATTTAAAATAACATAAGATATTTTAATTGACAGTACCGGAAATAATTGTTTCAATTTTTGCAATTTTTTTTATTGTTATTACTTTTCGTATTCTTCTGTAGAATCTGTTGCTACTTCTTCGTAATCTTTTTCTAATGTTGCCAAGTTTTCTCTCGCTTCTCCAAATTCACCTTCTTCCATTCCTTCTCCTATATACCAATGTACAAAAGCTCGTTTCGAAAACATTAAGTCAAATTTTTTGTTCAATTTTTTCCATGCAGACTCAATAGCTGTTGTATTTGACAACATGCAGACTGCTCTTTGTACTCCTGCTAAATCTCCACCTATTACCGTAGTTGGAGGTTGGTAATTAATTCCCACTTTAAAGCCTGTTGGACACCAATCGACAAATCTTACGTTACTTTTAGCTTTCATTAACGCTATTGAAGCATTGACATCTTTGGGAACCACATCGCCGCGGTAAAGAAGGCAACATGCCATATATTTACCTAAAACGGGGTACATAAAAAAATTACGGTTTTTTTTATTAAACTTACAATAAGATATCACACATTCAAAATTAAAAAGGTCTTTTTTGAGTTAGTAGCATTGTTGAATTCGGGGGAATTAATAACTTTTGATATTGTGGCTTAATGGCCTTTTTTTAGTGTTTAAGTGTATGTTTTTCCAGCCTGGTTAGTGTAGGTATTAGAAAATAATTACTATTACGTGGCTAAATTCGGCTTCTATAAAACACAGATTACCGAATAACCCTGTTTAACGAATTACGCACCTAAATTTTAGCGGGTAGGTGTACTAACGTAGGTATAGTTTACAATTTAGTATGGTTGTGTGAGCGTTTTTGCCGCTCTTGAATTTTTTTATTCAAAAAACAAATTTTAAATGGGCAGACCAACGGTAAGAAGAACTACTCTGCAGAAACAAACGAGGAAATTTTTAATGTTAATTTATAAAAAACAATGACGCGAAACATGGCTTGCAAATTCACAATTAATGTTATGGTCACCGAGTATTGGCTGCGACAGAAACAAAAGGTGTTTCGAAATGTTTGCGATGAGGCTTAAGGAACAGAAACAAGCAACTTTATATTTTATCCCTGAATGGGGACAAAGAAATAGTACCTAAATAATTTTCTTATAATACAAAAGCAACGACTGACTATAAAAGCATTTTTACTAGAAGTACGCGATGTATAAGTAGGTTATGAGGGTGGACAGTCAATTTTAAAAGTAACACTCTTTAAATTAAGTTTTTAATGGCAAAAACACCCGCTAGTAGATCTATGTTAATAAAAAGTAATGATGTAAAATTAAGCGGATAGAATTTTGAAAAGGAGAAAACAATATCGTGAGGAAGGAAGACATATCATTAATACCGATAATGGATAAAAAATCAAATTTATCTCCACCGGTTTCACACAATATCCTGGTATTATAAATCGATAGTATTTGAATTGTTAAATAAAACTATAATTTGTGAAATTATTGTATAGTATATTTGGTAAATATATTTTTATTTTTTTTTTAGTTTTCACTAGCAAAAAGAGCAAAGAGTTGCTCTTTTCAAAAGTAACCATTTATAATTTTTTTATTTATTTTCCAATATATTTTTGGAGAAATATATATGCGGTAACCATTACAGAATTGTTAGGATATTTCAATTGAAACCGGTTCGGCACTCGAAGTGTACGAAACTTCGGTAGGTACATCGAAAGCTCATAAGGCCAGATTGGTGTTTTATCAATTTTTAAGTTATCGCTGCATTTTTCCAACCTCAACAATTAATATAAAGAAAGCATATTTTTGTTTTAAAACTTGTTTCAAAAAGCAGTTTTGGACAAGAAGAAAGCCTGGCAAAAGCTAATCAAAGAACGCAAAAAGCAACGATTGAGGATGTAAACAAGGCAAGGATAAGTATAAAAGGTTAAAAGGTGCGGCAAAAGAGGTTGTGACAAGAAAGAAAAAATATAAAAAATATGAATTTGATAGGTTTTCTGACGTTTTCCAGAACAATAAATACTCTTGAAAGTCCATAAGAACCGCCAGAGGTAAAAATACTACCTCGCAACTGGAAAAAATGAGAAACCAAGAGGGTTGTATGGTAAAAGAGGAATGCGTTTTAAAGAGATGAAAGGAATACATCGAAAGTTTATTTGAAAAAGAGGATACACAAGCAAAGGGCCCATTCGGAGACATAAGTGAAAGTTGCAATAAAAGTCAAATTAGTACGACAGAGATTGTGGAAGCGTTGAACAGTATAAAATTGGGTAAAGCTGTAGGGTACGACAGGATTACGGCTGAAATGCTAAAGGCTGAACATGCCGTGGTAGCTAGTCTGCTGTACCGCCCATTTTACCATTGTTGGAAGAGCGGTAGCGTACCAGACGTCTGGTGCAATGCCATTATCGTTTCTCTTTACGAGGACTGTAAGAACTACCGAGGCATTAGTTTACTTAGCATCGTCAGCAAACTGTATGCAAACATATTAATTAAAAAAATGAGGATGCAACTGGGATAATATATGGAATGTGCAAGCAGCATTTAGAAGAGGAAGGAGATGTATGAATCAGGTCTTTTCATTACGAGGCATAGCCGAGAAAATCTTGGCTAAAAGTCAAAAGGTCTACTGCGCTTTTGTAGATTTGAAAAAGGCCTATAGCAGAGTAGTGAGGAATAAATTATGGTCGATATTGTCTATGTATGGGGTGATCGGTAGTTTGATACGAGCGGTGAAATCACTTTACGAGGATTCCACTGCTTGTGTCAGGATAAACGGAGATTACACTGTGTGGCTTTGCCATGGCTGTTTAGCTTATACATAGACGATTGTTTAAAATATTTTAAAGAGAGTCCATATAGATTGAAAATAAATGATTTGATCGTTAAATTCCTTCTGTACGCAATGATCAGGTCATATTAGCATTAGCTGAATAGGAGTTGTAGGCAATATTATGCATAATACTATAAAAATCAGAATATAAAAGTAAATGTAAGCAAGACGGAAGTAATAGTTTTTGATAGAGAAGTATAACAAACTGCGAGGTGCTGATTGAGGGAGAAAGAGTAGAACAAATGAATGAGTTTGTATACTTGGGTTCAAAGTTTACGAGAGAAGAAAAGTATGACTGTGACATTAAGCGAAGGGAGCTGCCAGGGCAACAAACGAATGGGTTAAAAAAGGCACGTTTGGCTATGCATATTGTGTCTTTACACTTATATATGGTAGTGAATGTTGGTTTGGACACGTAGAGAGGATGTATGAAAGAAAATTGATGAAACAGATTTATAAGGCGAGTGTGAATGGGCAAGTCGGTAAATGTCGACCTCGGCGAACATATCTTGATCAGATCTACATTGTTCTGAAGAAAGGCCCAGTATGAAAGCACTGATGAAAGTAGAAAAAGCAAAAGATGTGTGTAAGAACCGTAGCAAGTGGAAGGAAAAGGTCACTGCCTATCCCCATGGGAAAAATTTGTAACGATATGTATGTATGTACGAGGATAGTTCACGAATTGTACCTAACATAGTTGGCGTTAAATGACAAATACAAATAAAGTGTCAGGTAAAAGCTTTTTGTATGACATTAGTGTGTGCCAATTAGCATCAGCGCATCAGTCTGTGTAGGTTAAATATTCATTGAGGTGTGCGTGATTTTATAATAATTGACAAAATTAAGATTAAGAGGTGCGTTAAAGTACCTCTGTTAAAAGGGTTATCACCGCAAGAAATGTATAAGGACGTGGTAGAAGTATTGCCCCTTCGTACCAGGTAATCAAGAATTGGTCACGGGATTTTAAAAAGGGAAGAGAGTCCTTTCAACATGCACTAGGTGCAGGAGCCCCCAAAACTGTGGTGACCAAATAAAATGTGAATGTGAATTTTCCTAAAAATCACTTAAAGGAATACAAGTAAATCAAAACTCAAAAAAATTTAATCTTGTTATTTAACTTAATACTTTTATAACGAGTATTTTGGCTTCAATGCTGTTATCACCTCTTTTTCTTTCAAAAACAATTAAAAACTAGAATTATAAACACTGGTTTATTACAAAAAAAACGTTTAAATTTACCTGGAAAAAAAATTAAAATAAAATCAAATGAACAAGTTCAAAATAAAAAAAAAATAAAAATCGAATCTAGATGAAAACTCCAGAAAGGATCCGAAACGTAGAAAGGTGAAAATCCAGAAACTGAATGGCAAAAATTCAAATGTCTGAACGGTGAAAAATCCAAATGTCTAAGCAGCGAAAGTTCAAATGTCTCAGGGGATAAAATCCAAAAAGGTTTAGACGGTGAAAATCCAAATGTCTGTACGGCGAATATGATAATAATAATAATAATAATAATCGTCTTCATTGTATCACAGCCCTAATTACAGATAATTTGATTTAAACTTAGCAAAAATAGTGGTACATAGCTGAAATACAAAGGGCGAAATTAAACTTAGATAGCACAAGTGCTACAAAGTTGTTTTTCCACTCAACCCTAAAAAGTCGGCAAAATGTTGGCGAAAAGTCGAAACATCAGTGAAAAACAAAAAGGCGATAACAATTATATCCCAAATCTACTACATAAAATTCATAATATAATTATTATCGACTTTTATTGTTAAACTGAGCCTATAGCTTACCAATATGCACCTTTTAATAGCAATTTGTATCAGCCACTATCACTTTCTATCAATAAAAACACTACCAGTAACGGCCTTGGAACCAGAATAAATTCGTTAATATGGCAGTACCAGCTCTAATAACTTTCTAACACAGTCTTTAGGAAAAATTCCCGTTACAGCGGCTCTTTGCCACAATGTTAAAGCTTTTTAAGGAATTTAAGAAAACATTTTCCTTAATTGTCAGAAGCTAAAATTGAAGCTGATATTTTCGTCGGTCCACAAATAAACAAAATAATGGCAAGTGAATAATTTTCACAATTACTCAACACCCACGAAAAACAGGCGTTGTGCAACCTTAAAACAGTAATTCATGGCTTTTTTGGATTAAAAAAGCTGAGAATTACAAAAAACTTATTTCCACTATGCTTGATAACTTCAAACTCGTGGGTTGCAAAATTTTCCTTAAAGTACATGTTCATTCAGACCAATTTAAATAAAACTTAGGGGCATATTTAGAAGAGCAAGAAAAACGTTTTCAACAGAATGTGATGAACTTTAAGCAACATTATCAAGGACAATACATTTGGAAGGCTAATACGAGAAAATTCGTACTTACAGAAAAGAAGTACCATAAGTATTCATTTTGAAAGTTTGTTTGTAGATTTATTTTAACTGTGTTGTAAATAAAAGTGATGTTAATATATAAATTTAAGTTTGTTTTTTCTTTATAAATAATTAAATTTATAAAAATAAATAATTTCCTTAAAATTTTAAATTTCTTTCTGATAGCTACAAAAGTAAACTTTATTAGGTAAAACTATTTTTTTTTATAGTCAGGCATAAGTATTAAAATAAGACACACTTAACCCAGACTCAAAATTCGTGTTGACTTGTGTTATCATTAATAAATTTTGTACCTAATCAATTACAATTTTATTATTTTATTAAAATATGACGAACTCTTTGCATTTATTTATTTAATATTTTTCGATTGTTCTGTTCAAAGAATTAATTTCTTTAAGCACTTTTTTACTACTTCCCATAATCTTAGTGACATTAGAAGAAGATTCAAATCGAAAAAATAAGAGCACAACAAAAATGTAAAAAAGCACAAATCTGAATGTTTTTTTTGTTATTGAAAAAACTGTAGAATGTTAGATAGTACACAAACTAAAGTTAAGATTTAATAAAAACTCAAAACAGCCACAATAATATGATTTTAAAAGCAATTTTTAAGTTATGCTCCTTTTATTCTGAATGTGTGATATACCGGGTGTGTTAGTTGTATTGTTCCAACGCTAAATGTTAGTAGTTTGCTTAAATTTAAATTTAAAAATTTTAAACGCTTTTAATGTTCTCTAAGAGAAGCACAAACACAATATTCGCGTTACTTTTAAAATTTTAATGGAAAACTGTATATTTAGTTTAAAATTTGAAATGACAATATCATTTTCAATGACGTATGGTATTACACTTTACATTGTAGTTTAAGAACAATAAATTTAAAAAAATATCAAAATTCTTTTTTGAACGTTAGTCATAAAACAATAATGCAACAGTAAATAGGAAACAATAAAACCCTAAATTTTAAAAAAATGTTTAAAATGTTGTCCTTGTTGTTCCAGGTAACATTCAGCTTGACACAAAAGTTCACGAGACGTACATACATACATAAATATAGTCACGCCATTTTTCCGTAGGGGTAGGCAGAGATCACTTCTTTTCACTTACACACATATTTTGCTTCTACTTTTACCAGTGCTCTCATGCATGCTCGTCGGTTGTTGATACTCTTGACCTGGCCTTTATTCCAAACAATGTCGATCTGATCGAGATATGTTTGCCGAGGTCGACCTCTACCGACTTAGCCATTCACACTCGCCTCATAAATCTCTTTCGTCAAGACCTCCTATATCGGATAGAATACTTCTACTGCAACTGAATGCCCGACCGTTCAACGTAAATATCATTCAGGCTTATGCACCTACTTGTGACCATAAGAATGAAGATGTAGAATCGTTTTATGAATAACTGAAGTCAGCCTTAAAATCAGTCAAAAAATCCGAAATTACTATGGGCGACTTTAATGCTAAAATTGGAAATGTGCAGAGGGGTGATATAGTTGGCAACACCAAATGAACGAGGTGATAGATACCGTTTCGTCAGAAAGATCTAGTTGTATCAAACACATATTTTAAATTGCCCCCACGTCGTTCATACACTTGAAAATCAAACTTAGAGAAAGCAAACAGAGTAATGCGCAATCAAGATCGGAAAACGGTTTTGAAATAGTATAAAATCGGCCAAGACCTATCCCGGTGCGGACTTAAATTATGATCACAACCCTGTAGTAGCATCTATCCGTTTATCTCTTAAGAAAACTAGCGCTAAATCACAATGGGTTTGATACATCTAAACTAAGATGTGAAAACCAGGAAAGAAATTATCCAAATACTAAACAAAAAAATACAAAGTATTGCAATCTCTGAAGAGAAAGATATCGAGGCAGACTGGAGAAAAATCAAAGAAAGCATCGTGGAAACATGCAAAAACAAATTAAAACCAGATAAGAAAATTAACATGAAAAGCTGGATAACCAACGATATCCTAGACCTTATGAAGATGAGACGACTTCAGAAAAATAAAGACCTATTCAAATATTGGGATCTGCAACGCACTATAAGAACGAAATGCAGACTAGCTAAGGAAGATTGGCTCTTCCAAAAGTGCTAGGAGATTAAGAACCTGGAAACTAAGTACATCACGCTTAACATGCACAAGAAGCTAAAGGAAGCAGCAGGACTCTATAAGAACGGATAGACAGGACTGCTACTAAACAGTGATGGTAATATCATTCTCGATACAAGCAGCAAATTAAATGCATGGTGCGACTACATAAAAGAACTTTGTGAGGATGACAGAGCCGAGTACAGTAAATTGCAAAACAAAGGAATCGACATAACCTGGGCAGAAGTGGAACGTGCCATACATCAAGCGAAGAACGCGAAAGCCCCAGATCCAGACGAGATCATAGTCAAGCTATTTAATATCATCCATCAGACTGGGTATAATACCCCGAAACTGGCTGACTTCTACATTTGTCACACTCCCTAAGAAAAACTTCGTCAAATGCTGCAGTGTATATCGAATAATAAGCCTTATGAGTCATGTTATAAAAATATTGCTAAAAATCATAGATGCCCGTATATACAACAAACGTAAAGTAAGCGACTCTCAATTTGGATTCAGAAATGGATTTGGAACGTGAGAACTTTTATTTAGTCTGCAAGTCTTGATACACCGATGCAGGGACGTCTCTGTGAATGTATACGCATGTTTCTTAGATTACGAGAAAGCATTCGATAAGGTTCAGCACAATAAACTTATTGATATACTTAGCACTATAGACTTGGAGGAACGTGACATCAAAATAATAACTAATCACAAATACGGGGAGATGGCGAACTCTCAGAAGAGATTCAAATTATGAGAGTTGCGACAGGGTTACGTACTGTCACCGCTACTCGGAAAAATATTTCAGGAGGCCTTGTACGAAAAACCTGAAGGTATAGTTTTGAATGGAGTAGTCGTACAACAACGTATGCTACGCAGATGACACGGTAATGCTGGCAACTAGCGTGGAAGGTTTACAAAAACAAAGGTTAAATAGGCGGTACAGCAGACTAGCTATCAGGCCTTGTCCAGTTATATTTCTTAATACCTTAGCAGCAACATTAAGTGCTTCAATTTCTTTTTTGATTCTACTTTTGATATCGTCTACTAAAAGTGTAAGATCGGAAGATCTTGCACGCCACGTAACTGGTTCATATGTGCCGATTAACCGATTAGGAAATATTATGTTTAAATGAAGAGCTAAATGACTTTTAAAAGTACTCGTTGGCACGCATATTTAGTGACAGATCTTCTATCAGTATAGGTAAATCGTCTAAAGTACCTTCTTACATTGTAGATTGTATATTGTAGAGTGGGTCATAAAGGCCATGCTGCCTCTCAAACACTTCGACCCATCAGATATTTTGTGCATAATCCTTAATTTATTCGAGGCCTGGGATTCCGATACTTCGAGTAAAGTTTATCAGTTTCCTGCGGGCTAAGTTTCTGACATCTGACATCGGCTTTAGGAAGGCCTCTTCCAGAAACATGAGCCTCTTGCAGAAAAGCGCTGGGAATTCGCAAAGCAAATGTTCTGCAGTTTCAGCGATGTTCTCGCAGTAGCGGCAACTATCACTCTCTGTTTTGCCCATCTTTTTCAGGTGATACCTTAGAGGGCAGTGTCCAGTAAGAAGACCCGTCACCAGTTTCAAGTCTTTCTTGTTCAACTCAAAAAGATGTTTAGCTTTTCTTGGCGAAAGACTTACTAGCCTTTTCGCTTGCATTTGTCCTGGCACTTTATGCCAGTGAGATTTCATTTTATCTGTTTCCCAACGTCGAACCTTCTCTTTCAAGTGGGTCTTGGAAAGTCCAATGAAGGGTTCTGGGCCGGAAAATTGTGTATTTGCTCCTTCTTTGACAAGGCAATCTGCTTATTCGTTGCCTTTAACTCCCTTGTGACCTGGAACCCACATCAGAGTAACCTGATTGTTTGCTGCCAGTTGTCTCAGAGACTGTTTACAGTCCCAAGTCAGCTTAGACTCACAAGTGTATGACTTCAGAGCTTTTAGTGCTGCTTGGCTATCTGATAAAATATACATTTCTGCCCTTCGGGTGTTTCTTTTAATGCACTCCTGGGCACATGTCTCTGTGGCATGTAATTCTGCTTGAAAGATAGTTGGGGTGTTACTAAGGGGTTTTTAGGGCCTAAAATTTGGCCCTATAACGCCCACTCCAACCCTTTCATCCATCTTGGATCCATCAGTGTACCACACTAAAGCATCCCTTCCTAGTTGAGGTCCGTTCTCTGTGCAAACTTGGTGGTATAACCACTTCAAACATCATTTCGAAGTCGTACCTAACTGGCATAATATCTAATGCTAAGACATAGATTCTAGGGAAATATTTTCCAAAATCTTGTCTTGTCCATTCCAATTTCTTGCTCTAAGATTTGTTGTCTGGCTCAGTCTGAATGCACTGATTGCTGCTTCTTTCATTACACAAAATTGCAATGGAGGAAGGTTCAGCATTACCTCTACGGCTGCAGTAGGGCACGTGAATGTTGCCCCTGTGATTCCCAGACAAGCTAGCCGACTAGGTCATCGGCGTAACCTTGAGTCGTAAAACCAGAGTCGTGTAGCTTAACTATCAGGTTGTCTACAACCAGTGACCACAGCAAAGACGACAGAACTCCCCCTTGGGGAAAGTACCTTCTTAGAATTTCTGTCTAATAAAAATCCGTTAATCATACCACACCATATATTATTTTCTCAAATTCTTTTAAAGTTGGTCTCCTAAATCCATTGCGGATTATTTTGAAACTAGTAATGGCAGTTTTTTCGATTCACTACACCATCGTTTTTAAAAAAGCTTCTATCTGACCATATAACCGCGCAAGAAAATAATGTCATTTGGTCATTGGTGAGGATGGAATTTATTTTGTTACGTATCGACCCTGTGTCGGTCGGCGTCATCGAGTCGATAACAAGAAGGAAACTGCTTTATTATGCCGGCCGCCACGATTGGACCGGCAAATTCTAAAATACCGCGTCTAGTGGTTCCGAAATGGTCAAAGGATTATTCTGGCACTCTCTAAAAAAAGGTCGAATAGTGGCTATTCGTCTCGTAATAATTTGTATGAATATAAAAATGTAGCGGCCGCGGGAGGACGGTAGATTTTTTTATGAGGTGTGAACTTTAATTAGTTTGAATATCCAAGTATTGTAATTGTAAAGTGAATATCTAAGTAATTTGTAAAAGTAAAAGTTATTGTGAAGAAATACTAGAATAAAAGTTGTTAGTTATTGTACTAAGAGTTTTGAATTACCGAACCCGAGAGGTAAATATCGTAACAATTTAGTCAAAATTTGTATACTTTTAGAATTCGTTGTATAGAAGATCGAGGAATATTGCACAGTATTGTTGGCAGGGAAACACATGAATGGAGCTCTATATAACTTTATGAGCAGCCAGAACGTGTCAAAAAAAGGTACAACTGGCTGTTGTAGAGGAGTGCTGGTCCTACACTAATGTATTGTAGTGAATGTTGGGTTTGGCAGAAGAAGCATGAAAATGATATTAATGCTGCGGAGATAAGTAGTCTTAGAAGTAAAGCCGAAGTGACTTTGATGGATAAAGTAAATAATAGTGAGATAAGGGAACGCTGTAGTGTGAAAAAAAAATGGTTACAAAGAAAGATAAAGGACTGCTTAGATAGTTAGGACACGTGAGAGGATTGATGAAAGAAGATTGACGAAACAGATTTATAAGGCGAGTGTTTATAAGGCAAGGTCAAGAAGACCAACAACCGACAAGCATGTATAAAATCACTGATGAAACAAGAAGAAGAGAAAGATGTATGTAAGAACCCTACGGGAAAAAGGCTTGTTTCTTGAAGAGGGACCCACTTATAGACAAATTATATGATAATCATGTAAACCACATAGCGCTTGACACGCTTCTTTCAGGATAATGCTGTCTGTAAATGTTTAACGCATTAAGGGGGTGTTTTTGACATTTCCTATAAAGTAGGATCAAATCTAATTTGTCATGATTTTTACAAGCATCATTTTGAACTGTTTCAATATTATTATTTTATTGCCCAACTTTAAATAAGGTATTTCGATATTTTTTAAATGTATTTCATTTATTATTATTAAACCACAACCTTATTGAAAAGGAAATTGTGCGTAGAATTAAGATATTAAATTAAATATATCTACAGTATGTCATTTAAATTTCAAAAATAAAGTTTGTTTCCGGTCAAACTGGATTATTATACTACATTTAATGGACGTTAGGTCTATATGAATGTTTAAAAAATTGAATTTAAATTTAGTAAAACAACTGAAATATGGCGTTAGAACAATACAACTGAGGTACAAGGTATATAGGTACAAAAAAATTTTTAATAAATAATATTAATTAAATGAAATTAAAACAAAAAAGCAATGTTTTTTTAGGTTATATTGTTTTCATAAATGAATTTTGCAGCAAACTTACCTTCTCGGGGATCACATTTAACCATTTGATTAGTTGGTTCAAACAATTCAGCTGTAATTTCCGCTACAGACATTCCCTCATGAAAAGCTTTCTCTGACGATACCACCGGTGCATACGAAGCTAGTGGAAAATGAATTCTAGGATATGGAACCAAATTCGTTTGGAACTCTGTCAAATCTACATTTAAGGCACCATCAAACCTCAGAGATGCCGTTATGGAAGACACAACTTGACTTATCAATCTATTTAGATTTATGTAATCCGGTCTTTCGATGCCTAATTTGCGTCTGCATATGTCATAGATTGCTTCATTGTCAACCATAAATGCGCAGTCGGAATGACCAAGAGTGGAATGTGTCGTTAAAATGGAATTATAAGGTTCCACTACCGCTGTACATACCTGTAAATAATTGCTATTTTATATTTATAACTTATTGAAAAATATAATTTTCCACTAATTGTTTAAATGCCTTATTGAAACTGTAACTTGTAATAAAATATAAGTACAATTATAACGGAAAGATGCAAATATAATATTTATAGATATTGCGCGCCGGCGCCGACCTACGAGTAGTCTGGGCGTGGTAGGTGTAGAAATCTCTGAGGTGTGGGTAGCTTCACCGCCGGAACCTCTATTGCCTGCTGACTTCCTTGCTATTGGACGGCGTCGTTTTACTGCGTAGATGTTGAATCCTTCGATAACTCAGTAATCGCTGGCTCGATCTGTCTTTTTACTACTGTAGGCTAACGGGTTTGCTGCCTTTTATCGCTGTGAATTGGTATTTTCACAGTAAATGAAACAAACACGTGTCATCGATAATATATTGTTAACTTTAATACATGGAGCTTACGGTTTAAAACCTCCTGTATCTTCGGAATAATTTCACTGGTTGCTAGCTTTTGTTTGATGTATTTTACTTGATTATAGTTATGTGCATTTTACCATGTGGTTTTTTAAAGTATTGCTGTGAACGCTAGAGGTTATACCTCGGCTAATGATATGCGAAAGCGGGAACGAAGCGCTGTGCTCTGCATTGCTTGAAGCTCGGAATGCGAAAGAGGGCGAGAAAAGAAGCCCGGAATTGCACGGTTGTTTATACGAAAGCTAATTTCCACGTAATGAATGCGTGATTTTTAGTTGATTTTTGTCGGCATCAGGGCCGTGATGAGTAGTTTTAAAAATCAAGGAATTTCTCAAAGAGGAATTGTACAGTTGGCCGTACTGATTTCCAACAGATATTTTGTGAATAAAATATTAAAAAAAATGTACCATTGCAGCGTTATTATTTTAATTAATATCGATTTTAAACAATAACTACGAATTAAAAGTAACTTGATACGGAACATATTTTAATCCACCAATCAGCGTCTAGTGACATCACTCCTGCTATGACAACTTATATTTGAGGTTATTTTTATAAAGTTAAACATTACTTTGTTGCGAAAATTAATTTCATTTTTCAAAGAAATAGAGAAGTCGAGTTCATCAAAGCAGACTCCAGAAATCTATCAAAGGTTAGTGTCGACATGATTATAACTTTTTATTTCGAGAGTTATCAAGATTAAAAAGAAAAGGGACTAAACTACTACGGTATGTATAAATCACATTTAAACTTTTTTTTTCATTCAGCAGCTTCTACATAAAACAGTTATTTTAAATATTGGTGATGTTTTACTATTCCTTACATAGACTCGCTTAGGTGATAAAGCTATAGTCTTTTGGTGTATTTTCATTTCTACTTGAACATTTTTCGATTGTTTATAAAGATATATAGCCACCTGTACACTCTTATCATTAGACATTTTAATATTTTGAGAACCATGAGTTTCTGAGATTAGTGAACAGTGGATCCAGTGTGTTTGGGATTATGTTTATAATATTTTATTGCACCCATTTCGGCACGCCAGCTATGTTATATGACTGTTGGATTTTACACTTAAAAGCAGTTGTGGTACAGGCCATTTCGCACTTACCATCAGGGTAAGAGTTTATGGTTTTAGAAAAATTCTTTTAGTGTTGCCTACGACACATCTGGCATTAAGTAAAAATTCAGTTCCCAAACATTTATCACTTATACATTCAGTTTCTAAACGTTCAACAGTCCACATCGGCTTTTGAGCACAAAACATTCACTTTCCGAACGTTCATCAATCCACATCAGCTTTCGAGCACGAACATTCAGTTTCCGAATCTTTAACATTACATTTAACTTCAGAGCATTTAACATCATACAACATAGCTTTCGGATTTATATCAACAAATTAACATACATACATAAAGTCACGCCTTTCTCCATTAGGGGTAGGCAGAGACCACTTTCTTTCAATTGCTACGGTTCTTACCACACCTTTTTTCAGAAAAAGTTTTTCTACAAGTTTTTTTAAACTTTATCTAATTTTCGACGTCGTTCTCCAAATAAAACTGGTCTTCACAGCATCGAAAATGAAAAATGTAAAATAATTGTTATCCCTCTTGGCAGCTTCGAACCACTTTGTTCTCAATTTTGAATCAGGAGGTCCGGTTAAAAACAGTTTATTTGGAAATTGCCTTGAAGTAGATGGACACATTGGCACAAAACATGAATCAACACGGCTTTTTTTCAGATTATTACATAGTAGCATTGTTATGATTTCCAACCCGATGTTGATATATAGTAGTATATTTTAAATACTTTACAGTACCTAAATGTACTGATTCAAAAAAATATCTTGAAAGTCGAAACTAACAAAAAACAATAAAAGCCAGTGACGAACAAGATAACGCTTGATAAACAAGAGTGACGTCATCGGAACTGTAGGTCCGTTTTCGCGCGCAAATTTGAGCTGTCAGTTTCAAACCGCATTTTTTGCAATAAATTATAGTATTTTAGTTTTTTAATATACCTGCGGTATATTCTTTGTAGAATTCTTTAAAATAAAAGCAAAAATAGAAATATCGCATGTTGCCTATTACCACAAAAAATCTTTTATGTACATTTATTTGGTTTATTCATACCTGAGGTGCAGGGTAGACGACGAATTCTAACTTGCTTTTTTTACCGAAATCTCTGGACAACCTTTCCATCAACAAAGATGAAAATCCAGATCCGGTACCCCCGCCAAAGGAATGAAAAACGAAAAATCCTTGAAGACCATGACAGTTTTCAGCCAATTTGTTCAATCTTTCCATCACAACATTTAACATTTCTTTACCTATGCTGTAATGTCCTCTAGCATAATTATTTGCAGCATCTTCTTTACCAGTTATCAATTGTTCAGGATGATATAATTTTCTATAAGGACCAGTGCGAACTTCATCTGTTATTAGTAAAAAAATTGGAATTATTATAAATTAATTCGATGTAAACTTATATGTAGGTTACCAAATTGTATGATATGAATGATTGATAATAGGTTTGTTTCTGCAGTAGTTAGAAAAGGTAACATCAACCGTTGACCGTTGAGACTATTTAAACACAAATAACAATAACAATAAACGTCACGTCAGTGCATTGTTTGTACGCAAGTTCTATCAGTTCCTAAAGAATTATACATAAAACGACATTACACTACGTTACACGAGTTACATCAGTATACAAGGAAAAACCTAAATCAACACACACATTTTTGTCTGATAATGATTAACAAATACAGTATTTCCCTTTATTACGAAGTAGGTAGCGCTAGAAATTGTCAAAGCAAAGAAACTGCGTGTTTATTAAGAACTGTGCAATAAAATGGCAAAACAATTTAAAAAAAAACAGAAATTGCCGACCAATTCAAAACAGTGTCGCATAAAAAAATTGCAAGACGTGTAGACCACATTTCACAATATGTTTCTAAAATATTGCACGAAACAATTAAAAAATGTTAATATCTATCTGACATTAAGCCAACTTAAAATTTTTGTTCAAAGTATTCAAAAGAAATTCAGTGTGTAACAAAGGTTACAAACACTTTTAAGGCTTGAAAGTGGTATCAGACCATGAAGGATTCGACAAATGTTCTTGTATCGTCACTGATGGAGCCAGAGCTATGCTAGGAACTTAAATTTGTAACGAAATATCTCACACTTGAATTTCGTTCCCTTTTTGATATAACTTTTTATTTTCCTCGTATATTATGTTTTCATAATTTCATTTAAAGCTCATTAATTGGTTGATTAGTTGAATATTGACAGCTAAATATGTTCTATGAAAATAGGTATTGTAGATACTACATGGTTATCATTTCAGAACTAAGAGTATTTTGGCCTATTTTCATAGAACTAATTAAATCGTTTTATATTTTATTTGCATAAATAAAGTAATTCAGCATTGTGACAAGGTATACGAGAAGTAAATTATATTGAAAAAGTTATCAGGAATATCATAGAATTCAATTTATGAGAATTCTAATATATTATGTTGCGAAATTAAATACATTTAATTAGATCTGGCAACAACCGTTAACCTACTAGCCCAGATCTGTCGATAAATAAAATTTTGATGAGAACGGATAAAAGGACAGGTACTTGTTCTCTTTCGTTGTTGGTCTTTCCTGAAGAGAAGACGTCAATTTTTGATAGTGTTCCTGAGACTTTTTTTCTTTTGAAGTATATAAGAAGATAAGTAACACTTCTTTTGAATAAAGATATATTACGTTAAGATATTTTGATAAAGGGATATTAAAATACAGCTGTATAAAGAATTTTTGCCTTCTAAAGTTTCACAGTGAAGTTTTTTGATAATTTGGAAAAAAAATTTATCCCGTTCAATCTCTGAGAAGCCATGATGTTCTTAAGATAAGTTTTGAAGAAATCTTTAGAAATTCACATCATGCTAACTTATAGATGACATATTTTGAAAAATATTAAAACTAATTCAATTAATCTTCAGTTGGATATCGATATTTTTAGGTGTGAATAAATTTTTGAGATTGTTAAGAAATCAGAAGATTAGTGAAGTTTAATTTATAAAGGATTGTTAGTCCGAGAAAGGTGATTCCCAGCAAAATGCTAGGAAAGATTGTACTCTGCAGTAAGTGACGAATATTGATATTGTAGACGTCAAGTCAAATTTTATGTAAGCCGTTCACTTGCTAAAGAGTCACAGTCAAACAGACTGGTAAAATAGTATTAATTTATCACCTTTAATTTTGTAAATTTAATGTAATAATAATATATCTGAAAGTTTTTTTTTTAAATTCTAACTCATTTATTTTTTTTACACATCAACGACCTCTTAAAAACCACCACGAACTCCATTTACAGTTTCGCAGACGATAGCACACTTGTCTCAACTTTCACATCATATCGATCACTTTCGGTGAATGATACAAATAGACTCAGGCAGGAACAGGTTGATTTCATCAATAGAGATCTTAAAGCAATCGTCGAGTGGGGAACCAACAATCTTGTTCAGTTCAACGCCCAAAAAACACAAAGTGCCACGTTTTCCAAGAAAGTGAATTCCTCAAATCATCCCATCATAATGTCCGGAATATCCTTGAACCAAGTCCCTCCATCTCGATTTTGGGAGTCACGGTGTCCAATAATATGTCTTGGCATGACCATGTCGGCAAGCCAGAGGCTAGGTTTTTCTGTGGAAAGCCAGAAAGTTTTTTACTCCTGATCAACTGTTGACGACGTACAAGGCTCAAATCCGACCTCTACTGGAGTATTGCTCGCACATTTGGGGTTCAGCACCTAGGCATTCTCTTCGTCTTCTAGATTCCATTCAGAAAAGAGCCATTCGCTCAACTCAACTCTCACAGATACCCTTCACCATCTGGAACATAGAAGAAGAGTTGCAGATCAGTCATTGCTCTACAGATATTTCCATGGCAGATGCTCCAGAGAAATAAGAACTCTTGTACCACCATTGGCCACATTCGGCCGAAGAACTCGGCACGCTGATCAGTCTCACCCATTTACTCTCAAGATTGACACTACAAGGACCAATCTTCATCAAGAATCCTTCTTTTACGCTACGGAATGGAATAAGCTTCCAAAATTAGTTTTTCCAGAGAACTATGACCTGCAACTTTTTAAAAAGCGTGTCCACAATCATTTTCTTTCTATAATCCGTTCCCCTTCTAATAGTCGCAGTGCGGGCCTTCCGCGGCCCACACGATAGGTCTACCCTTTTTGCGACTATTTTCTTAAAAAAAAAAATTGTATTTGCTGGACAAAACAATATCAACTGTCCTGTGATGCACTGCATTGTCCACCATTGTGTAAGTCCTTACGCCAAATGAATGTCATGAAAATGGTTGTTAAAATAACTAAATTTATGAGAGAAGGCAATCGTGCTTGGATTCACAGAAAGTTTCTTGATTTTTTAGCCAAAGTAGACGCTGCATATGGAGATTTGTTACTTTACACTGACATTCGTTGGTAAAGCGTCAGAAACTATTTGCAACGTTTTTTCGCTCAACTTAAGATATTCCCATTTAAATAAATGAAATCCGAAAATACCAAACTGGAAAAACAAATTTTTGATACAAAATTTCTATCAGATCTTGCATTTTTAACAGACCTTACATATCACCTTACAAATTAAATTTGAAGCTGCAAGGAAAGCAGTAGAATATTTATTACCAATTTATGTTTATATTAGAGAATTTTAATATAAAATTAAACTTTTTAAGTCTTCACCAGAAAAACATTATTTTTCCTTTTTTTTTTCAAGCTTTAAATAGCACTTTGAAGAAATAAAGTATTTTGGGAAAGTTTCATATTTAACTCATATAAAATACATTGACACAATTTCCGAAGGATGGTGTGATTTGCAATCAGATATTTTTTACTAAGGAAGAATAGGATAGGATAGGATACAGTCAAAACATAGGTGTTCCCTGTCTGATAAGTCAATAACAAATATTAATGTTAATATTAATACGCTGGTTAGTGAAAACCACAATGCTATTTTCATATTTGTTATTTTTTCTAATAAATAACAGTATATTATTTATTGTGGCATTCGATATTTTGTAGTATAGGTAAATGTATTATAACCAGTTCATTACAATTAGTTTGGTGCATTTTATCGAATGGATAGGTTCATGTCATTTGACACTATATTTAATTATTAAACGCCATTGTTACTACATAAGTATTAAAATTTTGACGGAAATTAAAAAATTAGCTGTTATAGCCGAGTTACTAATTACTGATAAAGTTACATAAGAAATATTTTATGTTGCGGCCATCAAATCTCAATTTTGTTTACAGCGGCGCTTCTTAAAAATTTAGTTTAAATTAAATAAAAAACTATTAGAATATTACCAAATATAAGACCAGCAATTGTCCACGTTGTCTATTGAAAATTAATCATAAGACTTAATTATTTGTTTGAAAATATAAAAACATCTAAAAAGTTCTTACCTACTACAGTGGGTTCCAAGTCAACCATAACCGCTCGAGGAACAAGTTTACCATTTTCCACTTCAGAGAAAAACGTTCCATAACAGTTGTCGGATACTATTTGATCCGATGCTTTTACTGTACCATCGGGTTGGATTCCATGTTCTAAGCAATACAGTTCCCAAGTAGAATTGCCTATTTGAACTCCTGCTTGACCAATATGAACAGATATGCATTCCCTCTTTAAAATAATTGGTGTCATTATTGAATTAAATCGTACAAACAAAAAGTATTTTATACCTATTTTATCTAACTTTTGTTTAGAAATATAAGAAAATATTAAAATAAAATAAAATAAAATAAATAAATAAATAAAATAAAAAAGATAATTGCTTTTATTCTTAGTGAATAGCAAAAAAGGTATTTATAACTATTTTGAAGTATTTAAATGATGAATTTGGGTGATCTGTACTCAGCAAATATGTAAAAATGTTGTCGTCTCCTTGATATATTTGGCCCATAAGGCTTCTATATTTTAACACCAAATGTTAAAAAGAAAAAAGCTAATTCTTCCCAAAAAGAACCCCAAAAGAAAACACCCAAGGAGAAAATCCCATACCTTACCCAAACTACACCCCACGAAAAAAATATCACCCCCGTCAATCACAATAAAAGGATACCGAGGCCAAACATAGTCAGCTATGCCACAGACTCTCTTGATCATTGACGGAGGGTTTGAGAAGAGGCCGCTGATGGAAACTGTTTTCACATGATCGGGGAACGTAAAAGGAACTGGAAAAATTGACTAGGTTTGTCGCTGCAGAAACAGAATCAGTTCATGATAGTCCGAATTGTGTCCAGAATATTCAGAGGAACGCTTTTAATTAAAGAGATAAATTTTTAATCAAAGAGACAAGTCAAAAATCCCCACTTTATCTTTTAAAGGGCCTTCCTAACAGGACAATCTATCAACCTATAATTCTTTCTCTGAGTTTTAGTCAGAGTCTCCTTTATTTAAGGTAAAAATAACACGATGGCCCTGGTGTTTTTCCTTATTTTTTCTAGTAATTCTAGTATGTTTTCTTTTTCAGCTCAGTCTTATATTTTTGAGCACCTCTGCACACACGTTGCCACTCCTCTACACTAATTTGAATAATTTTTATATTACACATTCCCACTAAAAGTATTTACGCGTAATTCTTTGTTTATTGTCAAGCAAGTTTATGCGACATTCGTCGTGTTTTGTAGACGTTCAATCCCACTACGTTAAATTTAGCTACGTGTATCCCTTTGAATGGTAGTTCATTTCTATTGAGCACAATCCGGACCATCACCAACCGTTTCTGACTGCTGTGGGAACAAACCTAGAGCAATGAATGATAGTGATATTCGAACTGTAAAAGTCACAAGCGTGATACGAAACAATTCAGATAAATGTGTTTAAAATAAATTGGTGAATAGTTGTTATCAGTTGTTAGTTAATAATCTACATTAAAGTTAACATAAATTAAGTTTAATACACGTTAAAAAATTAGTAGTTATATGTTTGTTTGGAACATTTTCTAATTCAAAATTCTGACTTTTAAATCTACAAAACATTAATGAAACATACAAAAAATATTTTGGTTTAACAAAAACAGGAAGATCTCCCCATTTTATACATTTGATTTATTTGAGAAAAATTATTTTTTCTTTACCTAAAAATCGGAGGATTTTTTAAAATCTTACCATTTTGCTGTGTATATATTTATATTTATTCACTAAAATTTAATTTATATGTAAAAGGTGTAGAATCTCACTAAAAATTTTTAATTAGGCCAAAATTATGTAAAGTTAATGACTGAAATTTGAATGTCAAAATTTATGTTGTCATTATTTTGTTGCTAAGGTTACAGAAATTAAGGCTACCAGATTTTTGATGTAAAATTCGGAAAAAAGTTAATAAAATTGTGAAATGGATTTATTAAAACAGAAGTGCCATATCAATTATTACTAGTCATTATAGCTTGTATTAAATTACAAATCAATACAGAATTTTTATTAATGTCCTGGGAGAGTGCAAAGTAATAGGATCTTTTATAAACAATTGTACATGAACTTACTTAAGAATCATTGGTCAAAAATATGCAAATTTAACTTAAAATTTATATTTTTCTACTTCCGTATTATACGCGAATTAAATAACAGCTAGATACTCATTTATAAATATTGTCCATTTTAACACGGATTTTCATTTCGAAACCAATTTCGGCCAATAAAAACACGTACTTTTCATTATAAAACGAATTTTCGGCCAATATGTATCCACATATGTACTTGTTTGACATTTTAATTTTTATCGACATTCAATAACAACGCGTCAAACATATTGAGTAAGGAAGAATTATCTTGTACACCTCCAGACATTTTTGATAGAACAAAAAATGTCTAAGTTCCAACGAAATAAAAAAACATCTATGACAAATTATACAGATTATTTTTTGACGTTTCTTAAAACCAATGAAATGCTTCTTTATTTGTCACAAGGGTAAGTTTCAACCAATTATGTCATTATTAAGCTGCGTCCACAACGAATCGACACTGTCGATCGACTTTGTCTATCGACGTTGTCGACTTGGTGTGTACGTTGCAATCGACGGTGTCGATGGACAAAATTAATCGATCGACATGTCGATTTGTTTTCCATCGCTTGTCGGTATACATCAAAGAGCAGTCGATCGACTTTTGTGTGTGGACGTTTTTTCGACGTTCGACATTCGACAAAGTGTTAAAGTAGTAGTAGTACTCAGTGACCCATTGCCTTGTTGACATCGTAGCCGTGTATTTTCGTTGGAGAAATGGAATGGGAACAAGCTAAAGTCATAGCCTTTATTGAGGCATACAAACTAAAAACAAATCTATGGGATTGTAAAACCAAAAACTATAAGAACAGAAACTTGAGGCACGATGCCCTCATGGAAATTGGTAAAGAATTTAACATCGAAAAGCAAGCAGTGGAACAAAAAATCAAAAACCTTCAAAGTCAATTTGCAAGGGAATTAAAAAAAATAAAGGACAGCAAGAAATCCGGCTCTGGTACGGAGGATGTCTATAAAAGTAAATGGTTTGCTTTTGAAAGTATAAAATTTTTACTCTTTTACTCGACAAAAATAAGCCCAGGGAGATGTAGGATTCACAGTTACGTAAACTTTAAAAACTAGCTACCAGTTGATAAAAATCGTAGCGTTACAGCAAGACGCTCTTTTATGGGAATGGCAGGTCTATAATTGGTGTCTTTACAAATTTTTGGCCCGATTTTTTGTAATAAAAATTCGAATTCACCTTCTGACATCCGAAGAAAGTTTCTGAAACCACCGTTGCACCTGTATTCAAGGCTCAATATGTTAACGTCATCTTTTTTTAAATCGTCTATTAAATTACTAGCGTTGTATCTAGTTCTACTTTGAAGACTTGGTCGAACCCAAAATCTTTTCTTTCGTGCAATTTTTCTTTTTTTAGTCGCCATAATAATATACGCGGCACAAGCAACTATAACGTCATCTTCGTCGGACATGTTGATTTCCACTGATCGACAAACTTTTGTGTCGACTCTGGTGTGGACAGATGCAGATTTTGTCGCTTGTTGATCGACAATGTCGATAGACAAAGTCGATCGACAGTGTCGACTCGGTGTGGACGCAGCTTTATAGTGGGAATAAATCTCTTGTGATTATTCTCCGGAATAATCACTGTGGCTTTTATTTGCCTAGCAAGTGTCAGATAGTCACTGGTCATAATTCTGCAAGTTCGATTAAACCATACTTACAATTGTAAAACCAAAAACTATAAGAACAAAAACTTGAGGCACGATTCCCTCATGGAAATTGGTAAAGAATTTAACATCGAAAAGCAAGCAGTGGAACAAACCATTCCGCACAATCGACTACTGAGTCTCACCTTGCCAAAGCAGGTATCAATGAGCAGGAAATTATAAAAATCACAGAACACAGCTCATCTAATTCATTGAAACCTTACATACAATTGTATAATGAACATCAATTAAATTTAATTAATAACCTGAAAGAGATTGGGGAAGTATCATTACCCTTCAACAGATCAGTACAAAACATTTATAATAATTGTATTTTTCATGTTTAAAACTTCAATGCATCCTAATTTAAATAACTCATTCAGTTTATATTAAGTCAAAAGATATAAATTTGTTTAAATAAAAATATAAAATCTTAAAAGTGATTTTTATTAGCCCTTCAGGCTCTCGTGTCTATCGCCTGGCAACAAGTTTTCTAAAATCTGTCAAATTATTTTTAATTTATTCTCACTCTCTTGTGATATTACTATAGAGGAAGGCCAGTGACCAATTTTCAGTTTTCATTTCAAAAGTTTTGAAAATTTACTGACTCAATGTTTAATAGGTATCTGCTCGACAATAGAAGCCACTTCTGGCATCCCCCAATGGCCGGAGTAAATTACCCTAAAATTTTAAAGAGGGTAGGAAAAAAGAATTATTTTAATTAAAGTATTAGTCATGAAATTTATGCAAATTATTTCTAAAAGTATACTGGATGTATAAAAAATTCGCCAGAACATTTTTGTCCCTCCTAAATGTTGACAGAACGCTATAAATATTTATGGAAAATAATTTTATTTTTGTTATTTCATTAGTCTTCAAATTTTAACATAATACAGAAAATATGTACAGAATAGCTATTTGTGCTCGAAATACAAATGCAGTTTTTAGACAGAAAAAAAACACTAAATACTTTATTCAAAATAAGTAAGTACATAATATTACTTGTATTTTAATTATAACATTTTATAATATTCTTGAAATTAATAACTTCAGTTTATCATTCACTATATTGAAATTGAATGTGCAACTATGATAATCTTTGATATTTATTCCCGAACCTGATGGTCCATCAGGATATTTCTCCAACATAAATTCTTCCGAAGATTGGAAATCTATAGAACGAGATGTGGATACATGCGGTTTTGAAAATTTTTTTTTGGTGGTTTCAATATTATTTTTGATTGATTCGTCTATATAACCTTCTGCGACATAACTACTTTTCCATCCACCATGTTTCTTTAGTTGTATTAGATCTCCTCCACCATTCACCAATAAAGTAGCAGATGTTCGTCGAAAACAGTGTCCTGTATATAAAGTATGCTCAGGTAATTCCAAATATTTAGCAATTTCACTGTGAATTTTCCCGATTGTATTCATACCCACAACTTGTTTCGTACATCTACCTTTTTGATAACGTAAAAATAGGCGTTGGGGAGTATTATTGTTATTTTGACAAAGTTGTCTGATTGCAATGTATTTTTTACAAATTGATAGATAATCAACAGAATTATCTTCATTATGACTAACAATCGTAAAAACACGGCAAATTCTCGTTTTCGAATACGGAATTCGGACTATTAAAATAAAATCTTTATCTTCTATGTCACCAATCTCCATTTTCACCAATTCATCGCGTCTGCAGGCACCAGCAATACCCATAATTAGAATTACCTATAAAAAAATTAACAGTCAATAGTTATCCAAAATGTATGAGCTATCCAAATTGTATCAATCCAATAATTCATATTTCTAACGAAATGGAAGGGAAAATAACTGGTAAATAAAAAAAAGTCGCCCCGGCTGGAATTGAACCCAAGCAAACAGTTTGAAATGCCTGCGCTTCAGATTCCTAGGCTAATATGACTGAAGTAATCAAGAGTTTCATGGTATTATTCAACTGAGAAACAATTCTAACTGCTTATCAAACTACAGAGAGCGTAAGGTGTAATTGAAATTTACCTTTTTCAGTAGATATTATTCATCGGTAGCTTCTCGTAGAAATTTGTGAATATCTTCAGTGGTAAATGTTTTGGATTTTTTCGCTTTGTACCAAACGGATTGTTTTTTAAAAAATGCGATGAGTTTAGGATACTTATTGATTTCGATGTTATTTTTAACATTCAAGCATGTTCGTATCTTCGAATATATGGACCAGAGTTGATGGTCTTAGATTTTTCTCCAAAATAAGCCAGTAACACATTTTCTGAATACTTATTGACCTTCTTCGATTGACACCAAGTTATGAATCTATTGTATTGAAATTAATATTTTGCTCTCGATTTCTCTGGTAGGAGATTTAAAGTTACATTTTTTGCACTTTCTGCTACATCAGGAGGTGTGTTCGATAATTCACTATCACTATTTTCCATGATAAAAGAATAAGTAAGAGATGCAAGCGCTTTTGAAATATTTCCCCGCTAGAGCGGCAAAGCTGTCACAAAAAGACGTTTGTCGAAAAACGTCAACTTTTCGTTGAAATTTGAAAGCGTCAAAGGCTACTTTGCTAAGCAGTTGTAGAAATAAATTTTAAAATTTTCTGGTGGGCCGCACATAAAGTAACACTTATTAATAATTTACAAAACTTTATTTATAATAAACATAAGAATAAAAAAATATAAAATTTAAAAAAAAAGTTGAGATTTCATATACAAATTTTAATGCAAAATAAAAACAAACAGGAAAAGAACAGAAAAACGAATTAACTTGTTATTTTTAAAGAAAAATTTGGCACTGTTTTTTCGATACAAGCTTATCAATATCAGCCGGAATTAATAAGGTAGCTACACGTACGCAGCTTTCTAAACGTGCATCACTCAGTCTTGATCGGTGGTCATTTTAGATTAATTTCTTCTGCTTCTTCTTCCTACTTCAATAATAGGCTCATGCCTGTTTTACTTCGGTTTTTAGCCTCAATTGATGTTTTCTGACCATCTTTTCCTCGATCGTCCCATCGATCTTCTTCTATTTGGCGATTTGTCTCTTGCTATTCGTACTGTTCTATTTTCTGTCATTCTTTCTATTTGTTGATTCCATTCTATTTTTCTTCTTTTGGTCCACCTGTTTATGTTCTCTATACCACATCTCGCTCGTATTTCCTCACTTCTTACTCTGTCTCTTGGAGTTTTGTTTGCTATTTTTCGTAAGACTTTCATTTCTGCTGTTTCCAGTAATCTTTGTGTTTTCGCCGTATCTGCTCTTGTTTACGCTGTATACGTCATTATCGGTCTTATTGTTGATTTATATATCCTAGTTTTCGTTTCCCTTGTGAGGTATTTGTTTCTCCAAATTGCATTGTTGAGACATCCTGCTGCTCTGTTCGCCATGTTCACTTGTTTTTGTACTTCTTCCTCTACTTTTCCGTAGCTTGACAGTTTAATTCCCAAATATTTCGTTTCCATCACGTGTTCTATTATTTTTCTATTTACAACCAGTTTACATCGTCTCGAATCCGCTGATTTCACTATCGATTTAGTTTTCTCTGTTGAGATCATCATGTTGTATATGCGCGCCATATCTTCGAATTCTTTAATTAATCTTTGTAGGTCATCTTCGTTTTCGGCTATTATTATGGCGTCGTCGGCGTAGCATATTATCTGTATTTCCTTTTCTTCTATTCTATATCCTCTTTTTTTTTAACTTTCTTTATGATTTCATCCTTTATTAGATTAAATATTAATGGGCTCAGCAAATATCCTTGTCTAATGCCAGTTTCATACTTGATAGGTTGTGAGAGTTTTCCTCTAGATCTTACCATAGCTATGTTATCTTTATATACATTCTCAATGGTTTTTACTAAATCCAGTGGTATTCCCCTGTCATATAATAAATGTATCGCGTCCTGAATTCTCACTCTATCGAACGCTTTCTTCAAATCTATCAGGCACATATATGCTGGTTTTTTGTATTTCAGCGACTTTTCTTTTATTTGTCTTATTACAAAAATTACATCCATGCGTGATCTTCCTGTCCGGAATCCTTGCTGTTCCTCTTGCAGAGTTATTCGTTCGTTTATTTTTGTCGCTATTATTCTTGTTGTCAATTTGAGTGTTGTATTTAAAAGATTTATTGCTCGATAATTATTGGGGTCTTTCTTATCTCCCTTCTTGAAGAACATCAGCATGATCGCTCTCCTCCATTCATGTGGTATTCTGTTCGTGGTGATTGTTTGTGGAATAAGAAGTTGCAGTTGTTGTACAAGGCAATCACCTCCATATTTTAAGAGCTCATTTGGTATTTGATCTTCTCCTGGTTACTTTCTATTTTTTAGTTTACCTATTGCTTGTTTCACATCTTTTTGGGAGATTTCGGTCTTTTCGTCAGTTATTATACTTGGCGTTTTTGGTAGAGATTCCTCGTTTTCTTTCTTAAACATTTCTGTCAGGAAGGCCACCCATTTATCCTCTTCTATGTGTTCTATTTCAACTAGTTCTTTCATTTCACTTCTTTGTTGTCTTATAAAGCGCCATACTTGTTTCTGTTGTCCGTAGAAATCCATCTCTAGTCCTTTTGTGAATCTTTCCCAGTAATCTGTTTTTGTTATTTTTACCAATTGATGAGTTTCAGTTCTTATTCTTTTATATTCTTCATATGATTCATTCGTTTTATCTGACCTATATTTTAGGAAAGCTTTCTTTTTTTGGTGACATTTTTGTTTAACCTCTAGTGTAAACCATGGTGTTTTCGTTGACCACTTTTTGTTTTTGTTTATTGTTTTCGTTCCAAGGGCTTCTCGGGCAGCGTCTAGAATATTTTTCTTAAGTGTTCTTTATCTAGTTTCTACATTGCTTTCATTTTCGATATTTTTTATTTTTATCTTCTGCTCTAGCTTTTTTTGATGAAATGATTTTATGGAATCATCTCTTAAATTTTCTATTTTTATTGTTTTCTCTGAATTCGTTTGTTGAATCTTCTCTTTCCATTTTTTATTAAATCTTATTTTACCAAGTACCAAATAGTGATCGCTTCCCATGTTGGGTGATGTCAAACTTCTCACATCCGCTATCTGTTTATGGTGAATATTTCTGTTTGTGACCACATAATCTATCATTGATCTATGTCCTCTTGTATTTTCAAACGTGTAGTTGTGTTGAATTTTATGATCAAAAAATGTGTTGGTTATTCTCAGTTCGTTTGATGTGCAGAAGTCCACCATTCTCTTTCCGTTCTCATTGTTGACTCTTTCGTTAAACCTTTGTTTTATTTCAGGTATTACTTCGTTTCCTATTCTAGCATTGAAATCTCCCAATAATATAAGTAATTCATTTTGCTTTACTTCTTCTTCCACTAATGTTTGGAGCTCATCATATTTTATCGCTGTCAGGTTTGTAGTCTTCTGGTGCATATATGCCTATTATGTTTATAATTTTGCTGTTCGCCCTAATCTTTACTAAAAGTATCCTCTGAGATAGGTACTTGCAATCTTTAATTTGATCTTTATATTTTGTTTTGATCATTATTGCTACACCTTTCTTTGTTCCTTCCTTTCTTGTTTCGGAACCCCACTATATATAAGTAAATATTTTCCAAGCAGCGTGTGTCCTTTACCTTCTCCTTTGTTTCCTGCAGGGCGCAAATATCTATTTGATGTTCTCTCAACTCTTTTTCTATTTCCTAATCTCTGTTAGTTAGGCTTTTTATGTTCCACGTTGCCACTCTCATTATATTTAATTTCATGGTTGAAAATAATTGTTCGCAAACATACGTACTTCCGAACAGAGACATAATTTGTTTTGCATTTTTCGTCAAAAGCGGAAATTTTTCAAGGCTCACATAGGATTTATAAAAAATTTCGATGCTTACTGAGAAAAATACATTTTTTAAATCGGTATTATTCTGCATGTCAATCACTTCCATTTGAAAGTCTTCGGGAACTGTATCCACATCAATATTAAATGGCGAGGAAAACATTTTCATGGAAACCTCTCAGCTTCGAACATTTGGAATCTTAATTGAAATTCGTTCATTAAAATGTCTATATTGAGCGTATTTTTAAAAAGTAGTAACGTTTTCTTTTTCTAAATGTAGAAAGTGAGACACATTATTTAGCAAAAGATGCTGTTTCCACAATTTTAATTTACGCTCAAAGCCCTGAATTGTATCATACAAATTGCGAATAAACTGTCCTTTGCCTTAAAGTTCCAAGGGCTGGATTGTGCGGTAAACTGTAATCTCTAGGGGTGGTCCATAATAGAGCTAATAAGGGTCACAGTGGAGAGGCGACCTACGCCCCACTCATATGATACCTAACCTATTCCGTCCATTACAATAGACATCAATTTCCTAAACAATTTATTAGGTTTTGTTCCGCAAATTTTATGCAAATAACAGTGTCCTTGTGTGGGACCATGCATAAAGTTACTGTATTGAGCACTGTAGCGGCATCTGTTGCATAGGTTCCAAAATAGAGATTTTCTTGTAAACAGTGTGTGAGCTCTCGAGGTTATTGCGTAAGAAATAATAAACCTCGTGGACAGAATATAATTTTGGTGTTTATTTGTATTTGTTCTGTATTTTTTATAAGTCTCATATGAGCGTTTTTATTGAATTATGATGTCCATTGAAATGGACAAAAAGAAACGTTGGGTAAAACCTCTTACTGAAGAGCAACTTCTACCCTACCTCATGAACGATAAAGATTCGATAATTCTTGAGCTGTCAGATGACGATTCCGAAGACAATATAGTTGCTGACCTGTTAGATTTCAACCACGATTACGATTATGCTCAAATCCGACCTCTACTGGAGTATTGCTCGCACATTTGGGGTTCAGCACCAAGGCATTCTCTTCGTCTTCAGAAAAGAGCCATTCGCTTGATAAACAGCTCAACTCTCACAGATACCCTTCACCCTCTAGAACATAGAAGAAGAGTTGCAGATCAGTCATTGCTCTACAGATATTTCCATGGCAGATGCTCCAGAGAAATAAAAACTCTTGTACCACCATTGGCCACATTCGGCCGAAGAACTCGGCACGCTGATCAGTCTCACCCATTTACTCTCAAGATTGACACTACAAGGACCAATCTTCATCAAGAATCCTTCTTTTACAGGGCTGCTACGGAATGGAATAAGCTTCCAAAATCAGTTTTTCCAGAGAACTATGACCTACAATTTTTTAAAAAGCGTGTCTACAATCATTTCCTTTCTATAATCCCTTCCCCTTCTAATAGTCCGCGGCCTACACGATAGGTCTACCCTTTTTGCGACTATTTTCATAAAAAAAAAAAAAATGACATTGTTGAAGATATCTTACAAGAAATGGAGATAGAAACATCTGAAGTAATAAATGTACAGATGGTTGTTGAGAGTGAAAATAAAGACAATACAAAACAAATAAGAGACGAAAAAGCATTACGGAAAGAACAAAAGGAATATTTCACAAGCCATGATTTTACAGACAAAGGAGACATCAGATGGAAAAATAATGTAACTTATGAAACACGTCCAATCCACGGTTTATTTCAGAAAATCGTCCAATACATCACTTTTTTCATGAAATATTTTCCAGATAGTTTATTGCCCAGATGTCGGAAATGACCAATTTATATGCAGTACAAAAAAATAACGCCCGTTTACCACCAACCATTATGGAAGAAATAAACAAATTCCTTGACATTCACGTTATTTTAATTAAGATTGTCTCTGGAAAGTCAAAGATATGTACAATGCAATAAAAAAAAGATGTAAAATGTAAGAGCTTCAATTAGAAACGAACCTGAGTGTCGACGAACAAATTGTTTCTTTCAAGGGACAATAGTAATGCAGATGGCTGAGTGGATACAACAAAAGTACTGTTACGAAATTACTTCTTTCTTGGGTTTGGTGATTTTAAACTCTCGATACAGTAACAAAACAATTTTTATTCCAATACTTTTACACAATGAACTTTACTTTTACAAATCACTTAGATACAACTAATTACATTTCATAACTCATAAAAACTTAAAATTGACTTCCGCGGCCGCTGTCTTTATATTACTCCGAAAGGCCTTCTAGAAAGAGCCCGATCAATCTTTTATTTTGGAACTAGTAGAGCCCTCGTCGAGAATTTGCGGGAGCTTTCCTTTTGTTCGCCGCGCCGACATTCCCCCAATTATGACGGACGCACTGTCGCGACAGACAAGGTCTTAAAAAGGACTTAAAAAATCGTAACAGTACTATGGTCTTTATTTTAATAATTATTTTAGGACCTACAATTTATTTTACTATTTGAATACCAATCATATAATGACCGTAGGGATAATTAGAGTCAACAGATTTGCTGGACCAACGTTGATAAGTGACAAAGATCTTAAAAAAAAGACAGAGATTCTTCTAACGAATGTGTTAGTGAAGATGGAATAATTATAATTAAGTGGTACGATAACAAACCAATTATTGTTGCTTTAAACTTTGTTGCAGAAGGGAAACTAGATGACTTTAAAAGGTGGGATAAATCTGTCGAGGAATACGTTATGGAACCTAGACCTGAAGCTATAAAACTCTAACGCATATATGGGTGGTGTTGTCGAACTAGATTTTTTGTTCAGTACTTACAGATCATACATATAGACGTTCTCGCAAATGGACGGTACACACATATGATTACGCAACTGTCATTGGTGAACGCTTGGCTGGAGTTTAAACAAGACGCTCAACAGCTTGAAATTCCAAAAAGGTTTAAAACGAGACATTAAAAGATAAAGATTAAGTTATGCAATAATAATAATCCGTTATCTCTTTCTAAAGTATACGGTATTTCAAGGCCGTATCTGGATAAAAAATTTTGAGTGGGTATAAAGTTTAAAGGATTCAATAAATGACCTATAATTTTTTAATACATTTTAATAAACAATAACAACAGGCCCAGCATAAATATATAAATTTTACTCTATTTCACCTGAGAGTAAAAAAATCTAAGAATGGGATTTTTTTAAATTAAATATATTTACTTTTACCAGATGTACTTTACAATTGCTTAAATGATGACATATTGATATTAAAATGGCTAGTTTGTATTACAAAAATAAGATTGATGGTGATCCTTAATTTTTTTTAATGTACCTATATTTAAAAAAATTGAGCTTTTATACAAAAATTTCGAAACTGGTGTAAAGTTTAACTTTTGATAGACCATTTTATTACCTGTTACAAAAGATTATTTCACAACATATACCAATAGTTTACAATAAGCTTTATCACAATAAAAATTAGACTATAATTTACAAAATAATTTAATAATATATACCTACTTTACAAATATGTATATTAAATTATAAAAAAAAATTACGATTAACTTAAGCAACTTTTGATTGATATATTGGTAGCTGTTTAATAAATGCATCCAATTTGGTTTTAAATAATTCAGATTCAATTGGTTGCGAGAGTTTACAAAGAGGATTCTTGACTACATACTCCACATACACCTAAAAAAATATATAACATGTAAGATGATGATAAATAAAAATTTTTAACAGTTTTTTAAACCAGTGCAAAGATTATAGAAATATAAAACTTACATACATAAATATAGTCACGACTTTTTCCCATAGGGGTAGACAGAGAAGATCAAATCATTCATTCTCAATCCATAACCACTAACCACCTTAATTTCATTCATCATTCTTTTAATCAATATATGCAAACAGTTTGCGGATGATGCTGAGTACACTAATGCCTTAGTAGTCCTGTCGCAGTCCAGTTGTAGTCCTGCTGTGAACCTTTTCATTTGTAATGCAAAATGGTAACAGCCTTGCACCAATCTTCTAGTATGCTATCGCTCCTCTAGCAAAGGTTAAAAAGACCATACAGCAGACTAGCTACCTCGCCCTATCCAGCCTTCAGCATTGTATATATAGAATATTATATATAGCATTGTTGTATAAAAAAGCATTTATAATTGCATATTGTAAAAAAATCAAATTAATTCTTACTTGACTATACAATTGCTGTAAAATTTCTCTAACTCCTTGACAATGAATATCTGTATTTAAAACAATTTTTAATCCTGATGGTGTTTCAAAAAAATGAAGTGTATATTTTGAAGTTTTATAAAATAAAAAGCCTTCCTTTGGGTCCGTAGGTGATATTTTACTTACAAATGATTTAATGGAAAAAAGCATTCCATACATTAGTTTTGCTTCCTAAAAGTGATAAATGTATTTATTATAAACTGTTTGATTTACAATCTAGGAAGATAAAGTTTTGAACATTAAAAGATATTCATATTTTATACAGACAAAAATATACTTATTTTTGAAAAATACGTTGATTCGTTCTTGTTTAATTGTTAACAGATTCTTTTATTTTGCAAGGAACCAAACAAAATATAAACTAATGGAATATTAATATGAAATATTTAACAATTTTAATATATAGGTATTTGTTTACTTCTTCCTTGGTCATTCCTGATTGTTTCATTCTATTCCATTCTTGATAGTAAAGGATAATTCCAGATTTGTCAAATATGTAAATGTTGTATACAGTCATCCTAAATAATGTTAATTAAAAAACGTTAATTTCATGAAGAACATTTATTCAATTTTCTTTGTTTATCTTAACCCAGATCTTAACCTCTCAAAGGTAAGAATTGTCAAACATAGATAAACTAAAATGTAAAAGTTTCTTAACAGTAACCACCTAAATGAATCCGTGATTGACAAATAATTTACGTTAATGATAGGAAAAAATCACGGAGTGGGCGACATCTATTATTGATTGTATGAGCTTCTCGAGGTGTGTACAACAAACCAACCTCCATTTTTTTATATGGGTGAAAAGTAAACTTTAAAACGATATTTTGTAAGGAATTGGTGTTAATAAACCACAAAACTCGAAAATGCAAAGGATTAAAAAAGCTCTGTTCCCCAATGCTCTACATATGGCAATTCGATTACATCTTTACAAAAATTTCCTTCAAATCTTAACGTAGCTCAGAAATGGATCTCATGCATAAACTTTTGATACTTTTTTCATTGAGACCGGCAGTTCCACATAAAATGATGTGGCTAGCTTTAAAAACCTATTCACCTTCCTTAATTGGCCGAACACCTTTTGATATTGATATTTCGACTTTCATAGGCATTGCAACAAGAACTCCAGGGACAACGGAACTGAAAAACTTTGAAAACAAACCAAAATTGATACCTAGACACACCTGGTCTTTACTGGCATTCAACAAGAAACTAGCGACAATAAAACTGAAACGTCGAAAACAAACCTTGAATCCAGCTTTAATCCAATAGTTTAACAAAAAAAATCAACTGAAATTTTGGAGATAACTAAAATTCCCTTCAATAAAAACTTTGATTTTACAAGTGATCAAATGACAGAATATTTGTTGTCACACCTCGATCCGCTATTTTGACGAATGACTTCGCATTCTTAACAACCTAACCTAACATTTATGTTTTGTTTACTTTTTAATGTGTTTTCCTAGTTGATTTTTACAGAATTTTAACAGTATAAATTTTATAAACCGTTCATAATCATAATAGAAAAAAGTTGTGTTTCATGCTCTTGGTTTTAATCTTCATGTTTTGTAAACGTATACTTGTGTGTAGAATTGCAATAATGTTTAAATGCATTGTATGCAACAGAGTTTACTCATCCCAAAAAGCTTTGAATAAGCATAATAGGATACTGCATCATATTTTTAAGGAGGTAGTATATGATTGTAACTATGAAGGTTTGTGTAAAAAAATTTTGGCATCCAAACGAAAACTGATATACCATTATAAAATGCACAAAATTCCAAAGCAAAATTAAAAAAAGAAAAAACCTAGGAACACATATCAGTGTTACGAATGTGATAAAGTCTTTCATACTTTCATAGCTAGAGTTTGTCATATACATTAGAAATATTGAATTATTTCAATACCCGATTTCAAAGTGAGGTACCATTACTTCACAGGCTGAAACCAGAGGTTACTAGAATACTCAGAATTTTATATAGCAATTTTTCTAAACACAAAATTTTTGTAGATCTAGATGTTTTCAGTTTTGATCACAAAAATCCAACATATTTTCTCCCTAATATTGCTCAACGTTTTGAAACAAAATCTCTACTTCCCATACTTCAAAAATTTAAAATAACTTCATTGATTCTCCACAAAATTGGACAAGGCTGCCTTAAGTTCACTCCATCTAAAGCAATGCTTTCTACCAATATCTGGTGAATGTTTATACTGATTGTATTTGATTGTATTCTATGAATAATAAAGGAAAAGTGAAAATTATTTGAAATATGTTCTTCCCTCGGATTTCTCGTTATTGGTTTCAATATTGTCACCTCTTTTTTTAATGAATGAATCGAGCAGAGTAACTTGATTTTTGTTCATGACCATCTCTGTTTACATAGTACGGTGAACAGAGATAAGCATAGAAAAAAAATCAACGTCAGCAGGTTTAGCTACACTAACGAACGAACCTTCTGAGTTTGTGGTGTTCTATGTCAAAATTACGGAGGTTATGGTAAGTGTCGAGTTTTAGAGCATACATTAATTATTACAATACCACCGTCGACTCCGACCAATCCGGTGCGACACAATCTGCGCATGCTCTATTCTTGGTTTGGACCCTTTCCCGCTGCTGTGTTTTGTTCAGTGATTGTCATGCAATGTTAATATCAATTAGTTCTAACTTTTTTGAATTGCGATATATTATAATTTGGCGATTTAACCTTTTTTTGTGCTACAAAACTTCAGTATTAATTGTTATTAATTTTTGGAGCAAACATGGTGAGGTAAATTATATCTTCTAAGAATGAAAAAATTTTTTTTAACCTCAAATTTATTTTCAGCAATAATTTGGTTCGTCATGCAACAAAGAATTTAGCTGTGTAACGACTAAAAATCGACATATTAAAAATGTACATTATGAAACTGTTGAAAAGAAGAGATCAATTCATATTAAGTGTCCTTTCCGAGGAACACAAATTAACGTTTATGAGGATTTAATTAGAGTTGTTCATCAAATATTTTAAATTAAATTACTTAATAATACAAAATGAATTGGTTTTTTTGGTAACTGATTAAATTTTATTAAAATTTATATTTGTGTGCAGAAGGAAGAGAATATTAAACAAAATATTGAATACTTATATTTATTTAAAAGTACCTAAATAAAACAAAACAATTAAAAACATGAATATATATTTAAAATATGTTATTTAAAATTGCAATGGAATCTTTTTATATTACAAAATATATTGGAATTGAAAGTGAACAAAAAACAATAAAAAAGTATACTTTTGAAATCATTAAGGGTTGCTTTTTGCCAGTGACGAAATAAAAAAATTAATGTTACCAAATTATTGTGTGAGTTGAGTAAAATAATAATTGTTTGTAAAAAAGTGTTATGGAACGATTTAAGAGTAGAAACATTTATTGTCTCTCAACCCTTACTTTCTTGATTATTATTTTATATCCTTACAAAACAGTAAAATAACGGGTAACAGAAACACTATCACAGAAAAACTAAATTATGTTCATGTGCAGAGAGAGATGTAAATCCCTCTCGCTTGTTGTCTCTCTTCTCCTTACTGCTGGCACATCGATTCAGGTTGAAAATAAACTACAGCGACCGTTCCAGTGTGTTTGTTTAAGTTCAATGGTTTTAGGATGTGGAGAGCAAAATGTGAACCAATGGAAGCGTTTCGCTTTATTTCGGGGGAATTTGACTAATCACGTCTGGCAACACAAAAGGCCAGTTGTACAAAACGCAATTCACCGCTAGTTCAGTTGAACCGTAATTAACTGGTGAACGTGGTTCACATACCATTCGGTTGTACCAAATCTAGTTCAGTTGATTGACGATCAATTTAGGTTGGTACATAAATTCTTTAAAATTGCTACTTCAGTTTTTAAATATACGGTGTTCTGTGGTAATTTATGTGACTTTTGATTTTGATACTCAAGCATATTTATTGTGTTTTGGAAATTACGAAGTTTATTATGGATTTATTGAATGAGCTGACGGAAGATGAGGACTTTTTGGAGTTGATAAATAATTTTCATCACTTAAGGCTGCCACAAACATATAGGGAACGCCCAAGTTATTATACAAAATGGAATGATAGAGATTTTAAATTTGGATTTCGACTTTCAAAGGAAGTTGTACAGTTTTTGATTGAGGAATTGTTGGAAAATATATCTTCTAAGACTGATAGATAGGTAACATGAATATTTATTGTTGATATTATGATTAAAATATTTTTTTATCAGGAACCATGCTCTTTCTCCAACTGATATGGTATTTTTTATGCTAAGATTTATGGCAATTGGTTGTTTCCTGCAAGTAGCTGGACATTTTTGTGGCATCGATAAATCAACAGCAAGTAGAATTGTGCACAAGGTGTTAAGTGAGTTAGCAGGATTAAAGATTTAATACATTAAAATGCCTGATAGTGAAGAAGAATTGTAAATAGTAAGAAATAGCTTTCATAATATTGCAAGATTTCCAAAGTGTATAGGAGCAATTGATTGTACACACATACATAAAGTCACGCCTTTTTCCCATAAGGGTAGGCAGAGACTACTTCCTTCCACTTGCTACGGTTCTTACACACATCTTTTGCTTCCTCTACTTTCATCAGTGCTCTCATACATGCTCGTCGGTTGTTGGCACTCTTGACCTGGCCTTTCTTCAAAACAATGTTGATCTGATCGAGATATGTTCTCCGAGGTCTACCTCTACCGACTTGTCCATTCACACTTGTACACACATTAAAATCAAAAGTTCAGGTGGCCATAATGCCGAGATTTTTAGAATTAGAAAGTCATTCTTCTCACTGAATGTGCAAGTTGTTGGAGATGAAATATCAAAAATTAGGAATATTGTTTGTCGATGGCCAGGTTCTTGTCATGATGAAAACATTTAGAAATTCGAGAATAAAACGTCTTCATAAAGTAGAAGCTGTCATTGTTGCTTGTGCAGTTCTGCATAACATTGCTATAATGATAAATAAAGAAGAACCAGGAGCAGATAATGCAGAAATTGAAGCAGCAATTGAAGTAACAAATAACGTGAACAATGAAATAACTGCAAGGCATGCCAATGTTGGACAATTGAACAATACTACCAGACATGTTTTGATTACCTACTCAGTATTTCCAAGCCTTATTGAATGAGAGAAACGAGTGAATGTATTTAATTTATAAAACATGTAGTATGTATTTTTAAGTTGAACCATTGAGAAATGAAAGATAGCTTAACTACTATTATATTTAATGTGAAATTACAAATAAAGTTATTCTGGGGAACATACAGACTATCTAAATATTTATTTTTTCAATATTTCCATCCTCTGGTAATGTTCCTGCCTTAAAAGTTCTCTTCTCTCCACTGCATCCTTTTCCATAATTTCCAGTTCCTTCATGTGTTTTTCCTGCATTAGCTTCATTTTCATATTATGTTTTTTGATTAAACATTGTTTCTGGACATCCACCAGCTGCTTCGCATATTTTTCTTTCGTCCTCTTCTTTATATTTTCGTATTTATTTTTTAATGTTTTTACATCTCTATACTCTTCACCAGAAATCATGTTAAACTCATTTGTGAGCTTCAACCATGCACTCGCTTTAACTTTATTTGTATTAGTATCTGTCCGTTTACATTCTATCTCTCCTCTATACTTTTTTGCAAGGGTAAGAAGAACGCTACTTTCTTTTGGTGTGAAATTAACTGACCTGAACTTTTTGGAGGAATCCATTATTTTTGTAATAAAACAAGTTAAATATTAAACTTATTTGAGTTTGTAAATCATTTACAAAATCCACAACAGAACGAACTGTAGAAATAATATTCAGTGGAATGAATCCGCTTTCAAAATGATACTGATAACTACTCTTTGTGATAACCTACAAACAATCTCACGCAAAAGCCAATCTATTCATTTCTGACATTATGTTGAGGTTATAATTCCAAGTTTAACAACTTAACCGTGTTAAAATCACCGATCAGTTGACATCGCTGCTGATTGACAGTTCATCGTTGATCGGAATTGGTACAACTGAATTTTACTCATGATCTCGATTCAACGGTGATCTATCAATGAACTTGGTTGGTACAACCGGCCCTGAGTCTGTCTGTCAAGTCAATCTGAAGTTTATGGGTGGTTAAATTAAATTAACCTTAAAAAATAATTAAATTTAAAAAATGGCTTTATTTTTTAAACGAGTATGCTCACAACTTTTAAAATGTACTAATATTAATAAAACAAATTTAGTGTATACAAATACGCCAACATTGTCGTTAATTTCTTCTTTGCAAAAAAAATATTCAAATGCTCCTACTCCTTATAAAATTGTAGATACTGAAGCAGAAAAACAAAAGGAGAAAAAAGAGATTATAACTAGAGTGAACCATATTGTCGCAAACAAATCTGTTGGAAGGTTATTCGCAGTTATTCATGTTGCAGGAAAGCAGTTCAAAATTACTGATGGAGATATTATTGTTATAGAAGGATACTGGCCACCAGATGCCGGAGACAAAATAACATTAGATAAAGTTTTGTTAGTTGGATCAACAGATTTTACTTTGATAGGTAGTCCGATAATAGAAAAAGGGCTGATTAAAGTAGAAGCTACAGTAATTGAAAAAACACTATCACATACCAAAACACATTTTCGAAAGAAGAGGAGGAAACAGTATATGAGAATAAATTTTTACAGGATTCCTCAAACTTACCTAAGAATAAACCATATTAGTATTGAAGATGAGGTTAATAATCCTAAGGAAATTAGAGGATTAGAAACTGCAATATTTTAGGTATGATTTAATGTATAAAATGATATTTACAACTTCATAGACATTAAAAACATTGTTTGTTAAATTAATAAATTTTATTTAATTTATCTAGTAGTATTAAAATTCTGCAAACATTACCTAATGATTCAAACTTCATTTTTGACTATTAAGTAGAATTGATTTTACGTCAATTTGAATAATTTAATTAGACTATTCTTATATTTTTATGGCAAACATTTTTTGTGTTTTATTTTTTAACTCCAACAATCTCAGAGATTAAACATAAGTAAAGACAATTTTCTTGGTGGGTACATGGGGTACCATGACTTATTATTTACAAAATCATTGTTTTTTGAAGTGCTCAATTTAGCCTGTATCACATAGTAATGTTGATAGGTAGTAAACATATAAGTTATTACCTAGGTGTCAATATAATTTTGTGTATTATCTATTTATAGATGCATTTTACCTTTAATATAATAAACAAATACACATAAGTTGAGATTTCTTGGTGGTGTCAACAAGAAAGATTAAATTGTACTATAAATAGAGAGAATCGTTTATTCCTATAACTCTCTAAAAGCAAAACCCATGTAGAGATCCCTCAGTGAGCGGGCTGAATTAAAGGAGGTCAATTGTATATCATATACATTTATGTATTAAGACAATTCATCATCTGGTAATTCTTCATCCTCTGAGTTTTCTTCAGTCTCATTTGTACTGTAAAAATAACACACTGCTCCTGGTCACTTTTTTCATGTACTTTTTCTACCAATTTAGTCTCATATTTTTGAGCATCTTTGCTTACATGTTGCCATTCCTTTATAGTAATTTCAGAAAAAAATTTATTATCTCTACACTTCTGCTAAAAATATTCGCGCATACTTTTTTGTTTACTATAGAGATAAGTAATCTACTGGCAAGATATGCACACCAGTGCTATAATTTGGAAATATTTTTTATCATGGTTTTGGAATCAACTACTAGATGGAACTAGTGCCGTTGATTCCAAAGTGAGTTGCTATGCTCATGCTCCTGTTTTTCTAAGTGAAAAAACAGAAAAATGAATGTTTTAATTATTTAAGAAAGAGAAAGAACTATAAAAAAAGAATATTTCTGCAAGGGTACACTGTATGCTTTTTGCTTTCATATTGTTTATTATTTTTTTTTAAACTTTTTGTTTAAAAAAGAATAATGAGTGGAATTTAAACTACCTAGTTAGCTTTTTAAAAATTGTAAAAATTTGTGCCAAAAAGAAACTAAACAACCTAAGAGCCCAAAATGAAAATGTATCAAACATTTAAAAACTGTGATTTAAATGGTGTTAGCTGACCATTAAAAAATCAAAAATGGTTCAGCTACCTACTTAACGATAAACATCATGTAAGTTATAAATTATTAAAATGTTCAACTTTTGCAATGTTTTTGTTACTTTTCTTGTTCTCTCTGCTACATTTTATTTTTTGATTTAAAAATTTCAGCGTAAAATAAATGTGAACCCTAGTGTACAAAGACACAAATTAAGAAAAATTATCACAAGGATGATGAAAATGAATATTAACAAATGAAGTTTTAAATTTTGCACCAATTTCGTCTTGACAAGCGGTGTTTTTGAAGCTTTCAATAAAAATATATTCCATATTAAAAATACAATCAGCAATGTCCTCTGTTGGGCATTGTTAGTTCACTAAACTGAGATTTTTGAGTTTCATATGCCTTAAGCCTACTCGAAAGCGTTTGATTATGTACAATGGGCTAAACTATGGGATGTTCTGCATGTCATGGGGGTTCCCGCTCATCTAATATTAATTACTAAACAACTTTATGAAAGCAACACAGCTCACGTGCGAATTGACGGCATGCTGTCAGCCGAAAGAAAAACGGAAAAAAGGGTTCGTCAGGGCTGTATACTATCCCCTATGCTCTTTATTGTTTACCCTGAATTCATCATGCGACAGGTGCTGGACAACTGGGAGGGAGGTATAACTATTGGTGGAACTAGAATGTCTAACTTGAGATTCGCTGACGACACAGCTCTCCTAGCAACCACAGAGGCGGAACTATTAGCGAGTCTTACGGCCTTAAAGTCAATTACAACAAGACCAAAGTGATGATTATAGACAGAGAACATGACCATCCTCAAAAATCCCAAGTTGGAAGCTGTCAAGTGGTGCAGAACTTTGTATACCTCGGATCTTTAATCGAAAACACAGGCAGCATCGACACAGGCAGGCACGACTAGCTATGACAAAACTTAATAGAATATGGCATGACTCTAACATCACCAAAACAACTAAAATATCTCTGGTCCGATCCCTGGTTTTTTCCATCTTTCTGTACGCGTCATAGTTGGGACGACCAAACAGGCTGATCGCCATCTTATAGATGCCTTTGAGATGTGGTGCTGGAGGAGAATGCTGCGGATTCCGTGGACGGCACATAGAACGAACGTCTCAGTTTTAAATGAAATTGGTAATCCAAGGCGCTTGTCCTCCATAGTATTAAAGCGTGCCCTGACATTTTTTGGACACATTCACAGGAATGACAACATGGAGAAACTAGTTGTACAAGGCCATCCCCCGACTGGTCGACGACGTGGTCGATCTCCTACACGTTGGGTGGATCTAACGAAGATGTGTCTTGATCTAAACGTCAGCGGGGCTTCCGAACTAACTTCTAATCGGATGAGATGGCGAAACACCGTTAGGAGAACAATCGACAAACTATATATTAGTAATGCCTCGGCCAATACCAGCAACAACTGACAATAAAATGGGTTCACAACACATCTGACAAGATGTTATGACTGTGATGATGATGCCTTAAGCCTACAAGATATCGTTTTGTTGTTAACTAAAGCATTTGAATTTGTGAAATTAGTGAATATTTGGCAGGAATGCTGTAACAAATTTTTTTTTAAATATATCCAGTGACATATACAGTATTAACATAGCGTCAAACATAACGTTGACAGTGAGTTCACTCAGAAAAAAAATCCCGATTTCTTAAAAAATATTGAACATTAAACTAATATTTCTATTTATTATGATATAGGAACACTGTATATTTACAGAGAAACATTCAGAGTTTTGATTTAAGTAAAATTAGTGAAGTGCTTTGTGTTAAGGAAGAGTAAGTGTATTTTAAGAAAAATATTTACTGGTTTATCCCGTAGAGTTTGTTTTATCAAAATATTTGCTGGAATTTTTTGTAAGTACATTTAATACATTTATCTAGACGATTTTTAAAAATGTTTATATTTATTTATATTTGTGGACTTGAAATTTTTTAACGTTTAATTTATTTCTGGCTTGATTAAATCTACTATATACATTTATTTTAGTATAAATTTTATTTTATTTGCTGAAGTTTCCCGTAAGCGCTAAATATATTTCCTGGAAGATTTTAAAATTTTATATTTTCTGTCAGACTAAGATTTTTTTGAAATTTATTTAAAGTTAATTTTAATTTGTATGTATTTTATTTTTAGTATAAATTGTATTTATCTCATGGGAAGCTATGAGTAATAATTGTATTGACTAGAACCAAAACGATACCGATAGGGGTCGCCACTTGTCATATTATCTATCTTCGTTTTGATATGCCAAACAATTTTAAAATGTAGTTCGCGAATACTTAAATATAATTTAAAAAAACTAGGTATTAAATGGTAAAAGCACAAAAAGGATGTATTGGCCATGAATCGAACCCGGGCTGCCTGAGTGGCAGGCGAACATTCTACCGCTGAACCACCGATGCGATGAACTGTGTTAATATTTGTTCTGCGCGCATGCGTAGTTCACGTACTAGTTCTATCTCTCTTATCTACTAGTTTATTGCAACAAATTAATGGCTATTTTACCATCAGAATCATAGGTAACATTAACTATTTCCTTTTATTTGTAGTTTTTTTTTATTTTTTGTCGAAAATAAAAAAGGATTATTCCGTTGTAAAGTTATTTTTGGAATGGCTCCTGGTTTTGATTTTTCTTTTGTAAACGATAAGGAAGCTTTTCTAGTTTTGCTCTTTTGCATGGCCTGTGGAGTCGGCTCAATAGAAGCCACTAGTTTCTTGAAACCTCTAAAATCGCCGACAGTTTTAACATTCATTCTTATAGTCGTACACAGATTGGAAACAGATTTTTTTAAATCTAAGATGGGTACAGCATCATCTTCATTTAGCTTCTGAGGTCTGCTAATAGATTTAATGATTCTACATTCTACTTTTTTAGTGGGCATTGTGTTAATAACTAGGTTATGTCCGTCGTCTACAAAAAACCATTACATAGGTACCTAAATCAACTTAATAGTTTTCAAAAAAAAAATTTTTTTAGTTCAACTCAAACATTTACTAAAAGTAACAAAATTATTATAATAGTTAATTTTTAAAGCACATTTATTAGATAGGTGGTTCTAAAAATGCGATAATAGTATATTTTGCAACTAGTGCGATAAGTTGGCGATTGCTCACAGGAGGGAAGTTGAATGCACGAGCGAAGCACCTGTCATGCTTCCTGTGAGGGCGAGACGTGGACTATGGATAGACACTTTGCTACTATGAACGTGGGGGAGGAATAAATGATAAAATTTACACGATGATAGAAGAAAGACGGATTGATGTTTTTTGTGTGAATGAAACCAAGCGAAAATGATGTGAAACCACAATACATGGACCTTATACAGCCTACTGGTCAGGAGTTCCAAAAACCAGCAGAGGTTCTCAGGGCGTTGGTGTGATACTCTCTGCTAGAATAAATGAATGTGTGACTGACTTTGAATGTGTAAGCCCAAGACTTCTCTGGGTGAGGATGAAGGTTGTTCTTACTCGTATCTTTTTGGGATAGTGTGACAGATATTCTAAATTAGTGTAACCAGGATGAAAGAATTGTAATGTTGGGTGATTTTAATAGTTGGGTAGGAGTACATCGTGATGGATATGACAGTGTTCTAGGAATGTACGGTGACGGCAGAGGAAATGAAAACAGAGAAAGTCTACTTGAAGTATGTTTGGAGTGGAATCTTGTGGTAACAAACACAATGTTTAACCATAAAAGGATCAACTTGTACACAAGACAAGAAGGATACCAGAGAAGTATAATTGATTTCGTAATTGTGGATGAACAATTGAAAAAGAAAGTAATGGACACTCGGGCATACCGCGGTGCAGGTATTGACAGACCACTTCTTAGTAATGAGCCGAATAAGAGGTCTCTTTAAGCGGTGGCGGCATCGTGTGCAGGTATCAAGTAGTGTACTAGAGGGTATAAAAATGAGAATTTGCAAGAAGGTATAAAAGAGGAGTTCGTTAGTAAATTGACCGAGAAATTTGACAGTTTAGATGAAGCATATGAGGTTGAAGAATTGTGAAAGCCTTTCAAGGAAGGAATCATGTATATTGCTATTGAAGTATGTGGTGTAAGTAAAATAATGATAGGATGCAAGTTACAGACAATGTGCGTAGAGGTTTAAAAAGCAGTGTCAGAGGAGAAGAAAGCCTGGCTGGATTGGCTAGCTACAAAATCTAATCAAAGAACGCAAAAGGCAACAATTGAGGATGTAAACAAGGCAAAGAATGAGTATAAAATGTTAAAGGTGTGGCAAAAGAGGTTGTGGCAAGATAGAAGAAGAGTGATAAAGATGAATTTGATAGGTTATCTGACGATTTCCAAAACAATATTAAACTCTTCTGGAAGTCTATAAGAACAGCCAGAGGTATAAATACCACCTCGCAACTGAAAAAAAATCAGAAAACAAGATGGTAGTATGGTAAAAGAAGAGAAAGCGTTTTTAAGAGATGGAAGGAATACTTCGAAAGTTTATTTGAGAAAGAGGATACACAAGTACAGGCCCCATTCGGAGACATGAGTGAAAGTTGCAATGAATGTGAAATTAGTACGACAAAAATTGTGAAAGCGTTGAACAGTATGAAATGTGGTAAAGCTGCTGGGTACGACAGGATAACAGTTGAAATGCTGAAGGCTGGACAAAGCGTGGTAGCTAGTCTGCTGTACCGCCTTTTTAACCTTTGTTGGAGGAGTGGTAGCGTTCCAGACGACTGGTGCAAGGTCGTTATCGTGCCGCTTTACAAGGGAAAAGTTTCGCAGCAGGACTGTAAGAACTACCAAGGTATTAGTTTACTCAGCATAGTCGGCAAACTGTATGCAAAGATATTGTAATTAAAAGAGTAACGAATGAAATTGAGAAGACAATTGTGGTCGACATTGTCTATGTATGGGGTGAGCGGTAGTTTAATACAAGCACTGAAATCACTTCACGAGGATTCCACTGCTTGTGTCAGGATAAGCGGAGGTTGCACGGACTGGTTTAACATCGAAAAAGGTGTGAGACAGGGATGTGTGGCTTCGCCATGGCTGTTTAACTTATATATAGGCGATGGTTAATGTTATGCATGATAAAAAACAAAACAAAATGCAAAACAAAAGTAATGAGCGAAGGGTGTTGGCGGAAAAACAAATTATTGGGGCACTGCATAGCTTTATGAACAGCCAGAAACTGTTAAAAAAGACACGTCTGGCTGTGCATAGAGGTGTGTTGGTTCCTACACTTATGTATGGTAGTGAATGTTGGGTTTGGCAGGAGAAGCATGAAAAGTGGATTAATGCTGCGGAGATAAGTAGTCTGAGAAGTATAGCCGGAGTGACTCGGTTGGAAAAAGTAAAGAATAGTGAGATAAGAGAACGCTGTGGTGTAAAAGATGTGGCTACAAATATAGATAAAGAAATGCTTAGATGATTTGGACACGTAGAAAGGATGGATGAAGTAAGATTGACGAAACAAATTTATAAGGCGAGTGTGAATGGACAAGTCGGTAGAGGTCGACCTCGGCGAACATATCTTGATCAGTTCAATATTGTTTTGAAGATTATTTGCTTTTTAGTTTAATTTGTTTTACTCACCCTCTTGCCATTCATCCATCACTCGACACGTTTCTTACCAGTATATTGGATTGGGTGAATTAGGTTAAATTAATAAAAGCGTGTTAAAAACTATTCCATTTACCAACAAAATTATCTGTCTTCGTTTTGATATGCCAAACAATTTTGAAATGTAGTTCGCGAATACTTAAATACAATTTAAAAAAACTAGGTATTAAATGGTAAAAGCAAAAAGAAGGCATCGGCCGTGAATCGAACACGGACTGCCCGAGTGGCAGGCGAGCATTCTACCGCTGAACCACCGATGCGATGAACTGTGTTAATATTTGTTCTGCGCGCATGCGTAGTTCACGCACTAGTTCTATCTCTCTTATCACAAAACAGTTGTATAACGTGTATAACAGGGTCATCTGCAGTGCATTAATCTACAAGTAATATTAAGCTAGTTAAATTAAATTAAATTACATAATGTATTACAGGAGTTAAATTTTGTATGAAGATAAATTTTGAAAGGTTAAAATACTTTTTGAAGGTACATTCATATCTGAGTAACAGAAATTCATTTTAAGAAGCTGAAGGCTTGTTAATGAAGAAAATTAATAGAGAAAAAGTTGATAAAATATGAGAAAAATGTTTATAAAAATGCTTAATACGTACTGTCAATGTGTATAAAAACATCCATGAACAATAAAGTACATCAAACTTGACATATTTTAAATAACCATTATGCTATCTGATTATTTGAAATAAATTGTTAAAAATTATTAGCCACTATTTAGGGCTTCGACAGAAAGCCATGTTAAATTACATTTTACAAAAACCTGTGATTTTTATTTAATAGGTGAGCTTCTACTATCGACGGCAGAAAGACTGGCGTAGTCAATTGTCAACTCAAATTCATAGATCACGAACCGAATATTGTTAGACGGTGTAAAATCGAACTAGACAAGAGACTATCAGAGGGGGTAATAAAATTATTTGGGGTTACTTTAAAAACCTTATTTTTAAATTTTCTATTTAAAATGAGGCCAAACATTTTTAATGAAGAGAAATTATTTTTTAATAAACCATTGAGTCAAGACAATAAATTTGCTCACGATACAAGATCGTGGTCCTAAAGCAAATTCTAATGTAATGACTGTTTCATTAACAACTTAAAGCCTTCAGCTTCTTAAAATGATTTTTTGTTACTCAGATATGAATGTGCCTTCAAAAAATATTTCAACCTTTCAAAATTTATCTTTATACAAAATTTAACTCCTGTAATACATTATGTAATTTACTTAAGTTTAACTAGTTTAATATTACTTGTAGATTAATGCACTGATAATGATCCTGTAGATAGGATTGAAAACGCGTTATGCATAAATGAATTAAATTTTACACCTTATACAGCTGTGATATTAAACACTTGTACACAGCCATCAAGCTATCTCTCTTACTCTCATGGAAAGGATCCCCGAAGAAATGTATGAATCCTGGCGAAACTGATCAGGATAATCGGATATTTTTATCGAATTATTGCATTGTCGTCGGTCTTTGACAAATGTGCGAAGTCTAAATTAAATCTGATCGCTTAAAGTAGGGCGAAATCGGGGCCAAAGAGTCAGTTACAAACATACACGTGAAACTAATACAAGCGTGTTAAAAAATATAGCATCTGTTAATTCGAAAATAAATTTTTAATAAAAATTATAAAATAAATATTTTGACCGGCTCTACCGCCTCAAAACAGCGTGAACAGCTCGTGCCTCGCAGTATATGCTACGCTGGACCAAAGTTGACTGAATATACATATCAGTCAACTTTGGCAGGACACACTACCTATAATATAGTTTCCATTTCTTTAGACCGCGTCGATCGCGCTGGCCGCGACTTGCCGTTCACGCAGGACATTGCGGTATACATTCGTTCATAACTCATGTTTTGTTTCCGAAACTGTATAGTTTTTGAGACGAATAAAGATCCATTCCTACATAAAAATCGACCATTCGCAAATTGGGAAAAAAGATATAATCATGATTATATTACTCATAGTGATGGTAAACAGTGCTAATATAAAATAGAAAATAATCCACAACTATTTATTTGGGTAGAAGCGTCTATCATTCTCTCTAAATTTCTAGTAGTCAAGCTCCTGTTTACACCTATAACAATGACATAATGTTTGACATCCGAATTATAGTTGTGACTAAAATTAATATACGCCATTTTTACAATGATTTCAGTTAGCGGCATTATAGGAGCCGTGCGCGAAATATAGAGGCAGGACTAATGTCAAAGTAAACGCTCTCTAGTGTTTTTTTGCCAAAGATATAGTCCATTGAAATGTTACATTTTTTAGGCCTTACCTTGCGTTTTTTAGAGGACGCAATTTTATTTTTTTGATGTGTAGGGGGGGTCAGTGTAAAGCTAAAACCAAGTTTGTGGGGTCGCCACCCTTGTCCCACGGCCGCCATCTTGAAAATAGGGGTTGAAATTGATTTTACGATATATCTCTTAAACTATTTATTTGATAAAAAAAATTTATTAACATTTTTTGTTGCAAACTAAATTCTCTACAACTTTGGTCCAGTAATTTTTTGTCGTAGAACTATAAATAAAAAAGTTATAAGCGAAAATCTTCAGAGATTCGAGAAAAAAATTTATATTTTTCGATATAACTTTTTTTTTATCATTTTACGAAAAAATAATATCCGACCATTTTTGTAGATCGTTTTTGGAGGAACAACTTTTATTTGCATCATTTTTTCATTAAGTCAATAGCTAAGGTTTTACAGCGCTCCGAAGTGAGTACTATTTTTCAATATTCTTAACTATACCTATATTATACGTGTGTATGTAATATGTCATCAGTTATTGTTTTTTTTATTTTTATTTTGTTATTATAACTTTTTTAATTACAAATTTTGCAATATTATTAATAATTAATTATTGACTCTTTTCCCCACCAACCACGAGGTAGAGTCTAGAGGCGCGTTTTTTTTTACGTGTTATCTCCAATAGGCATAATCCACGGTGATTTTCTAAATTAGAACTACTCCGTCCTCAGTCGTTTCGATGGACCAGGCTGCGGCTCAGCATCTGATCGGCTTTCTGAATTAAATACCAGTGGGAGAACTGGAGAAGGAAACGGTGTTAATGTCGGCGGTTCATCATCATGATTATAAAAAAAAAGTTATATCGAAAAATATAAATTTTTTTCTCGAATTTCTGAAGATTTTCGCTTATAACTTTTTTATTTATAGTTCTACGACAAAAAATTACTGAACCAAAGTTGTAGAGAATTTAATTTGCAACAAAAAATGTTAATAAATTTTTTTTATCAAATAAATAGTTTAAGAGATATATCGTAAAAACCATTTCAACCCCTATTTTCAAGATGGCTGCCGTGGGACAAGGGTGGCGACCCCACAAACTTGGTTTTAGCTTTACACTGACCCCCCCTACACATCAAGAAAAATAAAATTGCGTCCTCTAAAAAACGCAACCCCAAATGTAACTTTTCAATGGACTAATAGTGGGATCAAAACATTTATTAAAAACAACATACTGCTACGATTTTTTCTAGTTCTTTCTTGGGTTTGGCGATTAAAACTCTCGATTCAATAACCAAACAATGTTTATTTCAATACAATAAATTCTATTTTCATTAACCACTTAGATATTCACTTAGCTATACAACTTTTACAACTCTATATAACTATTTACATTTAATAATTCGTAAACACATAAGCTAATACTGAATACTTGTTATGATCGTTTCCCCTTTTATATTTCCGATATCACAGTTCCAGATCATTCAACCTTTTTCTTCATTATTCGACGCGGTTCCAGCGGTTGCTCGACCTTGTCGGACCACTTCGGCGGCTAATAAAGTGAGCGGTCGAATACGGACCCTCGGTGCTGTCGATTTCTCGGTTGCTGACAGGACCGGATCTGTAACAATACAATATTTATAAAAATTGGAAAAAATTATAAAATACGGATTTCAACCAGTCAATAATATTATACATGGCCAAAAAGGAAAATGGAAAAAGTTATTCAACTCTCATCATGTCTATGGCGTAGTTAAATAAACAAATAATTTTGAAAATATTAAAAATATGTGCCAGAAACGAGTGTGTATATGATGTAAATATAGTGGTATAAAAATACCTGTTTGGATCAACGAACTTGCAAAGCCGAACGTACTATACTTGAAAAGAAATTAAAATGGGTTACATTTAAATCCAACTCATTCAATTTATATTTAAGTTTAGCTCTAAATGTATGTGACCAATATAGGACTTTGTGATTTATTTGTTTATTCGCCACAAGGTACTGTGTTACTAAAAATACAACGAAACAATCAACTATTATCTCAGTTATCTGAAACAATTTTATTTTAGCAAATATCTATATCCAAAGATTACATACCAAATACTGTAGTAAAATCAACAGGTTCTTGTGTACAGGCCCGCGCCTAGCACTTTTGACGCCCTTGTGCAAATTTAAAATAACGCACCAAATTTGTATTACGTTCATATGTGAGTACAAATACGGTTAAGTTAGGTATTATCCACTATTGAAAAATAATTTTAAAAAGTATTTCTTTTTCAATCTTTCATCCACATCTACGAAATGAATTATACTTCTTTGGAATCCTTCTTGTCTTGTGTACAAGTGGATCTTTTTATAGTTAAACATTGTGTTTGTTACCACAAGATTCCGCTCCAAACATACTCCAAGTATACTTTCTCCGTTTTTATTTACTCTGCCATCACCGTACATTCGCAGAACACTGTCCATCACGCTTCACTCCTACCCAACTAATAAAATTACCTAACATTACAATTATTTCATTCAGGTTACACTTATTCGGAATATCTGTCACACTTTCCCAAAACTCCTGCCTCGGTAATTGTTTAGATGTGCGGCTCCACATAAAAAAATCGAAAAGTTAACTTATTTAAATGTTTTTTTTTTCGTTCTGTTCTATTTCACGGCGGATTTACGAAAAAAATTATAAAATAATGAAAAATAAATTTTTCAATTAAATATTCAAGTTTAAAAATATCAATTTTTGCAATTTTTCAGGAAAATTTCTTATCCTCCCGGTTTTCAAGTATGCTACTATTTTTTTATACAAAAAACCAAACTGAACAAGTTAAAAAAAATTATATCATTTCACAAATTTTTGTAGATGTTTTTGATTTTTCAACTTTATCGGCCATCGATTTTATAGATTTTTTTAAAATACATTGTACTGTATTTTATATGAAGAAATTTGTTGAATGTATTAGCAAGGCCCCTGCGCATAGATGTTACGCAAACTGTACAACATTCAAGTGGTCTTTTCTAATACGCATTTCTAAAGTTCTTCACCAGGTACTGTTGGTGTTAGGTTGGGACGTTAAGTTAGGTTAGACTTATAATAATCGGAATTAATTAAGGCAGTAAAACTAAAGAAAATAGCCTAACCTAACGTCCTAACCCAACACCAACAGAACCTGGTGAAGTTTGGGGGTTGCTACCAAACTTTACAGGATCACCCGCCGGGCTAATCTAAAAATTGGCTAAAAATTTCATCAAAATCGGTCCAGCCGTTAAATTTTATGTTAGCGTGTCATTCTTGCGTAGGAGCCATGTTAATCTATTCTGTATCATTACAATTTTAGTATAAAAAAAAACCATAAATCATTATTGTTAAATTTGACAAATCAATTAAATAAGATTCACGTCAGGATTGAAAATGCGGGATTACTACCAAACTTTACACGATCATTTATCGGGCTAATCTAAAGATTGGCTGAAAATTTAATCAAAATCGGTCCAGCCGTTGGCGTTGGCTATAGAGAATAATTTGAAAAAGCGGGAACGTATTAGAAAAGATTTCTCATGGAAAGCAAATTTTTTTTTTGAAAATTTACATGAAAGAATCGTAAATCCACTGTAAAAGATAAGAGTAAGAGCCTCAGCCTCACTCAGAGGAGTCTTGGGCTTTCACATTCAAAGTCAGTCACACATTCATTCATTCTAGCAGAAAGTATCACACCAACGCCCTGAGAAGCTTGCTGGTTTCCGGAACTCCTGACCAGTAGACTGTATAAGGTCCATGGTTTCAAATCCTTTTCGCTTGGTTTCATTCACACAAAGAACATTAATAAATATTTAACAGTGGGGTACTTATAATCCAATCAATGAAGAATTTCCACTCCGAATTATTTCTCAGTGACTCGATTGACATGAAATTTTAACAGTAAGTAGAAAATTAAAAAGTTTTAGGATGCCGATGTGCGCTTTGGCACTAATGGTGGTTGCCCATCCCCCTTTCTCGGGAGTGAAAATTATTGTATTTAAAATAACTACATAAATCAATAGAGGGATGAATTATAAGCAAATATTTTATTAATATGTTATTCCTTAAATCCTTATTCATTAGTTTCAGATGAGTTATTCGTTATTGAAATTGTGAATTTGGTGTTAAAAGAACCATGGCTTTGCATAATTTCTCACAAGTAACTCGAAAATGATACAGTTTTTAAAAATTGCAAATAACAAAAATGAAGCTTGTAAAAAACCAAACTGAGTTGATTGAAGGTTACTTTATATCTGCCAACGTTAAAATCAAATCATTTGGCGGTAAATATCACAAAGCAGTAAACTTTTTGGAAAAAACGTATACATTTTTTTTGAAGTAGTTAGCGTGACACTACGAAAGTCGCCATTTTCGGTGTTTGTGATAAGAAAAAGATTTTAATTATCATATATATGCACCATCAAAATATTTTCATCATTAAGGGTGGTTTCTAAGAGTTGTGAGGTTGTCATAAATCATAAACTATAATCCACAATATAAAAAAATATTTATTTTACATATTTCTTTCTTTATGATTTTAGTTAATAAAACGCCTATATCTATAGTTTTTACATTTTTTAACATAAAGGGTGGTTTTCATCCCTTAAAAATAAGAAGTACCTATCGGTCACAAATAACTTTTGATCTAAATGGTAAGTTAAGCTTAATTTCAAATTTTCATGAAAATCGGTTCACTGGGATAAGTTCGGAGGCTATACCCTATTTTTCTCCTCATTGACTGAACTATTTGTCTTTAAAAATTAATATTTGAAAAAATGATAGGATAAAGTGGGGGAATACCGGCCGTGGAGGTAATTTCGGCCATCAAGTATCTCCGACCCTATTAAAAAATTTGGCGCGATTCCTATCCACCGATCAAGCATGTAAACAAACTGAGCGCTCAATACAGTTTAGGCAGTGAAAGGGTTAGGTGCGTCATTGGTACTTAGGATTTTATGAAAAAGCACGTGTTGCTATAAAAAAAGTTTGTGTTTGAGGCTGCATATTTCGAAAACGGTGAGTAGTAGATTTAATGTATTTGTATACAAATGAACTAAATTCTGTTGTTTTTCACTCAGTTTACTCGAAAACCTCGTGACTTCAGATATTTATTTTATAATGTCCTGGTATTCATATTATTGTTCGGTAGGTAATTCCGGCCATCTTTGCGTGGGTAATATCGGCATGGCCGGTTTTACCCCATATTTAATTTAATATATTTTTCCTTTTTCAAATGCCGCGGTACTATAAGCGAAAAACTGATAGAGCTTCTTGGACTTCTGAGACTCTTCAGGCAGCTCTTGCTGCTATGGAAAATGGGCGCGCTGTTCGGGATGTTTCAAGAAGTTTCGCTATTCCAAGAGCAACTCTTCAAGATCGACGTAGAAACGGCAAAGTAACTAAGAGTTAATTGGGACGACGTCCAGTCTTTTCTCGAGAACAAGACAGTGAATTATCGGAGCAAATAATCAATCTTTCTAAGCTATTTTTTGGAATTACGTCGGCACAGATCAAGCAGAGCGCCTACACTTTTGCCAAATCAAATAATCTGAAAAATCGGTTCAAGGATGAGAGAGGATCAGCAGATCGTGACTGGTTAGAGGGATTTTTGCGACGCCACCCCCAAATCGTACTAAGGAAACCAGAATCGACAAGTATTAATCGTGTGACGGCTTTCAATAAAGATGAAATTGGAATTTTCTTTACAAATCTCACCACTCTAATGGACAAATATAAATTTTCTCCAACAAGAATTTTCAACGCAGATGAAACCGGCATTACGACAGTCCAACGTCCAAGCAAAATCTACGCTCAAAAAGGCCAAAAAAGAGTAGGGTATTTAACTAGTTGGGAGAGGGGAAAAACCACTACAGTTATGTGTGCATTCAGCGCATCCGGGATATACATTCCTCCAATGTTCATCTATGCCAGAAAAAGAATGGCCGATCACTTGAAGAATAATGGACCCCCAGGCGCTATTTATCGGTGCTCGAATAACGGATGGATAAGCGAAGAATTATTCATCGAATGGTTGAAGCACTTCGAACATTGTGTCAAAGCTTCTAAAGAAGATCCACTTTTATTATTACTCGATAACCACTCTAGTCATTGCTCCTTAGATGCTTACAACTTCTGCAAAGAAAGAGGAATCATTATGCTGACAATTCCTCCACATACATCGCACCGGGTTCAACCACTTGACGTTACTTTTTATGGACCCTTGAAGACAGCATATAATTCAGAATGCGATAAATTCATGAGAAATAACCCAGGTGAGAAAATCAGGCCCAATATCGTTGCTCAGTTGTTCAACAAAGCTTTTGGAAGAGTTGCAACTTTCGAAAAAGCCACTAAAGGTTTTGAGGTGACAGGAATATTTCCTGTTAACCCTGATGTTTTCACTGCAGAAGATTTTGCCCCAGCTGAAAACTTGATTTCTACAAACTCAAGTGAGGCAATTCCTAGAAATGAACAGGTAGAAGAGAATAAAACAGGTGGAAGGGAGGAAGAAATAAGACAACAAAGAATCGATGCAGACACGAACGAAATAGAAACAAGTCAGAACATCAGAACATATCATTCAGAGAAATAATACCAATTCCTGGATGTTCTGGAACTAATAATAAACAAGAAAATAGAGGTGGAAAGAAGCAACAATCGCAACACATCTACACCGATGAAGGAAATTCTGGAAGAAAAAAAGAATGCAAAAGAGAAAAAGTTGCAGAAGGGAAATCGGGATCTACCACAGCAGAAAGCAAATAGTGTGAAAAAACAGGTTTTCGGTAACTCTGATGAGATCGAAGTATCAGGAAAAAAAGACACCAACATTGTCACACAACAGAAAGAGCTTTGAAAGAAAATTAAGATGAACTATCATGATTGTGAGGAGGAAGAAGACAAGTCAGATACCGAAGTTACCGAGGACATTTGTATTATTTGCGGAGAATTCGGAAAAAACCGAGAACTCTGGCTAAGATGTGTGAGCTGTTCCGGATGGGCTCATAAGGATTGCACTGATGGAGATAAAAAGAAAACCTATGTATGCGATTTCTGCCAGTGAACAGAATTGTGGGTAAAAGCGGCCCCCCGGCTGCCATTACCCCCAAGTAGCGAGTAATGCCGGCCACTTGAAATTTTATTTAAATATATATGTTTCCTCAGATAAGTTTTCTTTCATTCGTAATTAACATGTTTCTCATCCCTGAACGTCTTATCTTTCATTGGAACCTTCTAGTTCCCTTCAAAACCTTAAAATCTCCGAGATATTAGAGATTTTCATTAGGGGGCCGATATTCCCCCACCCTATTAAATATGTTTTTTTTTTAATTTCTTATATTAATTTTAACTAAATCATTTCATAATTATATTTATAACATTATATTTATAAATAATTGTTTCAAGGAAGGAAAAGTGAAAACACCATTTGAAATGCAAAAATCCCATTTTTAATGGTTACGTCAAAAAATATCATGGAGGATAGAAGAAAGAAGCACCGTCTCTATGTATGAAAAAGTGTCCATCAAAACACGTCCAACAAGGGTTGCACTACGATACCATAGGATAAATTTTGATACTGTATAAACTTTTATAACAATTAGCACAACCAATATAATATTAAATTTTATTCAGAGTTCACGATAAATATATCACTCTACGCGTTTTTTCACACCAATTTTTGGGTTATATTTGCTAAATTATTTAGAACTACGCAAACGGTTGAGGCTTTTTATACTGATATTTTGTTGACTACTTTAGTCATAAAAGGATTTTAATTTCTGAACTCAGCACACTTCATTTACTTTAAGCTAAATTCATATCATGGTTTTTCGTACGCCAGCGCTATTCTGGTAGGTACTAGAAACTCTATTTTCAGCGTACCGCTGGACACTTTTTCAAGTTCCCCTCCATATCAGACGGTGCTCCTTTCCTCTACCCTCCATAATAAATATATAAAGATTTACTCATTACATGCCATCTGTGATAATACATTGGAACGAAAATTAATCACGTAACTATATTTCCAAATCGTCCATAAGGCTATGGAGGGTTCTACCTAAGACGTTCTACTCTAAGAAGTGTTAACTTATTTGTCTTTGAAAATACCAAAAAAAAAGAAGAAACGTCCACACTTAAAGAAGACTTGCAGCCACAGTATAGTAACACAAAAATAATTCATCCTTAAATCATCTCTATGAAACATCGTGAGTAGGCATTTTAAAAAAATCACAAAAATGCTAATAAGCAGGTGTTCGCCACAGATTATTTATGTGGTGTTCGCGTTAAATTGACAACAATATCTGCTATAGTACTAATTCTGAATGCTGAACGCAAAAATAATTTATATCTAATCTAAATTTCTCTCTATCATGTAGACGTTGCCAAATCTCTAATTGTTGACTACTTTGACGGACAGTTTTGACATCTAATGACATCATTTGTTCACGGCTTTCTACTAAATTTAGGGATGTGTAGACAGTATAAATTGAAATTGTAATTTTTAACTCATAAAAAAGATTATAACAAATTTAGTTTTGTGTAAACTTTACAAAATAATGGAAGCCTATGATGTGATCGTTAACCAACCTGTTGTGATAGATAATGTGAGTAAAATTTTAAAATCATGTATTATTTTTTTCTTAAAACATTGTTATAGGGAACTGGTGTTATAAAAGCTGGTTTTGCTGGTGGTCAAATTCCCAAGTGTAGATTTCCTAACTAGTAAGTAAAAATTTATACTCTTGTAGTAGTCATTAATGAGCACATTTCTAGTGTGGGAAGACCTAAGCATACTAGGGTTATGGCAGGAGCTTTAGAAGGAGATTTATTTATTGGACCTAAAGCTGAAGAACATAGGGGCTTACTTTCCATAAAGTACCCAATGGAGCATGGTATAGTTACAGATTGGAATGATATGGAAAAAATTTGGAGTTATATTTATAGCAAAGATCAACTTTCCACATTTTCTGAGGAACATCCTGTATTACTTACTGAAGCTCCATTAAACCCTAGACCAAATAGAGAAAAAGCAGCTGAGATTATGTTTGAAACTTTTAATGTACCAGCCCTATTCATTTCCATGCAAGCTGTTCTTAGTTTGTTAGTAATTAATTTGTATTTTCTTTAAATTCATAATTGTATGCAATAGTGTTTCTAATTTTTGTAAGGAAATTTTGACCAACAGCTTTTTCTTGATGGCAAAATACATATTATTTAAAACATAAAGTGCTGTATCTTTTAAAATAATAACAATTATTCTAGTTGCTACATATTATATACTGTGTTCAATTAAATTTTTAAAGTAAATTTTAAAGTGATTATGTTTTAAAGGAATGACTGTATTGAATGAGAGATTAAAAGAATTATGAAAATTTGCAGATATTCTACTGGTAGAACTACAGGAGTAGTTCTTGATTCAGGAGATGGGGTTACTCATTCAGTGCCTATTTATGAAGGATTTGCTCTACCTCACAGTATTATGAGGTCTGATATAGCTGGAAGAGATGTTTCTAGATATTTAAGGTAAATTTTTTACTTACAAAATACCATTATTTTTACTGAAATTTGTTACTGTATTACAAGCTTTATTTTTTAATGTTTACTTATGTTATCTTTACAGGTTACTTCTTCGAAAAGAAGGGATTATATTTCGCACAACAGCAGAATTTGAATCTGTAAGAACTTTAAAAGAAAAAGCTTGCTACTTATCAAATAATCCAATTAAAGAAGAATCTGTTGAAACTGAACAAATTAACTACACTCTTCCAGATGGCACTATCATCAAAGTTGGACCAGCAAGATTTAGAGCTCCAGAGATTTTGTTTAAACCTGACATAATTGGAGAGGAATGTGAAGGAATACATGAAGTGTTGTTATTTTCTATTCAAAAGTCTGATTTGGATTTAAGAAAGGTTTTGTTTAAAAACATTGTCCTATCTGGTGGTTCAACTTTGTTTAAAGGATTTGGTGATAGGTTGCTTTCAGAAATTAAGAAAATGTCTCCAAAAGAGACACAAATTAAGGTAACTCATAAAAAACTTTAAAATTATTTTTAGATGGTTTAATGTTTTAAGTAACTTCTGTTAATTTTTTGAATAAAAATTAAATATTTTTTGTAAAATAAAAACATTGACATTGCAATGGAAGTGACATAACATATAAAGTATTACTTATGATATTAACAATTATTAGGTTTTGTAAAATGCTAGTACTGTTATAACATATACAATGGAACCTTGCATTATCTTGGGTAATGATGGAGAAAGGAATCCACAGAAAATCAAAAACCTCTTATAGTTTAGTTGTGCGCCAAATTATTGGTCATTTTTTTTTATTTTATTGGGTTAATTACTATGCCAATTAAGAAAAAATATTACTTTTTTATTAACAAAAAGTATCTGCACAATGTGTTAAATGTAACTATCTGTTGTCCGAATTTAATTGAACTCTTTAATATAAATGTCAATCCCAAAAGAACAAGAAATTCAATACTGTTTGTGGTTTCTCATCACAGTATGAACTGTGGCCAAAATGTGTGAACTCAGTTTAGTTTATGATTATATTTGTGGATAAGTTAGAGTAAAATTGCCTTTTAAATATTATGTTTCAATTGCTATTTTCGTAATTAAATAAGTACAATACATAATAAACATTGTTACAAATCGACAGAGAAAAGAAATAATTTTCGAGCGATAATATGGCCGATATTGAGTTATGAGTGTAATTAAATTGGAACCATATGGGAAACTTTATTAGTTTTATAAAAAAATGTGTGAAAGGTTAGGTTAGGTATCATATGAGTGGGGCGTAGGTCGTCTCTCCACTGCGACCCTTATTAGCTCTATTATGGACCACCACTAGAGATTACAGTTCACCGCACAATTTAGCCCTTCTCACGAAGTTCATGATTGTATAGGTTGAGATTTTTTTAAAATCGGTAGGTTCTAGGTTGGTGTATCCACATATGTTGAACCTTATTCTTCCCAGGCCGGGGCATGAACATAGTATGTGTTCAGCAGTTTCGTCTTCCACGCAGCAGAACCGACAGTCCATTTGTTGGTTCAGATCTATCTTTCTGAGGTGGTATCTTAGACGACAGTGTCCTGTAAGCAGTCCTGTTCGAATATGCAGGTCATTTCTGCTCCATTCTAGGATCTGCTTAGTTGTGTTTCTCGAGGGTTGAAACGGTAGAAACGCCTTCGAGTGGGTTAACCTTGGTATGTCGGACCAGTACGTAAGTATTTTCCTCTCCGCCCAGTCCGAAATAATTGTTTTGGCGGCACTTGTGGGGACTCCAAAAACCGGTTCTGTTCCAGCAAACGCAGATTCGGCTTTCGGGTGTCGGCTTTTTCGTTTCCTTCCACCCCCTGGTGCCCAGGTACCCACAGTTGGGTTACCCTGTTGTTCGCACCAAGGTACTCTTAGGATTCGTTGCAATTCCATACAAGTTTAGAATTTATCTTGTTGCTTAGTGCTTTTAAACTTATGTTTTTGTTTGCTAGAGGTCTGTTGGTCAACTCTCTTGCACACAATTCGATAGCGAATACTTCAGCCTGAAAGATTGTAGCATACCTGCCAAGACTGGTAGATATTTCAATCTTTGGTTTCCTGCTGAAAACACCGGCCCCAACTCCATTTGGGATTTTCGAGCCATCTGTGTACATTACTTATTCAGTCTCTGGGAAGAGGATTTGTTCCCTCACCCATTCGTCTCTTTTCGGAAAGAGGACTTTGAACGACTTTTCTACGTGTATTTTTGTGGCTAGCAAGTCAGGAACCATCCCAAAAATTTAGTGGTTTTTTGTTTCACTCAGTATCCCGGAGTGATCCCCGAGTTGCTCTCCATTAATTTGCTTTTTCAAAGACAGGAATCTGTAGGAGACTATCCTGGCCTCCCTCTCTAAGAGAATATCTAGGGGAGGAAGATGTAGGAGGTGTTCCATCGCTGCCATTGGTGTGCTGGACATAGCTCCTGTTATGGCCTGGCATGCCAGCCGCTGAAGGCCAGCAAGCTTTGCTCTAGCTGTCTGTTGTAACCCTTTGGTCCACCAGACTACTGAACCATACGTGACCATAGATATTATCATTGTTTGAGAAATCCAGTAAATCTGTTTGGGGTTCATTCCCCAAGATTTGCCACATACTCTTTTGAGATTCCAGAGAGAAAACCTGGCTTTGTTTTTTGTTTTTTCCAAGTAGGCGTTCCAGGTGAGTCTTTTATCCAGAACTACACCCATGTATTTCACTTCCGTCGCAAATGGAATGCTCTCTCCGTATAGGTCAGGCTGCCGAAGCTTATCTAGCTTTATCCTTTTTGTAAAAGGAATAATTACAGTTTTCCGGGGGTTGACAGACATCTGTTCCCTCTCGCACCATCTGTATACTGTGTTAAGGGCTTCTTGGAGGACGTTTGAGATCGTCGCTTCAAATTTCCCTCTAACTATTATAACCAAATCATAGCATAGCATTGAAAATCTACTACCTGCATGGAAAGCTCGCTCGGTAAAGAGTCGACTAGAAGTGACCACATTAGGAGGGAAAGTACCCCGCCTTGTGGACACCCCTTCGCCGCCCTGAACCTAACCGACTCTCCATGCAGTGATGATATTATATATCTGTTTTCAATCATGTTTTTAATCCAGTTACAGATTTTACTGTCTATCCCTCTATCCCTAATTGATGTATAGTGACTGTGGTAAGGCGTTATTAAACGCTCCTTCTATATCAAGAAAAGCTGCCAGCGCAATTTCCTTATGTTTAAGGGAATGGCCGATCTTTCCTACTAGATTGTTTAGAGCTAAATCCGTAGATTTGCCTGTTTGGTAGGCATATTGATGGGGGTTTAAGAGATGTTCCCTAAGATTCCCCTCTCTAATATGTCTATCAATAATTCTTTCCAGAGTTTTCATTAAGAATGAGGTAAGGCTGATCGTCCGGAAGGATTTAGGTAGGAAATGGTTCACCTTACCCGTTTTACGTATGTAGACAACTCTCGCCGTTGACCAGCCCAGCGGAATATAACTCCACGCCAAACTCGCTTTAAATAGTTTAACCAGAAGAGCTAGTAAAATTTCGCTGCCCTTCTGAATGAGGGCAGGAAAAACACCATCCTCACCTGGAGACTTGTATGGGGAGAAATAGTTCACCGCCCATTGTACCGATGTTGGGGTGACCACTTTTAAAACATTTCTCCAGTCCTCCCTTTTGGGTCGTGATGTCGATCCTATTGAGAGTGGAATTTGCTCCTGGTCCCTCAGAAGCAGACTGCCGGGAAAGTGGGTCTGCAAGAGAGTCTCTAACGTTTGCCTTCCAGAGTTCGTAAAAGAGCCATCTGGTCGTTTTATCTATCCAATCTCTTGCGTCGGATGCAGGTAGATCTGATATACTCTGACAGAACCTCCTCCAGGATTCTCTTTTGGCTTTCATTATTTCTTTGTTATGAGTCGTTAGAGCTGTGCGATAGATTTCCCAACAACCTGTTTCTTTGGTTCGATTGAAGAGACGTCGAACTTTTTTTCTTTGCTTGTCTAAGCTTTTGCTCCACCAGGGTGTACCTCTATGGTCCCTCTTCTCCTTTAATGGGCAGTTTTCCTTATAGGCCGTTAGAAGGGCGGATGCGATTTGCTCATTCGCCGCTTCTATTTCGGCTCTATTTTGTATAGTGCTATTACCGTTACCTAGGTGCTGTTGGAGGGATTCACAGTACCCTTTCCAATCTGTGCATTTTGGATCTCCAAATTGCACTATCGGATGTTGTCCTATTCTCATGTCAAATCGTATGTGTCTATGATCTGAGCATGAGGGCTCTGTAGATACCTGCCAGTTAACTATTTTGGTACTTATAAACTGTGTACTGATAGTTATGTCGAGAACTTCTCCGCGAATTCTGTTCACGAAGGTTAGTTCCGAGCCTACGTTGTTCACTGCTAGCCCTTCCCCTATTATATAATTATATAAGTACTCACCTCTTTCATTGATGTCGCTGCTGCCCCAATCCAGATGGTGGGAATTTGCGTCGCATCCAAAGATCAGTTGCCTGTTGTTCCTCTTGCAGAAGGCGACTAGATCTCGCACTGCTGCTGGAGGAGGGTGTTCTTTTCGGTCTCCAGGGAAATAAGCAGACCAGACGACTACATCTATCTACTATCTCCTCCTGAGATCGAAAGCTGTGCTGCAACCACATCAGGGGTGCAAAACTCTGTTAACATAAAATAATTAATGTTTATACTGATGAGTATGCATAGGCTTACCACCTAGAGTACACGCTATTAACTTACCGGAGCAGTTTCCTAGGCCGCTTATTCTGCCTGTATTGGAAATTCAGGGTTCCTGGATTAGTGCCACATCGAGTTGCTCCTTGGCGAACCTCCTGCTGAGGACATATGAAGCCGCTCTAGCGTGTTGGATGTTCGCCTGGAGAAATTGGATGTGGTTAGCCATTTCTACTTAAAGGTAGTGTGGGGAGGTTTACTTTCCTTCCCCGCATTGTTTCCTGGTGTAGGCCGTTTTGTCGGCGCTTTACCATGAAGGGTTTTTTTCCCTTTTCCGGATTTTTTGCTGGTTTTGGACGGCTTCTTTAGTCCCGCTGTTGCCGCCGAGGTAGATTTACCTACCTCTTTGGTTCTAAAGGTTAACCCAGAAGACTTCGGAATTTCCACCGATGTCGGATCTTTCTTGGCTTCCTTGGACCTTAATTGCACCTGTCCAAAGCCAAAATATGGGCGGAAATCTAGCTGCTCCAAATCTTTAATGGATACATCATCCATTGAGAACGTCCACATTTGACGAGGTCCTGCATTTTCCCTGTGTAGAATAGTCCACTCCTGGATATGCAGGGTACGGTTCATCTTCCGCAGACGGTTGGTTACCTGTTCTCCCGTTAGTCTGGGTAGTCCCTCATCGTCTGGGATGAAAGCCACACAGATGTGGGGTTTAGGTATATCTTCTTTCTGAACCAACTTCGGCTGGGCGTTTTTCCAGGGTTGAAGGGAGCATATCACTTCCTCCATCCACTGGACCGTCTCAGCATCCGTACAGGACAGAAGGAGGAGGAGCTCTGGAATCGCTTTTGTGAACCATCGTCCGGTAGTTTGTCTACAGTGTCCATGATGGATCGCTGTAGCAGCCGTAGCTGTTCGTTTGACAGCTGAGCATTTGGGTGTTCTAGGTGGATTATGCCCACCTTGATGCCCTGAGCTACAGCTGCAAAGGAGCGTTTTTGCTCGTTTGGGTCCTCCATAGTGCGTGGCTTTTTCGCCGCCGCTTCTGGAGTGCTACCATCCGAGCGTATTCGCTTGCTGGTGAGAGCTGGGGGGTTTGATCCCCGCTCCTTTTCTCATCCCGCTCTTTTAGTATTTGATTTAAGGCGGTTTCGTAATGTACCCCGCTCTTGATCAATCGGCTAAGACGTTTTCTCGTCGCGCCGGCAAGTTTGATATTCTTGTCCAGGTTTATGCTGGCCGTTAGCGTAGCCTCTCCCCCTGTTGTCAGGTCCTTTTTCTCGGGAGTGGGGGATTTTAAAAGTACCCCCTCGGCCTCCTGCGAGATTTGGTTGCTCCCTTTGCATTTGTTCGTCCGCGAGAAGATTGCCTTCGTCGCAGATGATTTTAATTTTTTTAGTATTTTGGTTACTCATATAGTTCCCACAAGTAGCTAGAGAAAAATGGTCGACTACGGCAGAGCTCTGCATTACCGCAGCAAGGCAAAAATACTACCGGGAGGTTGCCTGGTATCCCAGAGGCTCCGTTAGCGATATATGTTTGGGGCACTCACAGATATCATACATATAGTACGCCCCTTGGCACGGGTCGCATGACACCTTGAGCAAAGCTTGATTATCGCGGTAAGCTTGGCTGGCTTAAAACAAACCAACCGCACCTGTCTAGTTTGAATACAAGGAAGTAAGCTCCCTTGTACTCAAAGGTAGTAATGATATAGCCGGTGCCCTATATCATGCCCTTAGTTGATCCGCGGGTGTTTATTCTTTAATATTAGACACCTTTCCTGTAAGCCAGGAAGTTTTCTATCAGCCATTGGGACGCGCCGTTTTGGGGTTAAGGACATCCCCGCACGGATGTGTGAAAGGTACTCATTTATATATATATATATATATATATATATATATATATTTCGGGATGGATAGCGGGTTTAGGACGAAAGAAAACAAACTTCTTGCTCTTCTTAAATCGCTGACGTTTTGATCTTTATTTTAGATCTTTCTCAAGGCTTTTTAATTCGTAGAAGTTTTAAGTCTAATGTAAAATTTCTGATATCGTATCCATCACAGAATCAGGGCAAACGTATTTATAATTAACATTGAGCAAATGAATTAATCACATAATAACAAAACAATATTAAAATCACATACAGACAGCACAAACAAACTGAGGCACTCATGTATTTTATATTTTCTCTCGGCTATGATAAAACATCGTGGCAAGTACAGACTATTTTTATTTATATATGAGAATCCATTCATACAGAGCCCTAAAGTAAATAAAATTCGAATCGTTGGCAACTCCCAAGACCTAACTCTAAGTTAATTCTTATTGGATCACCAAGCCTATAGGAGTAATAATAATAATAATTTATTTAACCACGTTAAGTATAAATACATTTGTAGCAGGTTAAAATGAGATACCAATAATTGAGTGTATTAAATTGTGTCAGTTAAATTATTACCTAATATAAAAAATATATATATCATTGTTTCAATAAAATATAATGACATAGTACACAGAACATTTTTTTTTTTTTTATATGTTCTGGTTCCCACGAAAAGGGATATCCTGTAATGTTCAGAGAACATCGTGGGAACCAAGGGAAAGAAGGTAGGAGTTGGTGTTCTTCTTAAATTTCTGGAGGTTGTATGCCTCGGGAAACACTTCACTAGGCAATGAGTTCCAAAGCCTCGCAATTCATTGGATGAATGAGTCTTTAGAAAGTGATGTTCTACAGGTCTCCAAAGTGACCACGAAGGGGTGTGAAGACTGAACTTGACGGGTTAATCTTGAAGAGACTGCCAAAGGAGGAACGATTGTTGATATTTCAGAAGAGCATCGCCCATGAAAATATCTATAAAATAGAGACAAATCGCCAACTTTTCTACGGTGTTCCAGACAAGTGAGCGAGTTTGTAAGCGAGGCATCACCGACGAGACGAATTGCCCTTTTTTGGACAGAATCCAGTAGCTTCAGGATATGTTTAGGTGCTGCACTCCAAATATGGGAACAGTACTCCAGTACAGGTCGGATCTGTGCCTTATAGATCATAAGCAGCTGACTGGAGGTGAAATAGCTCTTGGCACGAAACAAAAAACCAAGTTTTTGGGATTCACTTTTGGCAATGGACCTCACGTGATTTTCTCAGGAAAGGTTATTGCTGATAGTAATACCAAGCATCGATATGGATGACTTCAGTGGTATGGTTACTCCTGACAAAGTTATGTTAGGCACAGTGAGATCGGCTTTTCTAGAGAAAAGACATGCTTGTGTTTTGTTTGCATTGAATTCTACCAAGTTATTGGATCCCCATTCGAGAATTGTTGCTAAGTCCATATTTATAATGTTAACATTTCTTCCTCGTTCATTTCTGGTTTCGCGGGCTGATATAGGGGCCCTGGAAGAGAAAGCGGTATGGAGGGTACTATCATCGGCAAAGCTGTGTACGGGACATGAAGTTGCTTTCAACAGGTCGTTGATGTGAATTAAAAATAGTGTTGGTGCTAGAATGGATCCTTGCGGAACACCAGCATTTATGAGTAGAATGTCAGATGAAACTCCATCGACCACTACATGGAGAGACCTGTTTGAGAGAAAACTAGCAAGCAGAGAACACAGCTGAGAGGGCAAGCCATAAGATGGAAGCTTGGCGAGGAGTCCCTGGTGCCAAACTCGATCGAACGCCTTGGAGATATATAATGCCACAGCTAAAGTTTCTCCATACTTTTCAATAGATAGCTGCCATATATGTGAGACGTATGCGAGCAGGTCACCAGTTGATCTCTGATGGCGGAAGCCATATTGCCTATCATTGATAATTCCGGAGTCTTCCAGATATTTCATGAGCTCGATGTTGATGGCTTTTTCCATGACCTTTGAAATAATAGATAGCAGTGCGATAGGTCTGTAGTTGCTAGGTAGGGTCTTTTTGCCTTTTTTAGGGACTGGCTGTACTCTTGCAATTTTCCAATTGGACGGAAATACTCCCAAATTGTAAGAGTGGTTGAACAACTTGCAAAGAACAGGTGTTAGTTCGGGGGCACATTTCTTGAGAACAATCGGCGGGATTCCGTCAGATCCACAGGCTTTGTTGGTGTTGAGACCCAGCAAAATCTTTCTGATAGTACGTTGGCGAAAGGTGATCTCGGGCATGTGACTGTCAATAGGTGTAATGTTCGAGGGTTGTTTTCCCGAAGAATCCAGAGTGGAATTTCCAGCAAATAGGTGCGCAAAGATATTGGCTTTTTCCTGGGCAGTCGTTGCTAGTGTTCCATCTTCATTGGTTAGGGGAGGAAAAGAGCTGGAAGTGAAGTTTCTTCCCACAGTTTTGGCGAAAGACCAAAATGAACGGGATCCGTTGGGACATTCAACAAGTTTTGATCTTATTTTGGCATTATGAGCATCTTTTGAACATTCTATTGTCTCTTTGCATATGCCTCTAGCCTCAACATATGCTGCTCTGGTCTCAGGTCCCGGATTTTTTTGCCATCGATGGTATGCTGCCTGTTTGGAAGCCACAGCTCTAGAGCAGTTTCTGTTAAACCAGGTCTTATCGGATGATGTTCTTCTTTCGGTATTCGGTATGTAAGTTTGCATCCCCAACATGATGATTTCAGAAATTGTCTCAGCACATCGTATTGGATCTACTGAGGAGAAACAAACTCTCTTCCATGGAAACATACGAAGACCCTCCCAGTCGGCCGAATTGTAATGCCACATGAGACGGGGTGGTATTGTGCTGCTCGATGGTAAATGAAAAGAGCATGTTGTGGAGATGAGGGTGTGATCAGAGTTTCCAAGTGGGGCACAAACTTCTATTCTATACGGGTCAGGATTGGTGGTGAGGAAAAGATCTAGTGTATTGGCAGCCTGGTTGTTGACATCAGGGATGCGGGTTGGTAGCTCGACCAGTTGTTCTAGACCATGAGTGATGTCGAAGGCCTCAGCTTGACGACCTGCATCATCAGTTTTGTTAGAGAATTTGAGCCAGGCAGCGTTATGTACATTAAAGTCCCCCATGATTATGGTTTCAGCTGTTGGATGGTTCTCCTGAATGTAGTCCAAATTGAGTGATAAAAACTCAAAGAGGTTGTTATATGAAGGTTCATTAGGTGATAGGTAAAGGCAGCAGAGGAACTTAGTCACTTTGGTATCAGATAGCTTAAACCACATTACATCAAAGTCTTTCGGTTCAAAACTCTCTTCACGCTGGCATGAAAGGTTAGCTTTAGCGTAAAGGCAGACTCCACCTTTGAAGTCGAGAATGGAGTTCGTAACCAGGACAAAGCATATGGACCTTGTTGGTGGACGAGTTTACTTGTGTTTCTGTTAGAGCCAGAATATCCGGTTTTTTCGTCTGTAGGTGATGGTGGACGTCATTGATGTTCTTGTTGAGTCCACGGATGTTGCAAAAATTAATCTTTAATGTTAAGTCCCCTCGAGTACCTCTCGCCCGGAAATCCGAATGGAGAGGTATTTTGCTTCCGGAGTGTTTTACTCTAGGAGACTTCATCATTATTACTATTACCTGAAAATAAAGGAGGAATCGGGGAAAAGGAAAGAGGGAGACCGGAAAGTATCGACCGAACACTGAAACATGGAATGATCCATTTCACAGCACACAAAGTCGATATGGTGGTATTTCACCGGGCGATGAGACCATCTTCCACCTACGGTTATCCTTTTAGTCGCCTCTTACGACAGGCAGGATTTACCCTGGGGCTATTCTGAAGCCGACCCCATACAGCAGAATAGAATAGGATATAGTTTTGGTCATAAATACAATAAGTAAAATATAATTTAACTACATACTATCACATTAATTACATAAAATTAACTAACATGAACAATTGCCTGCAAGTGAGTCCTCGAGTAACCCACTGAAATCATTAATTCGATAAAGGCTCATTTTGATAAGGTTTTTTTTAACATACATGTAGTCACGCCTTTTTACCGTAGTTTGTTTTTTTTAACTGCATATTTAACTCACAATTTGTGAGAATAATGTCATAATACCTAAATTTTGAAACAGTGGTTTACATACATATAGTCACGTCTTTTTCCCGTAGGGGTAGGCAGAAACCACTTGCTACGGTTCTTACACACATCTTTTGCTTCCTCTACTTTCATCAGTGCTCTCATACATGCTCGTTGGTTGTTGGTACCCTTGACCTGGCCTTTCTTCAAAACAATGTTGATCTGATCGAGATATGTTTGCCGAGGTCGACCTCTACCGACTTGTATATTCACATTCGCCTTATAAATATGTTTCGTCAATGTTCCTTCATCCATCCTTTCTGTGTCCAAACCATCTAACAAAAATCAACCTTAAAATTTAAAAAAGCTTAATACTGAAATATTATCAAATAGCGCGTGCTTCCGCGACTTTCTATTACTGTTACTGTTACACATTTCCGAAATCACTCCCACAAATTGCGAGTAAGCGAGAGGAAAGATGTTACACATGCAAGAAAGTGAGAGCAAAGATGTTACACATCAAAAATTCGGAGTATAGATAATAGGATTCCCGGATAATCGAACCCTGGAGGTTTCACTGAATTTTTATGTTTTATGTTATGGGTAACGTACAATTACCCGTTTTGATACATTTAATGACTTCTTTTCCTTTTGGTACATTTATAATTTTCATTGGTTGGTTTTTAAAAAAAAATAATTAGTATCTTAATGTAAATAAATTTTAAGCACGCACTTATGACACACTGATTTTAATAATTTATGCCAAGGTTTACTATCTAACGTTTAAATTAATAACAATGAAGAAAAATTATTTGAATGTTGGTAAATAATTTTCTTTGTAAATCATGTTTATTTCTTTTCCATTTTATTAAATAAAATCATATTCAGAATCATTTCTAGTTGGTATTTTAATTAGAATAAAGAATTTAATTAAAAATTAAGGTTAGTTACTAATGTTTATTCTAAGTTTATATGCAATAAGAAAAGAGAGTAATACTAGCAATAATTAAAAGTGTGTATATATATTCAAGTTTCTTAATCACAGCTTTCTTGGGTTCAATAAAATTCTACTATTCTTACTTTGATTAGTAATTTCATTAAGTAATGTAATTTCATTAAAATAATTTTAATTCTGTTGGTTATACAATACAATGGATTGGTTAAATATGGGATAGCATATACAGTGTGTCCCAGATTCGCTTCTCTATACAGGGATCTCGGCTCCTATTATACTTACAGCAAAGGTTAAATGGGGAAAGTTTCAGAGGAAGCTTAGTGCATTCATTATTCGGCTTCAGATTCACGATCGGTTAATTGGTTTTGGAAATATCGCGAAAAACCGAAAATGGTGGATTTCGTTTTTCGCCAGTAAATATCCGAAACTGTTAAATTGACAGCTCTCAAAATGTGACATTATTAGGACACTTTTTTAAGACAAATACGATAGTGTGTATGACATTTCTCAATCTGTTATTCCGCAATCCACCTCAACTTTCATTTTTCTTATGACCGCCATATTAGATTTTTTGAAAGAGTGAACAATTTCTAATCTAGTGATGTCTCACAAGTGCATAAAAGATTAGAGTATCATCGAAATATCACACTTTGTAAAGTTAGGTCTCAATTTTTTCTAAGGAGGCTATGATTTATTTGTCAGAAAAATAATGCAAAAAAAAACGCATGAATACATTGAATTTTCAATAGAGCATGAATGTAAATGACGAGTACTTAACAAATCAGATGTTTTGGGGAAAATTCCCCAATTATGAGTGTGTTGAAAAAACAAGTCAGAAAAATCGTCTTTAATTTAATTAGCACTTGAAGCTTTGAATCACCTACAAGTAGATACAACTTAAAAATGAAAATCGCGACAGAAACATTTCACAAGTTGTAAAATGTAATGTAATGTAAAATCTGATTATGTTCTTAACTGTTGCCTAACTGGGTATCAATTTACAGATTTGCAAATACCTTGCTGAGGTAATGTCGGCGTTTCTGCGTGTCTGCAAGTACAGTGCTAACATGTCAAACTTTTCTTCATTTGAATAGGAAATACCGACCATTTTCAACAGGTTTCGACAATTTGTGTGTCAGATTTGTAATTTTATTGAGAGAAAACGTAGTACTTATTGAAATACAACTTTGATACTTATGAATTATTTCACGTCAAAGTCAGAGCCTCCTCAGATGGAAAAAATGTGTAACAATTAATAACCCAATCTTTTATGCACTTGTGAGACATTACTAGATTGGAAATTTTACACTCTTTAAAAAATCAAAAAATCCAATATGTCGGTCATAAGAAAAATGAAAGTTAAGGTGGATTGCGGAATAACAAAAGACGATTGAGAAATGTCTAAACGCGCTATCGTATTCGTCTTGAAAAAGTATCTCAATAATGTCGCATTTTGAGAGCTGTCAAATTAACCGATTCGGATTTACTGGCGAAAACGAAATCCGCTATTTTCGGTTTTTCGCCGATATTTCCAAAACCAATTAACCGATCGTGAATCTGAAGCCGATTATCGAATGCACTAAGCTTCCTCTGAAACTTTCCCCATTTAACCTTAGCTGTAGGTATAATAGGAGCCGAGATCCCTGTATAGAGAAGCGAATCTGGGAGACACTGTATAATTAATAATATGGACAATAATTAATAATATAATAACCTAAACTTTTTCTTTCTACTTTCTCATTTAAAGATTTTAAATATAATTAGACTTAGACTACATTAGTAGACTTCATTGTAATACATATTTTTGTTGGTTTTAAGTGTTTTTTTTTATTTAATGAACGTTAATTTATCGTTATTTTTTAGATCTCTGCTCCCCAAGAAAGGTTGTATTCAACATGGATCGGAGGTTCCATTTTAGCGTCTTTAGATACTTTTAAAAAGATGTGGGTTTCCAAAAGAGAGTTTGATGAAGAAGGTCAAAGGGCAATACATCGAAAAACATTTTAGTTTATAATTAGACGCTAAATTGTGATTAATACATATTTTAACTTATTTCTCACCCAGTTGTATATGGTGACTCGTTATTGTTGCAAAGTTCAGTATCTTAATTGCGATATATATATATATATATATATATATATATATATATATATATATATCTATATATATATATATATATATCTATATATATATATATATATATATATCTATATATATATATATTACTATTATAGTTTAAGATATACAGGGTGTTTTAAAAAGTTCTGAAACTAAACCTGTATTACCTTTTTTTTAAAATGGAGTAAATTAATAAGTTTATTTCAAAAAAAATCTTAAGTAACAATTTAAAACGGTGTTTATTTAAAATAGACATTTTACAATTTAATGTTAAAGCAGTTATTGAATTTTGCCGTTGCGAAATGTCATCCTAATATATTCAACTGAATTTAAGCTCTAAATTCTAGATCAAAACCTATGTTTTATTATTTGTAAGTTAATTTTCAAACATGTGTTTGTGTAACTTTTTATATGAATTATATATTTAACTTAGCACAATAATATGCAGCTTTTACCAGCTTCTTTTTTAAAAAATATATATAGTTTAATCTTGTAATTGTTTAAATCGGGTTATGTTCTAATAATATTTGTACAAAACGCATGTTTTATGAGGAATGTGTTAAACAAATTATGAAATTTTGTACACATTCGTAGTTTAAAAGCTTGATAAATAAAAAAATGTTCAATGCTCCAAATCTGAAAACGACATTTCACAAGCTTGGTCGACTTCAGCGTTGTAAGGAAATCCTCTCCACATTTTTAGGTGTTCTTAAAATTACATTTAGTTAAGTATAATTACCATACATGAGGTACCATTAAAGTTTTAAGGTATTTTATTTTTATTAAGTCAAACTGGCATTAACTAAATTTTAATTTGGTAACGAATCAAATTATGAAATCGGATGGATTTTCCTTTGTTTTGGGCGAGGGATTCCTTAAATTCTCAACTTACTGACGTTTTATTATGGGTGATAATTATTTTTTTAAAAGCCAGTCGATATCTGTGAATAATTATTTTTAAAAGTACATGACGAAAAACGTTCGTCATGATCAAAAAAATTTAAATTCAAAGTTAAATAAAACTGGTGCCCTTAAAAATGGACGGCAAATAATGTTACTATTAAAATAACGATATTTTTATGTTTTGTCCTTGTAATCGAAAAAGGTGTGAGACAGGGAACCATGACTGTTTAACTTATACATAGATGATTGTTTAAAATATTTGAGAGTGCGTATGGATTGAAAATGAATGATTTGATCGTCAAATGCCTTCTTTACGCCGATGATCAAGTCATATTAGCGTCATTGAAGGTGATGGTTAATGTTATGCATGATGTCCTGAAAATCAAAGGGATGAAAAAAAATGTAAGCAAAACGAAAGTAATGGTTTTTGAAAGATAAGAATGCATAAAAAACTGTGAAGTTTCGATTAAATGAGAAAGAGTGGAACAAGTAAATAAATTTGTGTACTTGGGTTCAAAGTCTACGAGAGATGGAAAGTATGACAGTGACATTGAGCGAAGGGTGTTGGCAGGAAAACAAATAAATGGGGCATTGTATAGCTTTATGAACAGCCAGAAAGTGTCAAAAAAGGCACGTCTGGCTGTGCATGGAGGTGTGTTGGTTCCTAAACTTATGTATGGTAGTGAATGTTGGGTTTGCAGAAGAAGCATGAAAAAAGGATTAATGCTGCGGGGATGAGCAGTCTGAGAAGTATAGCCGGAGTGACTCGGTTAGACAAAGTAAAAAATAGTGAGATAAGAGAACGCTGTGGTGTAAAAGAAGATGTGGTTACAAAGATAGATAAAGGAATGCTTAGATGGTTTGGACACGTAGAAAGGATGGATAAAGGAAGATTGACGAAACAAAATTTATAAGTCGGTAGAGGTCGACCTCGGCAAACATATCTCGATCAGATCAACATTGTTTTGAAAAAAGGCCAGGTCAAGAGTACCAACAACCGATGAGCATGCATGAGAGCACTGATAAAAGTAGAGGAAGCAAAATATGTTTGTAAAAACCTTAGCAAGTGAAAGGAAGTGGTCTCTGCCTACCCATACGGGAAAAATGCCTGACTATATGTTTGTATGTCCTTGTAGGGTTACTGCATTTTGTGCTTGTTATTTTTCTGTTTAAGACTTAACTGTAAATAAATTTTAACCGCCAAATAACTTAAAGGTAAATTAGCAGCACTCACTATCTATAATATAATCTGTGCTGCTAAACGAAATAAAACCTTTTCTCCTTGGGAGAATTATGTGCAGTGCATCGAACCGGTATTTTTTCCGTTCCGGTTCAATTAAAAAAAATATCGGTTGGGTTCTGGTTTTCGTTAAGGCTTGTGAATGCGCTACGAGATCCAGCATCCGTTACGGTGTTAATGATGATTTATTAAAGAAAGAGACCTATCAAAAGTCCTTACTTTATTTCCAACGAAGCGGATGTCTAGTGCCGATTTAAACCGAATTGGTTACCACCCAACCACACCTTTACTTTTTTAACATGAGTCCCGCTTTAGAATATACATGCGAACTTTTTTGTTTATTGTCAAGTACGGCAACCGTTATATTTTTTTGACGATTCATCCTACTGCGACTGATTTCACCTAAAGTGGTCCCTAACAATAATAATTCATCTCTACCCTACTACATACCCATGTAATGCAGAGCTGATAACTTTTAATCAGCAAGACAGACATCGATATGGGTGATCACTAACTGTCCTGGTTCAGGGAAAGACATAACATTTTTAGATTAGTTGCTTTAGAGATATACTATATTAATATGGAAATTATATACCATTTCAGTGAGTATTGAATTTTAGTTAGTTAGCTCCTAATATCAGAAGTAGGATATATTTTTTCGTGTTTTGGTTTTGATCTTCTTTGTGATTCACGTTTATTGGTGTTTATTTTTCTCTCCCATAACATGCCAAGACGGAAAAGAAAGATTTCACCACGTCCGCATCATCCGATTCGGATTCTACATCTTCGACGTCTTTCAGTGACAATCGGCGCCATCGCAAACCTAAATCGAAGAAGACTATCAGCAAAAGACGTTAAAATAGATCAAAAACTAAAAGAACCGACGTTGCAGTAGTAAGTGACATCACAAATTTGGTACAATAGTTTAATGGCAAACGACCTAAATCGTACACGGTGAAACAGGCGAGAAAAACTGTTGAAAACCTTTCAAAGTAGGCGTGATATCCATTCACTATTTCAGGATTTGATGAGTTATAAACCGGTTGGAGCACAATCTTTTTATGAATTTTGCATTTAGCTAAGATAAATCAACTGTCAGCCTCGAAACCTGGACGGATTAATGACGACGACACAGCACGAACAAGGAAAAAACAAGTATGGAAAAGGAATGTAATAAGATTGGGTAGCTGGAACATTACATCATGGACCAACAAAGACTACAAGATAATATTGGAAATGAAGAAAAATAAAATAGACATCTCCGCTCTCTCGGAAACTAAAAAAAAAGGAACTGGAAATCTAAGATACCAAAACTATACATTATTTTATAGTGGCGTTGACAAAAACATGAGAGCGAGAGAAGGTGTAGGATTATTGGTCAATAAGAAATTCGAAACGAGTATCAAGGAAGTACAATATATAGATTGCAGCATCATACAAGTGACAATGAAACTGGCGGAGGAAACGACACACATACTAAGCGTATATGCACCAGATGCAGGCAAGCCGAAAGAAGAAAGAGAATAATTTTTCGACACCCTGCAACACACGCTAAAAAAGATACCCAGAAAAGACAAAGTCGAGACTTAACTCAAGAATTGGTAATTCTGTTGTTCAGGGAATCATGCAGTTTAAAAGAAGAGACGACAAATGACAATGGAGAAATTCTGATACAAACATGTGCCCTCAATGAACTACGTATTAATAATACTTATTTTGACCACAAGAAACAACAAAAATACACCTTTGTCAACACTAGAGGCCAAAAATCGGTCATTGATTACGTCATTACAAATAGGAACATACACCGCTCTCGGATACTTGATATTACGTATATTAACATCAGCAAATATCGGAACACAACACGGACTAGTAGTACCAGTAGTAAGTACCGTACATCACACATATTAAAAAAAAGGAAAATGACTAATTACATCAAAAAATTTAATAAAGGATCACTCAAGGACGGAAGCGTCAGAAAACTTTACTAAAAAAAACATAAAGAACAGTGCCAAGGAAGTACTAGGGGAAAGAACAATAAACACAAATAAAAGAAACAATAAGCCATGGTTCACCCCGGAAGTCAAGGAATTAGCAAAAGAGAAAAAGAAAGCTTACATAAGGTACATCAGCAACAGATCACCCAAAAAATATCAAGTCTACAAAAGAGAAAGAAACAGAACAACTAATGCGATTAAACAACTCAAAAGGACATACTGGGAAAAGTTCTCGGTGGAAATGTAACATGACTTATACGGGGGCCAGAAGAAGATCTGGAACATACTACGAAAGAGAAAAAAGCAAGTCAATGAGGAAGTAGTAATAAATGCAATAGACCAAGAAACATGGTCAACATACTTTGAAAACCTATACGATAACAATAGCGAAAACAGCGATGATACAAAAATCGAAAATCCATCATTTCCAGTCGAACAAGAGGAAAACATAACACTGAAAGAAGTACAAACGGCCATACAGATATTAAATAACCGAAAAATTCCAGGCACTGACAACCCAAAAGAAAAAATTATTCAGGAAAATAAGCGGAATAAAACCCAAAGAATGGAAAACTAGGATAACAATACCGATATACAAAAAAGGTCCAAAATCGGACCCAAAAAATTACAGAGGCATAACTTTACTAAGTAGTGTATTAAAACTGCTAACAAAAATATTAGCAGATAAAATAACTAATAAAGTAGGAATCTCTGAGGATCAGCAAGGCTTCCGCTCAAATAGATCAACGATAGACGCAATATTTATACTACGCCAATTGATAGAGAAATCCATTGAATTCAATAAACCAATGTACACATGCTTTGTAGATCTAAAGCAAGCAGCTTAAGGATGTAATCGATCGACTGAACCAAAAAGATTTTAATAAGTGCCACATTAACCTAATAAATCAGCTTAACATAAACAATGATAAGAACAGAATGTGGTCTAACAAGAGAATTTAAGTCTTATCCAACATTAGGCAGGGAGATAGTTCTAGCCCATGCCTTTTTAACATCATTATGGACCAAACAATTGAAAGTGTGAACGAAGTCGATTCACAGAGGCTTAATATGCAAGTTTCGATCGAAAAAACACAATCTATGGTAATATCCAAAGATCCGATCCGATGTAAGTTGGTGGTGAGTGAGCGCATTATACATCAGATGATGAATTTCAACTATCTGGGGGTACAGGTATCGAGCAGCGAAGTACAGTGAATGAGGTAGACAACCAGATCAGAAAAGATGTAAGAGTATCAGGATGTTTGCGATATATATTTTGGAAAAACAAATATATGACCACAAAGAGCATGACACAAATTTATAAGATCTGCGTAAGGCCCACACTGACCTACGCCGCCGAGAAAAGAGCTGAAACGTCTGTCACCAAAAGGAAAATAAGAACAGTGGAGATGAAAATCCTTAGAACAATAAAGGGGATCACATTGCATGACAGGATACGCAACGAGAACACCAGAAGAGAACTGGGAGTGCAGGACGTTGTAAGATGGGTAAGAGAGAGACGCCGGTGTTGGAGAGACCACATAGAACGAATGAGTCCAGACCGAATTGCAAAGTGGGCCAAAACACAAAAAACAGAAACAAGGCGCCCAGCTGGCAGACCCCAAAACGCTGGTATGAAAGCTGGACATCAGGATCACAGAAAGGCTGATGATAGAATTGACAGGAATTTGTCCTATTACACGAAGAAGAAGACATTTTTAGATCGCCCACATGTTGGCGAATCAACAGACAATTTTTGAGACCGCCCACATGCTGACAAATTAGTAAAGAATTTCTGAGACCGCCCAAATGTTGACGAATAATATTCATATTAGACTTTTAAGGCCGCTTAATATGGCTAACAACCTAACTGTTCTTTGGGACAAACCATTTTCTTTTAGAGGCCATGTTGCCAGAGGTGACCGAACTTCAGGATAGCCGAGCGTTAAGGTGTTACCCTACTATCCGCCAATGTGATGCAGAGCCAGATATTCATCGATACGGGTGACATTATTGCTAACTGTATTGGTTCAGGAAAAACACATTCTTAGATTAGTCGCTTTTTAGAGTTATACTGTATTTTATACATTATATTCTGTTCACACTAATATAGAAATTATGCAGATATAGAAAAAATTTTAAAGAACAGAAATTTTAATGCAAAACGGAGAGAAGGACGAAATTTAGTCGACCAGCACAAAATATGATAAATAATCAAGTAATTAACTACAAGACTCTCATTTAAATTGTCCCCACTTCGTCGACATGTGTTTGCGACGTTACTATTACTAATACCAGAGATAAGTAACACAACAAGATGTGCACGTCTTCAGCTATGTTTTCCTAGCGACGTGTTTTTTGCGCAGCAGGATCCGGGTTCGTCCCAATCGCGTCGGCAGGGGCGTGAAACTTAACACGCGATGTTTTAATGTTTTCCTAAGCAAAGCGTGTTCCTCTATTCAGTTGACGTATTGACAGACAACGGACAGTGTCTCGGTGTATCAATATGGAACGAATCCAAAGAAAAAAAATGATTGCAATGATGATTCTTAAACAAATGAAAAATGGTGAAGAGGAGGACCATATTAGCTGGAAACACGCGAAATTTAGAAAAGAAATAAGTGACCTTTAAAAAAATCGGGAAAGCGAGGGGTTTTTCAAACTTTTAATCAATTACCATCTCATTGATGAAGAAGAAAAGTTCAGAAGGTTTTGTAGACTGTCCCGCGAAAGGTTCGCATACGTTTTGAACCTTGTAGAAGAGGAACTAAGAATTTCTTTTTAACAGAGTCAAGTTACCTATTACACCTGCAGAACAATTGGCTTTAACTCTGAGGTAAGTGGACAAATTAATAAAATTAAGTTTGAACGAATAATAAAATTAAGAAATACATTCATTTTAAATAACATCAACCAAACTTTTTTAAGTTTCATTATGAAACATGACACATTATAAGCCGTCTTCATCTTGAAAAGCTTGCACGAAGGCTTAGATACATCACTGGCGTTAGAAGCTTCTGAGTGAGAATTGTCTGGAGTGGTCTACGAGGATGATGCTGCTGAGGAGGAGTATAGCGTCCGGTTTTTACTATAAACTATATTGCTGAATCCTGAAGTACTTGGAATTGGCAGCTTTTGGTTCAGTATGTCAATTTCAGTTACTATTTCAAAAAAATTCGCTTTTGTACGAGTGGCGGGGACTGGAGCCTCATTCTAAAATGTCTATTGGGTCAATGTCGCATGCGACATCACGAAATTGCTCATTGAAATCAAAAATTAGTGTTCTCAAATGACGCTTTGGACAAATTTCGATAGACACGAAGACGAGTGGGTAGGAGCCACTCGACATATCATTAATGTAAGGTTATGTTAGTTCTTCCAGTGTATATACAGTGTGTCTACTTAAGTTGGAACCATATGGAAAACTTTTTTATTATTGGTTTTATGAAAAAAATTTATTTTTGATAAAAAGTTCTGCATTGTTCAAAACTTAAAATGCCATCAGATATCAATTTCTTAAGGCATATACGAGGTTTGTCAAAAAATAGAAATTTTACTCAAGAGTAAAGTACCTTTATTTTTTACAATACAGAAGAATGCTATAAAGCAAAGTTATTTTGAATTAAAAGTTATATTCAAATATACAATTACAGCCAATTAGTATGAAAATTCAGGTTTGGTAATTATTTACTAATTATTCCAGTCCGTATTAATTATTCTGACTTGACACAATTTAATGTAATCTAGAATGCACTGACATGAACACCCAACATTTTTGGCCTCCCAGGTCTGGTGATTTAACTTCCCTTGACTCGACTGTCTAAAGATTTAGTAAAAAATTTAATGGAAACTAGTTCCTTTTTGTTTTGCAGGAAATCAACCAACTTTGATTTTTACTTTGCAGAACAATAGGATTTTTTAGTAATTTCCATCTCGAATCCGAATCCCACTTTAAGTAAAAAATTAGAAATTATTATTCTACCACAAATCACAAATACATACAATAATGACAGAACAACCCCAGCTGTCTTCTTTAATTTTTAATACAGAGTTGCCAGATATTCTTACTAGACATAATATGTCGAGTGACTTCCACATGTCGAGTAGTTCCCGAGAATTGGCGAGAAGACCTGATGCGGAAATCAGTAAACATTTGCACTTGACATATTGTCGCGTTCTACATTTTTGATAGACATTTGAGAATCGGTCATGCTCGTCATCGATTTCTTGAGATGGTTTCACCAGTTCCTCAACGCATCTCTTAAAAAGTTCCCTGTCTTCCTTTTTTTCTTTTAAAAATTGATTAAGACAAGAATTTTTTTTGCATTTTTTTTATTTTGGGACTCGAAATGGAGCAGCATCAGGCCCTCGACTTTCAAGTTCATGCGGATCCTCATAGGTTTTTTGGTTTGGAGCACTTTCATAATTCACTTCTAGATCAGAAAAATCGCGTTCCGCAGTCAAAGTTAGCTGTTGATTTTTTGGTGCGGGTGAAATGTTCAAGAAACTTTCCCGTTCATCTTCCACTGCATCCAAAAATTGCAAACGTTCCCAGTAAATTGCCCTTTTATTTTTAGCGGCACTTCCTGTGGATCCTATTTTTTATTTTTTTTATTTCCCTTCTGTAATGGTCTCTGACGCTTTTCCACCGTTTCTTGCACTCACCTCCTGTAACACACAAAACAAGACTCCTATATATATGAAGCAAAACAAAAATGATAATCATATAAAATGTAATGTTAGAGTAAATGGTTCAAACTCCATTTATAACACCTTATTATTAATTTTGTTTCAAGTTTCTTGCCACGGGAGAGTCGTACAGATCACTGGCTTATCGCCGCATATCGCCGTCTGCTATAGCACGATAGTACTACCTAAGGTGTTGGCTGTGCTTCAAAAAAAACTTGTGCGTATTTTTTGCCCCCTCCTAACCATATAGACTTGGAACAGAAAGCCAAGGAGTTCTGGAATCGTTGGGGTTTCCCTAACTGTGTAGCACACAGTATGTATTTTCAGCAGCGATAGGTCTGAGAACAGACCTCTAATGCAGGATGGCCGAGTGTAAGATATATTTGGATTCACCCCGTAGTCGGAGAGAGCTTTTGGATACACAAGCACATCTGGAGGCCAGGTTTATAATTTAAATATTAAGATATATTATCACGAATCTTCAGATACCTTTTTTTACGTTTTACTAATTACTTTGCTGTTGATCTCGGTCGATTTTTATCCATCTATCACAGAGAAGGGGTTGTTGATCTGTTTCGATATTCTCTATTTTTATATTTTGTCATTGTCTTATACTCTCATTCGTCAGTTCGTCTCAAAGGGTCAAGTGGGTCACCGTGCGTACATACTGCAGATGCGCAAATGAAATTAAACAGTAGATGTAAATACATGTAAACTGAGAACGCTCAATCAGTGGCTCAACTATAATAGACAGAGTCGGCACGAAACGGAAGTGCGTTAAAGGGACCAAAAGTGGAAATATAAGTAAAAAATGAGAGGCGGATATAGTAGGTCCAAGGATAAAAATATGGTTATTTGTGTCTTATGCAAAAAAGAATTCAAGTCTCATGGAAATACCACGAATATGAAAAAGCATCTGAAACGAATGCATCCTATCGAATGCAATACAATTGATGACAAAAATGAAAATGATGATCCTCTTTTGTCTGAAAAAAGAAATGAATTTATTGAAGAAATCGATAGCAAATTAATTAAGATGATAACCACAGATTATCGGCCTTTATCCATAGTCGAAAATACAGGGTTCAGAGAGTATACAAATAAATTAAATGATAGGTATACTCTTCCTAATAGAAAACTTCTTACGGAAACTATGATCTCGAATGTGTACGCAGAGTCGGCTTCGTATTTAAAAAAAATGCTAGATGTAGTGAAACATGTCACCGTAACAACAGATATATGGACATCCGATAGTGCACGTGCGTATATAAAGTAGTGACCATAATATCCGATAATGGAGCAATTATAAAAAACCATTTCTTTCAACGAAATTTTGACAGCCATTTTAAAAAAATGTCTCTAGTAGGCCACTTCAAACTTCAGGCGCAGATGCAAGTTCCAGTACTGAAAGTTAAGCAAGATGTTGCCACCAGATGGAATTCTTGCCTTATCATGATGGAGAGGCTTCTTCTGATCAAAAATGCACTTGCTGTTGTTTAACATCTCTTCCACGGGCACCCGAATGTTTAGATGCTTCAGAATGGTTCATTCTAGAAGATTACGTGACGATATTGAAACCTGCCGAAGTTTTAACAACTATTTTGTCCGGTGAACAATATCCGACAATATCGATGATTATTCCCTTAATCAGAGGCTTGCAACATTCTCTGCGAAATATTAATATGTGCAATCAGAATGTGGACAAGTACTCAGAAGCAGCTTGACAGACATAGTCTCGCGTCATCTTGGATGCTTAGAGCAGAATAGGATTGTTGCCAAAGCTACTTTTTTGGATCCGAGGTTCAAAAAAGTGGGGTTTGGTTTGGAAGAAAATGCGAATACCACACAGAATTGGATATCTGAGGAATTGTCTAGCATAATTAATTCTAGGAATATATTAGCCAAGGTCAAGGCAGGTTGGTTTTCAGTTTTTTAAATCAAAAAATGATTAACAGTTTTGCTAAACCTTCTTCCCGTATTTTTTAGATGAACCTGAAATTGAAACTGCTGAAACCTCCAATATTATGAATCGACCTTCTGCAGACGTGTGGGCTTTCTTTGATAATAAAATGGAAAAAGTCAAGCCCTATATCACTCCAACGACTACCTCACTGTTAGACAATATTTGAAGCTACCTCATATGGATAGGTTGAGCAATCCATTGGAATTTTGGAAAAAACACAAATTGTATGAAATGGCATTAAAATACCTTTGTATACCAGGAACATCAGTTCCCTCAGAGAGAGTGTTCTCCAAAGCTGGCCAGCTGACTAACATGAGAAGAAATCGTCTATCACCTAAAAATTTAGACATGATAATATTCCTCAATACTTTTTGTCAATAATTTCTTTTTGTTTTCAGTGATATATTTTATTATTTAACTCTTTAGTTCTTTACAAACCTTGTTTTTTTTAGAATTTATTTTTTGTTTTTCTTTGAATTAAATTATAATTTTGTTATACAAATCATAGTATTTATCAAAATAATGTGAGTCCGAACCTGTCTTGCTGCTAGACAAAAATCCATGCAAAAGAAAGAGATACGAGCGAGAATGAGACAACGCAAGTTGCATTTCGCCCAACACCAGCCGATATCTAACGACGGCGATACGAGTACAAGTTCTAAATCGACTAAGTCGTTTACCGTCTGCGGTGTCGAGTACGAGTACAGTTCTGAGACGAAACAAGCGACGCGAAAAAATACGAGACACGCGATACGAGTACAGCTCACGATTACTACATCACTAGGCCGCACCTTAAACGTCAGAATTGCTACTATTATAAACGTGAAAGTTTGTTAGTATGTATGTATGTATGAATGTTTGTTACTCTTTCACGCAAAAACTACTGAATGGATTTAAATGAAACTTTACAATAATGTAGCTTATACATCAGAATAACACATAGACTATAATTATTAAAGAATTTGTGTCAACCTATTACTATTATAAACGCGAAAGTGTGAGTATGTATGTATGGATGTTGGCAGCAATCAGAATCAAAATGACATTAGTTAAAATCAAATTTACATAAATTTCTAACTGGCGTTAGTCAATTTCAAATTGGCAATTAAATTGACACGTCAGTTTTAAGTTTCTTTGTCAGTGTCAAGTGTGTAATATATTTAAAAAAAAAATACATTTTAGTTATAAATGGGATAATATGGCTTCATTAATATATAAGTGTGTGGCACGAGTTATGTAAGCACACGAATGAGTATTAAATTTTGGTATAAAGATGGATGAGTTCCTTGAAGAAGAAAATGAGCTACACGAAGTACTAATCTTAGGCAGCCAAGTCGTGGGTACCATCTAGGATAATAATGTATAAGACTGATTTCGCTACTATTTTGTACATTAAAATATTTACATTTATTTATTTTTACTTTGTTATATTACGTAACTGACTGCTATCAATGCAAAGTATTTGCACGGATCACCTCTAGTTTTAGGAGGATATGGCTGAGGGTAGAAGATCAGCTTATTTTACAAGTAAAAAAGAAACCATTTTACTTTGTTTGGTGAAAAAGTATAAAGATGTTCTTGAGAATAAGAAAACAGACTAACATTAACAAAAACAAACAAGAATGCTGGAAACAAATTGAAACCGAATTTAACAATGAAAGTGCACAGATTTTTCATGATACTTCGATTTTGAGGAAGAAATGAAAATCTGAAAAAGCGATCGAAAAAGAAATTTGCAGATGAAAAGTGCTATGCATTAGGCACTTGAGGAGGACCATCAAAGAAGCTCACAGAAATAACGGATGTAGATCTCGACATAAAGAAATATTGGCAGAAATAATTGATGGTTTTCCAAACAAATTTGTAGGTGATGAAGGTTAGCTATAAATTTTTATTATTAACGTTTGTTAGTTTTTATTTATTTTTTGTTGCTTTATTTGACAACTTTTCACAAATATTTATTTTTATTAAAGCATACCATTTAATTAGCAGAGAAATGTTCCAAACTTTTTTGATTTTAGTGTTAAATGAAAATTAACCAGACTGGTCATCTGAAAATCCTGTTGTGGAGAATTTGCAAACAGTCAAAGATTCTCAATATAGGTAAGTAAATAAAAAATGTGCATTAAGTTAATTTTATACATATATATATATATATATATATATATATATATATATATATATATATATATATATATATATATATATATATATATATATATATATATATATATATATATATATGTATAAAATTAACTTAATGCACATTTTTTATTTACTTACCTATATTGAGAATCTTTGACTGTTTGCAAATTCTCCACAACAGGATTTTCAGATGACCAGTCTGGTTAATTTTCATTTAACACTAAAATCAAAAAAGTTTGGAACTATATATATATATATATATATAGAGAGAGAGAGAGAGAGAGAGAGAGAGAGAGAGAGAAAGAGAGAATTTGCTTTGGTGGGAAATTATATTATTTCCCAATTATTATTAGTTTTCATGGAGTACCTACCCACTTCAAAACAACATTTTTTATTTTAAAGTGAAAGATCAAGTACGAAGAGGAAAAGAAATAATATGATGAATTTGCTAAAGTTAGCCAATGGGCTGCCTCAAAAACTAATTTAGAAGCTGAAAAAATTCGATTTGCTGAGGCGCAAAATAAAACCAAGATTGAACTGATGGAGAGGAAATACAATTTAGAACATGAAATAATGAAACAAGAGTTAGGAGCAAGATTAAGTAACTTAAAACTAGAGGCAGATGGAATCATTGAACACAATAAATTAAAAAATGATAATGATATAATATAATAAAATAATACATAGATTGAGTTTGTATTTGTACAGGTCTAATTATTTATAGTTCATTAAAATAACACTGGTCAACAATGGTTTTGTTGCCCTTGATGTAAGAGTGGTTTCAAGTACCTCTATGCCAACAATTCACGAAACTATGGATGGTTTTGGAGGATTGGCTCTGGTTTTTTTTAATTCTTCATTTTCATATATTTTTTAATCAGTTAAAATGAGAAAGACAAGTAAATTCTTCAATATTAACTTTTTATTAAAAATTACTATTAAATAATTTGTTTTAATATTTAATTAACATACATAAAAGTTGAAAAAAAGAAAAAAATCATAAAATTTATTTTAAACTTAAGAAAAACGCCTTTTAGTTGCATTTTTGTTATATTTTTTTGGGGACAATCTCTTTTTACCAGCAATAATCTGCCATCATGTGACGGTCCCATCTACCCTGGCAACTTTTTCCATCACTTTTAGATCCTGGTGGAAGCGCTTTCCTTGTTCCTCTCTATAATTCTCCAGATCCTCAGGAAATTTATCCAGATGATTGTGGAGAAAGTGCAACTTTGTTTATATTTGCTCCTAAAATTTTAAAGCTTTCCATTTTTTGCACAATTTCCCTACTATTTGGTGCTTTAATAGTTTCCTAGAAAATTTTCTACCAACACAAAACTTCTCCAAACTGTACTTTCAGAATAAGTCATAACTTTTAAAAAATTATTTCAGTTAATATTTCATCAATTTTTGGATTTGAGGGCCATCAAATATTCCAGCCTTCAACTTTTCCATACTCAGCTTAGGAAATGTCTTACAAATGTATTTAAAGCATTCTCCTTTCTTGTCCAATGCTTTGATGAATTGCTTTATCATACCTAATTTAATATGTAGTGGCAAAAGTATGATCTTTTTTCTACTTAACAATGGCTTATTTATTATATTGGCTTTACCAACAATTAAGGATTCTCTAGAGGGCCACACACATTGATGTTCATTTTAATTAATATTTTGATATTGTTCTTTAAGTTTTGTTGAATGGGCAATTGGTATTGATGTGAGTTTTGCATTGTGTAGTGAAACACATTTTAATTTCTTTTTGTAGCTATCAATGGAGAGCCGTCAATTAGTAGATTTATATTCCTTTAAACAAATATCTAGAAGTAACTATGAGATATTATTACAGGTCTTTCGTTTTCACTAAAACATGGTAATATCTAACTTTCTCATATTCTGTATGCTGTAATAGCGACATTTGGCCCCAATAAGTTCTTTTCTTTCAGTCTTGAAGCCAACAGTTCTGATGGTTGTTTTGATAAATTCAGATCTTGTATTAAATCAATAAGCTTATTTTGAGAAAAAACAACTGTGGTGCAGAGGTTCCACCTTCATATTCACTTTTGATTGTAGAATGTAATGAATGCTGTGAATTTGTCAACATCATAGTTTCCGAAAGGTATATGAACTTCTTTTGAAGTATAAATAGGCCAAGGAAAATATTCATTGTGCAAGACAGGATCTTGTAGACTGTAAATTTGGATATTATCACGTTTTATTTTGATTGAAACCTTTAATGTCTACTTTTGGGAGGTACTTCTAAGTTCAGACGTTCGAATAAACTGATGATTAAGCCCTGTAACAGCTCTGGTTACCTTCCAAACAATACGACTTGCTGTTCCTTTCTCTATACCAATAAAATCCCCAACTGTCTGGAGAAAATTTCCAGTTGCAAAATACCTTAATGTTGCTAGCACCATTTGTTCAGAAGTTACAGCATGATTCCTAAAAATTTATCAATTTTTAGGTTACAAATGATTTATCAAGTGAAATAAAGGCTCTCACCAATCTGTTGGAGACGATGTTTGTGCTTCAATTTGGTTTATAACAAAGCGAACACCCTGCTTAGAAAGCCGAAATCTTTGTATAAATTCTTCATCATTCTATTCTACAAAATGATCCATTCTATCCCTGTATTTCTTTGGACGTCTTTTAGCATTTATTAAAACTTCTACTGCTTCGACAAAGTCTTCATCATCTGTTAATTCCACAAGATTTTCACGTAGTTGCTTAGCCATAATTTTTATTTACCACAAAAACGCATTCATTAAATACCGATAGGACAAAAATCACATAAATAGAGGTTATGTTACGCCAGAACTTGGTTTAAGCTACCAAACCTCAGTTAAACCTTACAAAATGACAGCCAGTGAACCAAGTTCTGTTTTGAACTAGCTTTGTACAACTGAACTTTGAAATTTAAACCAGGTTTAACCTTGAGCTCTGCTTGAACCAAGACTGAACAACGGCGTGAATAATAATTAGATTTTAATAAGTAGATAGCGTTATCGGAAATAGAAAGTATGGACCATAGAAAAACTATCTACAATAGAAAAAAAACATCAACATTGGTTCTTGTAAAATCGAAACTTTAGCTAAGTGTATTAGTTTTCTATTAATTACTTAAATAGTAATTATTATAATCTTTATACAAAAGTTAAACATTTGTGTACCTTTCAAACTTTATAAATTTGATTGGTTGTTATCTCACGCTATATTCAGCAATAATAATTGTGTTTATATAACTTGAATCTAGCTTAAACCAAAGACAGATAAAGATAAAACTAAAGTATTTCAACAGTTAAGAAAGAGATATACTTATAACCTAAAAAATTTGATTTGGCAACATCACGAGAATTTCTAAAATGGTGGTTCCTTCCCCTATTCCCTTCCCCCACTTGGTATGTCATCATGCTTGTGGTGTGTATTGTATTCCTATCGTAGTTGTTAATTAGGATAGTTCTTAACATTAGATTTAAATTAATTTTAAGTTTAGTGTAAGAAGACTTATTTATAATGGAAGAGTACGAGTATGGGTATGTATTTTTCAAAAAAAAATGTATAATAGCTTGCCTAGCGGTGGCGCTTAAAATCACGTTTACGTAAAATTGACGGAAGTTCTAAAGCTGCCATTGTAGTAGTATGGTAGCTTGTAGTTGGTGAGTGGCGAGTGTAACCGGCTGGATTGATACAAAACTAGTAAAAGTGTTTCCAAATCGTGAAAAAATAGCATGCGAATGTTGCGACTAAAACAAGAAATTATGGATGATGATGAGAAGGGGTATTTACAAATTTGTGCCAAATATTCTGCTTATTAGGTCACAGCGTGTACTTAACATTTTCCGTGTTATATATATATTTTAATTATTTGCTTTTACCATCGGTTTAACCAATAATGCATTAAAAATAAGCAATGTAAATTAATGGATGTTCATTTTTCAAAAATTGTTAACAAATTATTTACTATCTATCAAAATGCTGCTAGCGTTCACCGACCCCGAACGAATGCCTAGATCTTTATGTATGCTAAATAACCGTTTTTTTTTTCGGAAAATCTATTACAAATTCTTTTTTTTAATTGCTGCTTACATATTTATGAATGTAGCTAAAACTATCATATTAGTGCCATTACCCCAATAAGTTAACTTTTTATTAAATTTTCTCTTAATCTAGGTTATGTCACTTCCTTCTTATTGGAATGGCTGCTTTATCACTCTTGATCAGGGATGAGTCTTGATCAAAATATCACTAATATTTTATTGAGTAACTTTTTCATTTACATTTTGGAGATTGCATAGGTATAGCAACTGCTAATAGTTAAGACTTAACTTTATACATTGTATTTCATTTAATTAAAATTTCGTCAGCTAGAATTACTGAAAAATACCATAAAAACAATTTTTACTTTCATTCAATTAAAAACTTTTTAATTTGATAATTAAAGGTTTATCAATATACATTATAATCAATTTAGTTTGGTGTTGTCTATATTTTCGTGGTGAATATAAATTTCAGTAATTTTAAAATATGTGCAGTTTTTTTTTGTGCTATTTAAATTTTCCTTTTTTTTCTGTAATTATGATTACTAATAAATTAGTAATAAAATTATTACAAAATAAATTTAGTACATGATTATCTAATAAAAATTTACTTTATTCAAATATAATTTAGTTACATTACTAGACATACAAAGTAAATGAAATTGCAAAACATAAATATTTTAAATTCAATAAGATTTACTTGAAATGGCTGTATCGAAGCTGTGCTGTTCTATTTGATGAACATGCATAGTCAAAATAGGCCAATATAAAATATTCTACAATAGGTCACTGGGTGTTTTTATTTAGTAAACAATTTAGTATTACCCAAGTAGAAAACAAATAGACAAACTCAGTATATTCTTGATAATATACAAAAAAATAATTCTACCTTTAGTAATATAAATTAAATTAACATTTAAAATAAAACTGTTCTCATCTATAGAATGTTTTCTTATGGTCTATGTAAACAATTTTGTTTACATTAAAGTAGACATTATTTAGTCTTTTTAAATCACCATTTAACTGGATACTCATCATAATTGTTTATTTAACAAAAATTTAAAATTTCAATTATATCACAAAATTTGTTGTATACATTGGCCAAACAGAAGAATGTATAGATATTTCTGAGTACTCTATGAAGTAATGAAATGTGAGATGACTTTAACCTATATTGAAAATTAAAGGAATTTAGGCAAACAAACTTTAAGAATTAACTTTCTAATAATTAATATTAAAATAACCAGAATTTAACAAGAAAGAACATTTTATTGTATATTTGTAATTTATTAAAAAAAATTTTGTCTCAAATGTTAAAAAATCTGTATATGGGACTTTTAAATGGTGCAATGTTTTATTTTTTAATTTTAGCAAGCTCTTTGTTGGAGGGTTATCTTGGGAAACGACCCAGGATAATTTGCAAAGGTACTTCTCTAGATATGGAGAAGTAATTGACTGTGTTGTTATGAAGAATGCTGAATCTGGTAGATCAAGGGGATTTGGTTTTGTTACATTTGCTGATCCTGCTAATGTAAATGTAGTTTTACAAAATGGACCACACACTCTTGATGGAAGGTAAGTATAATGGTTGATAATTTTATTTTTTAAATCTATTTTTTTTACTTTTAACGGGTAGTCTCAATTTAAAATATTACAAAATGTGAAAATAAAACTTATGTTTAATGCTAAAACCTAACTGTAAATACACAGAAATAGAAAAAACAGTGAACAATGAACAATGTAATTGATAGAAATACTAACACAAAAAGTAGTAGCCAAAACTGACTCATATGAGTTCTTTATTTAATGCAGCTTTGATGGTTTTATGGGAAGAGCAGAACACATCAATATTACTAAACTGCTTAGCTAGCCTCAGCATTCTAGTAATAGGTGTTAATGATTGTTCCCAATTATTTGTTGATATATAAAAAATCTTTTGCTTCTTAAGTAATATAATCCCTTCAGTTGATGCAGGGGGCTGGCTCAGGGATCAGAACTTAGTGTACTGGAAAATAGAAACCAGAGGCAAGTGTAGATAGGCAAGGGTCGTAATAGGCAATTCTCCTTGAGATGACCTAGCTAGAAGCAAAACACATACTGACCCTTAGATACCACATGCACGATCTGGGGCTGGCCAATACCCCTAGTTGTGGATTGTGTGGAGAGATGGAAACCAGCCTCCATATTCTCGGCCAATGCAAAGTATATGCCAGACTAAGGCTGACTTTGCTGGGTTCAGTTTTTTTTGAACCCGAGCAACTAAGGCAGTTACTGATCAGCAACCTACTCCATTTCTTGAGGAAGAAAGGTGTAGCAGATCGCTAGTTTCTGTCACGGGGAGACACAATAGATGACCATTGGCGGGATTCAGAAGAAATTGCCCCCCCCCCCCACCAGTTTATTATCATTAAAGTAATATCAAGAAGCAGCTAATTATTTATCTTATGTTGTGACATTAATTGAAATGATATATTTATTCATGATTTAATAAATTTTTTAATTGGCAGGGTTATGTGTAGTATTAGAAAAATAATATTAACTAAGTAATTGGCTTAATAGAATCATTTTGGTTACTTATGCTTTCTATTAAATTAATTAAGTTGTAATCAGTATAGTACACATTTGAAAAATAAACCACCAACCATTTAGTACTAACATGACTAATAGAAATATAACTATCAAATATGTTTGGTAAAAAGTGTCATAATTTTACCACAATAATTTAAAAAAGATGTTAAGTAAAGCATAAATAATAATCTGTTGTTAGTTGTATACAAGCAACATCTAGTAAATTAAAGCTTGTATTCTTTTAATTGAAACTAAATAAATATAATTTATATTTATGTTTTCACAAATAAGAAAATTGATAATTATTAGCAGTCATTAACTTTATTAATGAAATCGTTATTGTTAAAATGAACAGGTAAATTAAAATATATCAAAAAATAATACCTCTATTTTTAACGAATTCTCATATGACTATTTATTCTGTAGAACAATTGATCCGAAACCCTGTAATCCCAGAACATTGCAGAAACCTAAAAAAGGTGGAGGATATCCTAAAGTATTTTTGGGAGGTTTACCATCAAATGTAACTGAAACTGATCTCAGAAGTTTTTTTACCCGATTTGGTAAGGTTATGGAAGTGGTCATTATGTATGATCAGGAAAAGAAAAAATCAAGAGGTAGTTTGTGTACTTAAAACTTCTATTAAATTATTTAAAATTTCATATTTGCAGGTTTTGGTTTCCTATCATTTGAAGATGAAGAAGCAGTGGATAGATGTGTCTCAGAACATTTTGTTAATTTAAATGGAAAACAGGTATTTAAGTTTTACTTTAATTTATTTAAAAAGATTAAATCATTTTTAAAAAAGAAACAAATAAAATTAAATGTGATGACAGCGGGAATATTAATAATAACAATTCCAGGGTACAAGAAATAATTGATTGATTTGAATTTAAATAACAAAAGTAAAAATAATAATTTTTTTACTAGAAAATATTAATTTTACAAAAAAGTATTTTCTGCATTATTAAGTTAAAATAAGGATGGTATTAACAAAATTATTATCTGGATTAATGATGAGATGCTCACATTTTTGAAACAAAACATTCCTCTACTCTAAATTAATTCTATGGCAGTATCATTGCTAGATCTCCAGAATTTGGTTAATTTTAAAAGGCTAAAAAGATTACTTAAAAGGCATATGTGGAATCAGTAGCTTGTATCACAAAGCTAACACTAAGTCATCTTAAATGTTAATAACTAAAGTCTGTCCTTTTTTCACTGGCAGTATGACTTCATGGTCTCAGGTATAAAATAAACATTTCTTACCAAAATGTGACATGTGATGAGACTTGGGCTCATCACTACACCCCTAAGTCAAAAATGGTAGGTAAGGAGTGGAGAAAAAATAAAGGTCTCTGTTGGAAAAGTCCTTGCAACGATTTTTTTTACTCTGGGGAAATTTTACTGATCGATTTTCTACACGATCAACGCACAGTGAATGCGGCTTACTACTGCCATGGTCGGCGAAAGCCGCCTATCGCAACAAAAGACGAGACATGCCCATCAGATATGTCATTCTCCGCCATGACAACGCCAGGCCTCACACCGCGGCTTTGACAAGGGATACATTTAAAGAAATGGTCTGGGAAACCCTTGAGCACCCTCTTTATAGCCCTGGCTTGTCCCCCAGTGATTATTTTTTGTTCGCGCCTATGAAGGAATCACTGGAAAGAAAACGATTTGCGAGCAATGAAGAAGTCGAAGAGCAATCAGCTTACAACGTGCCCCCAAACTTTTTATGAACAGGGAATTTATATTTGATTTACCCTAGTATACCAATACCAGAGTTGCAAAAAATCACGATTTTTTTGAAAAAGATATCGTGATTTTTTTTTATTTATACTGATTCTTTCCTTAAATATAGAAATAATGAACTTAATCACTTATTTTTCTCTATTCGCCCAAAAATATTTGTTTCCTAGATTTACAGTTAAAAAAGTCTACTCGGCGACATACATGAAAATTTTCGGCAGCGTGCCGCGGCTTTCCTGTCGGAACAAGAAAATTCGTTCGTCTTTATAATGTGCGGTTGGCGCGAGACGGATCATTTCTAACTTATAGTCGGTCCATACGTTCAAAAGTAAATTGCGTGTTCCTATCCTTTTTTGTTTAAATCGTAGTGCAGTGTGTTTTCAAAAGATAGCTAAAATGTCCCGAAGTGGTGGTGAAAAAAAAACCTATTTGGCAATATTTTATTGAAAAATCGAATAAATCAGACAGAAAAAAACCTGTAAAAAATGCAAATTTGAATTACAAGGAATTATTGATCGGATGAAAAATCACTGAGAGGTATGTCAGAAAACAATAGCAGTTCAAGCAGTTATATTAGATACTGATACTGACAATAGTGATAGTACTGATATTGCCAATACCAGTAGTGTTACTAGTAATGCTAGTGCTAGTACTTGTTCAGGACTAGATTTAAATGTAAGTACAGTTTCAGTTTACCAGTATTATTTGATTTATTATATTGTCATGGGTGTCCTATTTAGTTTCTATAACTAATCGTATTTCATATAAATATAAATATGTTGGACCAAGCAAGATAATTATATGTACTTCAAGAGGAGGGTGGGCTCATATGCATATTATGTAAAAGAGCAAAAAATTAATTTTTCAGTTTTAGTTTTATTACTTTTTAAATACGATAAGTAAATAATGAAAGCATTTGAGAACAAACATAATTTGTTCAAATACATTTATAAAGTATTCATATTGGCTGGGAACTATATTATGGTATGTTATTGCAGGTACAACAGCCTACTATGAGTAGCAGCACTAGCAGCTTTACCTCACATCTGAACTTGCTACAAGATTCACAATAAGATAGTACTTCACAATCGCTCTTATCTCTGAGGTCAGTCAGTATCTGTAAAAAAAAGGAAAGGAACATTTAACTTGACTTCTGGATCTTTATCTTATTTTATTATACAGACAAGCAAGTCTGATAAAGAAGAAATAGATAAATAAATCGCTAGAGCTCTTTATGCTACGAACAGTTCACATGTATTGAACAACCAGAAGTTAAAAAAGCAATTGCGCTCCTGGATGTGTGCCTCCTTCTCGACATGATGTGTCCAACTGACTGCTTACTGAAGTATATAATGAAGAAAAAAGTAAATGTTTTAATGATAACATAACATCGTCTTGAAGAATTTCTGGCAATTTTGTTTATGAAGGATGAGTTTACCCACAAAGGCCGATACTATTAATTTTGTTTTAATCAAGTTGAGATTGTCACCCTGCAGCTGCAAATTAACTTTGTTTAACATACCAAAGATATCAGTCAAGTAATAAATATCTGTTTTACAATTGTTCAAATTTTCTTTCAAATTCGGATCTTTTTCTTGTAAAAACACAAATTCAACATATTATCTTGCACGAACTTGTCCAGGCTGATTGACTTACCAAGTTTTTTATCTTGTACGAACTTGTGCACACTTATCAACTTGTTGAGTTTTTTAAAAGTACAACAAAGATACGTCCTACTAAAATATTAGACATTCTTATAACAAGTTGGTACACGTAACACAACTTATACAGTATCTTGAAAGTTTCAAAAAAAAGTACTTGTGTTAATAAATAGGGGTCGATTTTTAGTTATTGTTTATGTCGGCCCCTGGGAAACCGATTTCGATCGACCATTTTGGGAATCCCTGATCTAATGGATATCATAGAAAGCTTGGATTTAACTGATTTATGAATTATTCTGTATTTTCTATATAATTAACGTAACAAAATAACTTTTTGTTGACTACTTTTCTTTGTTTTTATAATCAAATCTCTACACCACTGGATATAGTAATGATTAATATCTCAACTTACCGGTGAGATGAAATATCCAGAATTCATATAGTCTATTTTTTTGCACACTTGGCACTGACAAACCATAATGACCCAAATTTCGATTTGAAGCCACTATTAACAGTAAAAACTGGTGAAATCGTATTTATTATTACTTGTAAATAACGTTCCAGCAGCATGCAATACTGTTACAAAATGGCTATAAGGTGCGGCGTTGTCACTGTTGAAGCAGGAAATTTCCATGGGATAACAGATTTTAGCGGAAGGCGTCCCTCTGAAGGTTTAATTTCAGAAAGAGAGGGACAAATAATATCGTTAATAATTTTCATATAATACAAAAGCAACGGCCGACCGACAGACAAGTATGTTTTAAGGGGTAGGCGCAGTCAACTATAAAAAAATACTCCTTGAATTAGGTTTTTAGTGGCAAACAACACACGATAATTAGATATTTTAATGGAGAGTTATGATGTAAGATAATAAAAGCATATAGAATGTTTAAAATACAATAAAACAGTATCATGAGGAAAGAAGAAATATCATTTATACCGATGAAGCATATTTGCATAGTTCTCATTCTACGACAAATGCCTGGGTACACTGTAAATCTGAAAACAAATTTAAAAAACCTTGCAGTAAAGAAAAAATGGTTGAGTCGCAATAAATGTTTCTACTACTATTTGTTTAAATTTTTCCCTACCCCTTTTTTTACTAAGTAATAAAATATTTTTAAGCGAAAATATGTAATTATGTTGAAGAAGTAAAGGAGTAGTTGGGTGGTAATCAATTCTGTTTAAATCAGCAATCGACTTCTGCTTCTCTGGAAATAAAGTGAGAATAAATTCATTTCTAATTTATCTACTCGATTAACACTCAAGTGGTCTGCGATTCAAAATTAAAAATCAGGTAAATAGTCGTACGGTAGAGAGGAAGTGTCCACGATTCGCGAATTATTAGTGAAGTTGTCGTAAAAAAAATATTTGAAAATAGCGAATTTCATGGCAGACTTCTAAAAGATAAAGGATATAATTGCACACCATATCTATTCACTCCGGATCGTAATTCTAGTAATAACAAAGGAAACACTTCAGAAGAGCCCATATAAGTACAAGAAACACGACAGAAAGGTGTTTTGATTTGTTGAAGCAAAGATTTCTCTTTTGAGCGGAACATATGTACTGCCAAAAGAACTAGCATTAGCAGTGTTGCATAATATAGCAATAGACATGAATGAGCATGTAGATATTGTTTGGTATGTCTGTCAGTGGACAGGAAGACAGTCTTAAAAGATACTGCAATGGGTGCGATAAGACGAAAGTTTCATTGATCAATTTTTTTTAATTTGTAAATATTATTTACATTACAATAAAATTATAAATAAATAAAACACTCACTTCATTGTTGTGTACATCTGTCTGCAATTGTCACAATTTCGTTTGTAAATAAAACTTCTGCTTCTATGTTCTGTAAAAAATTATTTAATTAAAAAGTGGTAAATAAAGATTGTAACAAACTATCAATCAACATCCTTCATGTACGTCTATCATCGTCTATCTACGTTTTACTTTGTCTCTATGTATTACTTATTACCTTTTCTTCTTGCGTCCCATTGTCTTCACGTAAGCGTCTACTTTTCTCCTAACTATTAATAGTTTATTAATTTCCATTGTAAATGCACGGTATATAATGCACAAAATAAAAAAATCTAATCTGTGTAAAAATCTCCGCACAAAGCATCACAAAATGGCAATTATACGTTTCTTTCGTCAATATCACTTTACACATACAAATAGTCACGCCTTTTTCCCGTAGGAGTAGACAGAGATCACTTCCTTCCACTTGCTATGGTACTTACACACGTCTTTCGCTTCTTCTACTTTCATCAGCGCTCTTATACATGCTTGTCGGTTGTTGGTACTCTTGACCTAGCCTTCGAAACAATGTCGATCTAATCGAGATATGTTCGCCGGGTGTGCTTCAACAGAATCTTCATCTTCTGCAGAAAGTGGAAATAAAGCAGTTACCTTGGTAGGTTCTGGAATATCTTCAAATTTATTTTCTAGTAAATAACATTTTTGCTTATTTTTAGGCTATGACTAACAGGATCTAGCAATCTGAAATTAGCACTTCTTTTAGAGTATCCGACGAAAATGTATTCTTTACTTTTTTAATCAAGGTTTCTTCTTTACTGTCAGGAATGTAAATAAAAGCTCTACATCTAAATACCTTAATGTTTGATAGATCCACCTTTTTGTTAAACCATTTTTCTTCTGGCGTTGCACCTTTTATTTTCTTTCGGTAGGTTTACTTTGTTCTCTGCCTCTGCCCACATGTTTCCTGCTGTTTGATTCTATCAACATGGAACGGACTTTCTCAATTATAGATCGTTTGTACCTTTCTGCCATCTCATTTTGTTATGGTGTGTGAGGTATAGTCAGTTCATGTTTAATCCCCTTTGAGGAATTTACTTAGTTTTTTGTTACAATATTTTCCATTATCTGAAATTTTTATTTTCAGTTTGGGTTTCTACTACTATACAAAATTAAAGAGATCATCTTTTGATTACACCTTTCAACACAAAAATCCTTTATAAAAATATCGTGTGTTTTGTAACATTTGGACTTAAACTAATATACAACTGACCCCCAAATGTTTATATTGGCCTCAGATTTCTTGGAAGGGTCGAGTAGGCCCATTAATAGGTAATAAGCGGGCGACCCATTGTTATTTGCAGGTAGTTGGATCTATGCTTGAAATATCCCTTTCGTCGTTACTTAATATTAATTTAGTAAACATCTATTTATATTTTCGCTTAGATCTACGTGCGTGTTTAAAGCGGTACCAAAAATATCGACGCGCGTTTGCGTTAATAAAGCCGATAGCTTCCGTTATATTTGTGGCGAAGTTACCGCGAAAGCGTACCAAAAACCGATATCTTCATTAGTAAAAAGGCTTACGAACTGTACTTTGGATGCAAAGTTGGCGATAAGATAGGTCCTGGGCCCCAAAAATGTGTTGCAGTTCGTGTTCGAGAACATTGACGGGATGGCTGAAAGGTACTCATAAATCTATGCTATTTGCAGTTCCAATGGTTTGGAGGGAACCTCGTAATCACGTAGATGATTGTTATTTTTGCATGACTAATATTAAAGGAATTAGTAGCAAAATCAAGCGTAGCATTCGGTACCCCAATATTCCTTCTGCAATGCGACCAGTGCCCCATGACAACTCATTACCCATTCCCCAGCCACCTTGATTCGGAATCAGACTCCGGAAGTACTTCACCAGAAGCCAGACTACGCTACATCCCTAGTTCTCATGATTTGCCTGATACACCTCATTTAATCACTCAATGTGAATTAAATGACCTTGTTCGTGACATGGACCTCCCGAAAACAAAAGCGGAACTTCTCGGATCCCGCCTGCAGCAGTGGAAGCTCTTGGAAAAAGGAGTGAAGGTGTCCATCTACAGGAAAAGGCAATCGACTCTCACAAATTTTTTTGCAGTGGAAGATGATTAAGTATTTTGCCATGACATACCTGGCCTAATGACCGAGCTGAACTTACCAGGTCGATTTATCAAGCGGAAGTATTATTTTTGACAAAGCTTTCTCCTCGCGACGTGCTTTGGTTATCGCATCAGTTTCTTGTGCACTTTTTGCAGTTGTGGTACCTGTTACACAGCTCCAGAGAACATCTAATTTTGGCAGCGCGATCATCTGAAACTTTGTGTGTAATTTTCTGGGACCTTAAGTTTTTTAACCCTGTTGACCAATCCAGTCGTTGAGAACTCATTTTGTCCTCCTATATGGAACTTAACCAACTCCAAGCAAAAAAAAACAATAACAAGTTGCGCTTTCAAATCAGCTGGGCCCATAACCTGTTGGATATGGTCGTGGAGAATGAAAACACTTGGCAGCAACACAGTTTAATTTATTGTTAAAAAGTAAAAAAGGAATATTTAGATTTACAGCAACTTGCAACATTATTGACATAAATCTATTAACTAGTTTTTTATGTAGGGTGATATTTGTCTCGCCTTATGAACCTATCAGCTAATAATCAAACACTGCAATAAGTATTTCCTAAATCATAGCTAAATCTTAAAGTAAAGCAACAACCATATTCAAGATAAAGGGCGTTGAAGAAAAAAAATTTGGTTATTACTTCATAATTTTTAAATCAAAATATTTCAAAAACGGTACACAGTATCGAGTTTTACCAAGAGTACCTTTTTGGTGTAAAATTGATTGATGTTTAAGTTCATTTGAAATTTTGATTAATAAATCTAACCTTAAAAAAGTTATGTTCAATACTACTTGGTACGAACCGCAAAGTAGTGCCCTCTCTGAGAGTCAGATATAAAAACAAATTCATGGGATGTATCAGCTTCTAAAACATATTCGTATAAAATTTCATTACAATGTTTCCAGTAGTTTCAGCTAAATCGTAATAAATAAGCCTAAATTTTTTTTCTTCAACGCCCTTTATCTTGAATACGGATGGCGTTATGAAATTTTTTACCGAGCAAACCCCAATTATTTTTCACTTCTCTACCTATCCTAGAGACGGGGTCACCTTTTTTGTAACACCCTGTATATTCACGCCTTTTTCTTGTAGTGGTAGTTAGAGACCATTTCCTTCCATTTGCTACGGTCTTAAACACATCTTTCGTTTCTTATACTTTCATTAGTGCTCGTCGGTTGTTGGTACTCTTGACCTGGACTTTTTTCAAAACAATGTCGATCAGATCGAGATATATGTTCGCCGAGGTCGACCTCTACCGACTTGCCCATTTACACTCGCATTATCTGTTTCGTCAATCTTCCTTCATCCATCCTCCTACGTGTCCAAACCATCTAAGACTTTCTTTATCTATCTTTGTAACCACATCTTTCACACCACAGCGTTCCCTTATCTCACTATTCTTTATTATATAGTAAATGCATATTATCTATTATAAGAACGGACCTCTCAGGTAAATTGGGCAATAACTGCTTTAAATCTGTGCCATAAACTTTTTATGGTTCATGTCGTTTTTTCCCTGCAACGAGCACGTAAATTATTGCGGTTATATGGTGTTAGGTACTTTAAATTTTAAAGTTTAAAATAAGGATTATACTAAAATCATTATAGGTTTATAATACTATCAAATTTTATTACCTGATTTAAATATAAGTAACCCGTCTTTCACAACTCATATTTCCTCACCATCATGTACTATAATTAATCGTCGGCCTTTTGAAACTGGCCTCTTTAAAACGTATGTTTAGCTGACACAGCCGTTTTGACACAATCAGTGGAAACTATCACAGTATTTTCTAACTATTAACTATTTTCTAATACAAACTAGAATTTTCTGACTCAAGTGGTTAGCAAAAAAATGGTGTGCTAGTTTAACTGTCAAGATGGCACAACCATTTATAACTTTTTAAAAACTCTTAAATGGTGTATAAATAATTTAAGCTCGAGCGAATTTAAGGGTTTTACGAGGGCCGAATCCGTATGCAGTACCTACAATTCTCGAAAATTCCTACTTTCGTCATCCTACTATTTAATAACTCCAGCATCATCGCTTGAAATAAAAAAATTAGTAATTTATTATGCATTTTTAACAACAGTACAGTTGTGATAAGAAATACCCAAAGAGAAATTATTGTAGTGCTAGGAAATGGCAAAATAGAGATTCTAAATGCGTTTTTGTCATCCTACTATTTAATAACCCCAGCACAATCGCTTGTAATTTAAAAAAATTAGTTTTTTATTAGGCATTTTCCGACAATAGTACAGTTGTGATAGGAATATTTGAAGAAAAATTATTGTAGAGCTAGGAAATGGCAATAAAGTGATTGAAATGCGTTTTCGTCATCCTACTATTTTATAACTCTAGCACAATCACTTAAAATGAAAAGAAATCAGTTTTTTATTATGCATTTACTATATAATAAAGAATAGTGAGATAAGAGAACGCTGTGGTGTAAAAGATGTGGTTACAAAGATAGATAAAGGAATGCTTAGATGGTGTGAACACATAGAAAGGATGGATGAAGGAACATTGACGAAACATATTTATAAGGCGAGTGTGAATGGACAAGTCGGTAAAGGTCGACCTCGGCGAACATATCTCGATCAGATCAACATTGTTTTGAAGAAAGGCCAGGTCAAGAGTACCAACAACCGACAAGCATGTATAAGAACGCTGATGACAGTAGAAGAAGCGAAAGACGTGTGTAAGTACCGTAGCAAGTGGAAGGAAGTGGTCTCTGTCTACCCCTACGGAAAAAGGCGTGACTAAGTATGTATGTATGCTTTGTATAATGGAATAGTTTATTCTACGGGCTTATCTAGATTCATGCTAATATTACAAATCACATTTCCTTACACTTTAACGTAAGTAGTTTTTTTTTCCAGTATATACATAGAAGTTATGAACGATTTCTTGTATTTCTTTTACTTCATTTGGTGTGATCCAATCCAGTTTTCTTTTTTTTATTTGTTTGTGTTGAAATTTGTAAAAGATGAGCTTGGTCCTTCCCATTTTACTTTGTCTCTTTGGATATTTTTTGAAAACTAGACCTAGACACTCCAGTTGCAGGGTTCTGTTCCTAAAATATTTTAATATATTTTAGTATTTCCATTGTATAGAAATTACTGTTTAAAAAATATATTTGTGTCGTGTACACACGTTAAACATGGAACTTGTGGATTTTTAAAAATATTAAAGTAGGTACATAGCTGTTGCTTTTTAAAGGAATAGTTACTGCTTTACCTGCCTCATTCTTTAAAAAATGTTATAATTTTTCGGCATTGGCTATGTATAATAATAGTCTGGCAACTCTGTATTAAGAATTACAGAAGACAGGTGGGGTTGTTCTTTCATTATTGTATGTATTTGTGATTTGTGGTAGAATAATAATTTCTAATTTTTTTACTTAAAGTGGGGTTCAGATTCGAGATGGAAATTACTAAAAAAATCCTATTCTTCTGCAAAGCAAAAATCAAAGTTGGTTGATTTCCTGCAAAACGAAATCGAACTTGTTTCTATTAAATTTTTCACTAAATCTTGTAGACAGTTGAAATCTTTTCACAAACATGTTATCATTTAACTCCCTGAAACAGTCATAATAACAATGGACGTGCCTCTCAAATTCTGCAGCTTCTTCATTATCCTCCAGATTTTAAATAGCTTGTAAAATTTCTATTTCTTCGTCCATCATTTTCAAACTGATTAGGAAACTCACAATGAACAAAAAGTTTATTTTACTCTACTAGTAACAAACCAACAACAGCAAAAAAACAAATATACGACAGTTTTTATTTAGTATATGTGCACCGGAAGAACTAACATAACCTTACATTAATGATATGGCTCTTACCACTCGTCTTCGGGTCTGTCGAAATTTGTCTAAAGCGACATTTGAGAATACTAATTTTTGATTTCAATGAACAATTTTGTGATGTCGCATGTGATATTGACCCGATAGACATTTGAGAATCGGCCCCTGATTTGGTTCACGCGAAAGCAGTGCAGCGCTGCCAGTTGATTCAACACGACTATTTCTATCAATTTTTTTTTTATAAAAGTAAAGAATAAAGCTGCTGATGCCAAGTTGGCTATAGACTGGGATATAAAAGTTGTTCGCACTATTACTAATTGCAAATTATAATTCTATCCATTATTGTATTATTACTTCTTAAAAATTTAGATATATTTTTCTTTCAGGTTGAAATAAAGAAAGCTGAACCCCGTGATGGATCTGGAGGTAACAAAATGGGTGGAGATCCAGCATCGGCGTGGGGTCCACCACAAGCCCCTATGGGCATGATGCAAGGTCCAAATGGACAAATGGGTGGACCTCCAATAAATCTGGGCGCACCTATGGGTCCTAATATGATGCAAAGTTATCAAGGGTGGGGTACCTCACCACAGCAGCAAAGCTATGCTGGATATGGTACACCCTCAGGGCCAGGATCCTATCAAGGATGGGGTGCCCCTCCCGCACCACAGGGTCCACCTCCTCAATGGGGCAATAATTATGGTGGCCCACCACAACAACAAGGTTATGGTTCTTATGGTGAGTATGGTATGTTTATTTTGTTTTTTAATTTTACTGTACTTTTAAATTATATCCTTTGATCAATAGATGTTTTGCTTTCTAAGCTTAGAAATAAACTAATTTTGATAATCTTCATGAGACCAGTCAGAAAAATAAATTAATTCATTTATAAAAGAAATTTGATATAAATCAATGATTATTACTATTTATGTAAATATTAAATTAACAAATGAACGATTTTAAAATTTGTTTTCTGAGAATTAAATTTTCTATCATATTTTTTTGTACTTTGTTGATAAGTGGAAAATAATTATGTTTACATTTCCAAAGAAACGTACAATTTTTATTAGTAAATATGAACAATTAAATTTTCAGCCTACTAACTTTTTACTTCCCAGAAAATTAAAAGTATAAAAAAATGAAAATGGTTAAAACCAAATCTAACCAACCCCATTTCCCGTACGGTGTTTTGTTTGTTAGTCTTGATGAATTGATGAATATTATTTATGCATGACATTTTATTTTACGTTGATCAAATCTTGCCAGATTTGAGATTTTAAATTTTTTATAAAATATATTTTATAACCATTAAAAATTTAATAGTACCATAGTAAAGAATAAACTTATATTAAAATTCTCTTTGTCTATCAAAATTCTTCTTGTCAACCAGTATTAAACTGTTGTATGATTTTTAATGGTTTGTTTGAATATTTTTAATTTTTTAATTTAAACTAGATAACATATTTCTGTAGGTCCAAATGCAGGTAGTGGTGCAGCTAGTTGGAATAGCTGGAATATGCCTCAAAACAGCGCTTCAACTGGTCCTTCAGGTAAGATATTTTTTTAGAAATTCCATCTTAAGGTGCTTTTTTCTTAAAATCACGTTTAATCATTTTAAAAATATATTTTATTATGTATACATATAAGAAACAAAAATTCACAAAAAATTAATTTTTGTTCAACATTTTATATATAATTTCTTTATTTTAATTTCATTTACTTGTCACTCACCCTGGGCTATCTACTTAAATTATTTGGTTTAATTTTTAGTCAATTATAATAAACTTAAAATAAATATAGACCGATTACAAATCCTTATCTTTTATTTAGTAATTAATTTTGCTTCCAATCTTTGATTTATTGTCTGTAAAATGGATAATGCTAGAACTTTCATATGTAAAGACAAATAGTGTTCATTTATATTCTAAATATTAAATAAAATAATGCCTGCTTATTAGGTACAAATCAGATATAGTTGTCTTTAAATTTTTTAACTGTTTTAGAAAAAAATATATGGAAAATTCACTAAAAAATATTTTGTATCGATAAAAATTGGTGAAGAACTTAACTCTTATATTATTATTTTTATATACATGCAAGTAAACTATTATGTAAATTAATGTCTGATATTTTTGCGTACAATCTTGTTTTCTTTTGAAATACTGCAAAACACATGGTGATGATGTCAGTAGATTAGTTGCCAGTACCACAACGATAAATAAGTAGGCAAAAAATCTACTTGTGATCGTGGATTGTATTGTTAATTTCAGTGAAAGTCACAACTGGTGCATTTTTAGAGTAAGCTTTATAATATAGTATGAATGTATAAGAATGATTTTTGAGTCTTTGTTATTCAAAAGTGTGTATTCCGGAGTTTTGAAGCAAGAGTGAAGCTAACCAATGAGTTGCATTAATAATTTTTTATTTTATGTGAGGAAAGTTGCATTAAATTAATAGTTTTATTTATCAGTTCATTTAACAATAAAAAATTACAAAATTTAAACGTGTTTAGGAGAGTATCAATCTTTTATCCCTTTATTCTCATTAGCACTTTGTTTTGGACTATCTTTTTGAAACATTTTTGTTGCACAAAATTGTTAAAGGAATGTTCTATTTGTTCTTCGTTAGTTTCATAAACTCTTCTAATCGTATCGCGTAAACATTTTTCAGGAGATACTTCTAGTAATATAATTACTTAAATACCTGATCCAATTGAATGTCAAACTAGCACTTTTAGATGGAATTTCCGGTATAATTCTATTAAAAAGTGATTTTACTAAGAATTATTTACTCGTAGGTTACATTGCCAGCGATATGTATTCTAGAGGACAGTCAGGTCCTGGGGGCCCGGGCACTCCAAGTGGTCCCCCCAACATGTCCTCGTCAGGCACTAACTCAAAACCCGGATCTGATTACAACTACGCAGGTTACGGATCATATTCCACTGAGGCTGGTTACGGTGCACCACCGAGATCATATGGCAGCGACGCAGGCTCCCAAGTAGGAGGATATTCATCGCAACCCCCAAATCCAGGTGCTAAACATTTCAATGATTTTAAAGAGTGGCCCAGTTCTTGACAACCTTTTGATAATCTCTATACAGCCAGTGTGACTCCTACTCAGGTTCCGCTAAACGAGTCTGCTTCTAAAAGTATCCAAATCTTTTTTAAAAGTACCATATTTCCTTCAGATATGGTTAAATATCTAAATGAGGTGGAGCAGTCTACCTGGATAGCGGAATCTCCTGCAGGAATCACATTGAAGCGTGTCAACAACTTAAATAATATGGGTATATGTTATAACAGTTGGAAACGTGTTGGCTTGATAAACATGAAGAGAGCAGCCGGACTGGTCACTCCTGCCAAACTCAATTACTCTGATTAGACAGACAAATGACTCACCGGCATCTTCACCATCTGTTTGTTTAGCATCACTGTTGTAGTTGATGTCCGCGACTGCACTAACGGACTTATATTGTTCTCTGTTTACTTCTATTAATTTTTTTTTATTAATTGATTCATTTATTTCTTATCTTTCTGTGGGCGATGAATAACATCTAACTATTTACCTTGATTAAAACTGATACTTTCTGGAAAAGCATAAAATTTTTGAAAAGTAAAAAAGACTGAAAATGGGATTTTTTTTATTAGAATATTCATATCCTTTTTTTAGGACAAAATAAAAAGGGCCACATTTTAAAAAATACAACCAATTAATTTAATTTTTGTTAAGTTTATGTATTTCTGTTATATCTAGGGCAATAAATTTTAAAAAGTAAGTGAAAATTAACAGTAGCTACTAGCTACGAAGTTTGGATATGGAATGTTGCTTTGATTTTAAATTGTTTCAATCAGTTTTATATCCCACTGTTTAAATATACTTTAAATCACGATTTTTAAATATTGTAGGTAGTAGTATTATTATTGATGTATTAAATTCTAGTCTGTCTTACATAGTATATATTTAATTTTTCAAACATCTAATCTATTCTCATTTCAGAAAAAAAGTGAACCAAGAAACAAATAATTTATTTAAGTTCCGTAACAAGAAATGTATGTTTATGAACATAAAATTATAATTTAACCAATGTTACAATGTAAAAAAAAGTTTTTGCAAATGTAATGATTTTAAAATTATTAATATCAGATTTTAAACAAGATGTTTTTAATAAGTTGTTTTGTTACATTTTAAAAGAAACAAAAATCTTTACTATTTTAAAGATATTTAAAAATAGTTAGATGTTATGTCACACCAATAAATTAATAGGCTCTGTTTTTCATATGGAAGATTTATCATATCGTTCTATCAGACAGACAGAACTGTTGACTAATTTTAAGCATCGCTCAAGTTGTTATAAATTTAATATATTTAAAACATAGTATATGAATCGAAATTTTTACCTCGTCGTTTTTTTTGATCAGTTAGAATGTCTGTACGGTAACAGTTTAACGTAAATAGAATTATTTTTTAATCGATTATTTTATACTTGACAATTGTGATTTCTACTTTAGTCAGTAAGTATTTTTTTTAAAGATAGGTGCATTTACAATAGTTATATTAAACGATTTCGTATTAATTTATTGTATTCTACAACTAGAACGATATCGCGATATACATTTTTTATGTAAGTTCATTGTTCTCTAGTCTGTTTTCTGTGTTATACAGGGTGGCTGTTATTTATAATTCAATTATCTTAAACGGCAGAGTTGACTTTGCAGTTTATTAGTGCAAGGAGGTACATGTGTATTATTCAACATTTTTAAAAATATGCTATATTGTTTTTGAAATAGTAAATTTCGGTTTATTTATTGTTTAAAAAACATAAACTATATGGTAAATAAGTTTTTTAAACTAAAATATTTTTTTCTTTGTTAAAAACACGTCGATTTAGTAGAATAAATTTTTTTGCATAATTATATATTTTTATAAAACAAAAGTTTCTGTGAATACACAAGTGCAAACGAAAATGTTTGATTAAGAGAGATTGTCTTATATAAATGATCACCTTGTGTATCAAATCATAAGTGGTATAGTTTGTACATACACATAAACGATACTTATTTTTATCATAAGTTATATTTAGTCCTACCTGCAGACAGTCTAATTTGAAAATTTAGAAGAAATTTTAAGTTAGCTCAGTAATTTTATTTAATGTAATTTATTTAAATTGGATGAACGCATGGTCTTAATAATTTTATTTGGTATAATTTAAATTGAATGAACGTATGGTAACATCAAATATCTTTTTAAAATTGGTTGTACATAATAGTCCCATCTACCGTTGTTTTTTCATGTTTGTGTTGTTTTTTTTTTTTTCGAGATAAAATTTTCGGTATTTTGAACATGGAAATTGTGGAAAAAAATGATTGTCCTTTACTGTTTTTAGTAGGTATTTTTGCAATTGGATACTTAGGTCGTTGTTCTTAAATTTATTAGGTTTCATACACCTCTTTATATTTTTGTAATATTTCCGTAATTTATTAGCGATTTTTCTCATTAAATTTGGAAAAATTAAAATTTGTTTTGCCTACTTTAAAAATAATTGTGTCAGTTAAACGTTTTATATAAATTACAATGACTCATATAATATTGTATAGGTACTCTCATTGGTCTGCAGCTCATTTAAATTTAAATGTTTTCCTAGTGAATAGCTTACTACAAAAAAATTACATCGCTTAGTAAAGAAAATTAATTGAGTGTAGTTCCAAAACACAAAAAATATTTTATTCAAAAGAGTTTTGCACTTGTTGAAAGTACTGTTGTAAAAGTTATTTCACATCGTTGCTTTTGCTTTAATTTGCTTTTAATTCAATATGTTGGTAATTAGAAAATAAAAATGCTAAACCATACCAATTAATAATATTTAAATTTAATTAATAGAAACAAAATCATTAGTTTTGGTATAGTTTTAACATTCTATAACATTAAAACTCTGGTGTCATTAGGTACTGCACTGATCGATAGTTGATTAATTAATTAATTGTGTGTTATTTAAAAGTACACATCTTCTTATTTAGGCTATATGTAGGGTATTAGTGATTTTTAAATAATATGTTGAATATTTTGAAAATTTACTCTTACTTTTGCATACTATTTAATCACCCTTATATTAAATTTTTAAGCCGCGTTAGTTGCTCAGCAATTTGGTTAGTACTTTGTATACAAATTGTTCATTATTTACAACAAATCTTTTTACAGAGAAGTTACAAAAACGTTAAAAAATGATCAATCAAACTATAAGTAAGTAGTGGCTGATACAAATAATAATTAAAAATATGTTGTTATGCCCAAACGAATAGATAGTGTAAGACTAAGCCCATTTGGTATAGAAATTCTCAGTTTATCCCATAAATAAATGTTTAAACGTATATGTGTGTATGTATTCTGAAGTATAAGTTTTATAAAGCACAGTATTGTAAAATTTCACAACACTATTTTTCTTGTTGACTGTTTCTGTAAGCCAAGCATTTGTATCATATATTTTTGCTTAGAAATTTTAATTTTTTTAAAAATCAAATATTAAGCACATATTATTTTGATTTATTAATTTGTGATTGTTTTTTTTTTTTTATTTTAAATTTTGATAGATTATTTAAGAACATAAAACTACACTGGGTAAATTTGTAGGTAAAATTTCGATTATAAATATTAAATTTTTGGAGGTAGTCAATTTATTCAATGGTATTTATGTTTGAATTTAATGATGGGACATGACTCCCCAGTTTTTATTTCACTATTCAAAGTATCCCAAATTTATTTAATGCTGCTCTCGGGAATTAAAATATTTGTAAAAAAAAGTGTAGGTACAGTTAACAGAATATACTTTTTTTTGAGTATTTTGTTGGTTCTGACACTTGGCGTTCTAAAAATATAAGGTTATTTCAGACACAATTATTTTTTAAATTTTAAAATTTTAACTGATGCAGAACTCACAAAATATTTTAAATCAGAGCTTCGTTACTTATTTTATGAATTTAGCAATTTTTTCAAAAAGTTTATCTCGTTAAACTAGCGTAGTTTCAATTTAGGACAGCCTCTATTTCAGTACAATAATTTTAAAATTCAATTACTTATGAGTAGAGGTAATATGATCAGCTTTAATATTTTTAGTACTCTTTCTCCAGTCACATCATTTTTAGCAAGCCATTCATTTTGGCCTTTCCAAAGACTCAATTGCTAAAGTTATGTAGGTTAAGCATAAAATTAATATGATAGATTTTAATTATTTAAGTGGGTATCTGTTCTATTTGCTGTATTTATTTACAAAGCTTAAAAATGGTTCACGGAGCAATAATATTTAAGAACTTCAGGTATATAGAGAACATAATATCAAAATAAGAAGACTGATTATTTTAAAACTTGGTGTAATATCTGATGCATTTCATTTTTAGAGTTTAACCCTAATACATTTACAGTAAAGAAATATATTTTTCATGCAACCTACCACCAATAGTAGTGGTGCACTTTTTTATACTATTTTTTTTCTTTAAGAAAATGCTATTCCATAGCCTATGTTGTGTGGACATAAAAAATACAGATAACAAGGACTAGGAATATTTTGAATTACAAACTGTAAAATCAGATAACTAAGGTCAAAGTTAAATATCATTTGCTTGCCTAAAATTAAAAATATGTGTAACAACATATGTTTAATTCTAATTTTACCAAATTCTTTAAAATTTTGCGTAAAAAAATTCTTTTAATCGAAGGTGTAAAGCTATCAGTAACTTTAAAATCAGATCTTCAGTTAAATTACTACAACGAATATTTCTTCCTTTTCTCTAAATATTGATAAAGTACATCACCATCTATGAATATTAAGGCAAATTAATAAATAAATCATACAGATAAAATTTATGGTAGTGAAATGTACAAAATATTTGTTAATTTGTATACCTGTATAAACTACCTCATAATTTTAAAATACTACAATATATTCTTTAATTTAAATAATTAAATCTCTTCGGATAGTTTTTTTTGTTAACAAACTAATTCATTTAAAAATATTGGACAATCACAATTATTTATAAAAATCAACTGAAACCAATTAATATTTTTATTTAAATAGAGTGTTCTAGGATACTTTATGAGATATAAATAATTATAAATACATTAAAAAGAGAAAGAAGATATTTTTAAAAAATATTTGTAGTTAACAAATTTACTGCATTTTTAGAAGTCTATCGTAGGTATATTAACTATGTTAATTATTTGTAAGATATCTTCAACCCTAAATATACATATACATACTCGTATATCTAAACTCGTGATTTCTTAATTCTAAACTTAATAATTTCAAAAAGTAAATTTAGGAGTAAGAGTTACTGCCATCTGTGATATAATTAAATATATCTATTTAAGAGGAAACAATTTTAAATTTAAGGCATATGCTTTAAAATGACGTGACTGCAGAAATTATCTTAACAGTGAGTTTTCGAGTAATGATAAATGTATAAAAGTCTCGAATTAAATTTTTAATTTTATGTTGTTTATTTGTACAGAATATTTTTATTCTTTTAGTGGTTTTTATACAAATTTATTTATTATTGATTATCATATTTTTAGAGTAATTAAAAACTAAATCATAACTAGATTAAGACTATATTAAGTAGAATGGTTGTGATTTAAGAAATAAAGAGACTTGGTGAAATGTAGTACATAATCAAGGTGTCCTATTTTTTTATATCATCAATTCAAAATTAATTAGGAAACACTCATTTACATATAATTCGGTAAGCAGGGTATATCTATCTATAATTTCAAATAAAATAAGTCAAAAAAACAAAATATATGTAAAACTTCATTCAGTTTACAACACCCTAATGTCTGTGTTAGCCAAGTTGTGTTCGGTTAAAGTTCCGTTTCAATTGTATGCATTCTAAACTTTTGGCACTATCATGTTATAGAATGTATTTTAGTAAATATTTACAATTTACGTTTTGTAATGAGAGCATTTTGTATAATTTGTTATTTAATTCTTTATCCTGGAACTACTTACCTGATTGCTTGCATAACTTGAAATGAGGATTATCCTTTAACCTACCTATTGGTATGTCTTACAGTTAAGAAAAAACTTATGTAAATGGTATTTAAATATAAAAATACAATTTTAAAGAATGGCAAATCAAAATTATAATTAGTTCTTTATCAGTTGAAATTAATTTTTTGACAAATTTCCTACATAGATACTGCAGTGTCACAGATTTTATTTTAAGAGCGTTAATAATTTTAAAATGTGGCTATGAAAAGTTATTATGTACTTACGAGTTAACCTTCCTAGGTTATTAGTACAATATATTTCTAAGTGCAACTAGACACAAGGTGTTGTCAACTTTGTAGGAAGCAAGTAAACGAGTTTAGTTAAAATGTCAGTAGAATCAAAATTGCATTTAAGTAAAAAAAACACTGTTCTTGATCCGTTATAAATATCAATATTCAATCATTAAAAATATTTTCTTCAAATTGTGCCAAATTTTTTTGTATGCTTATTTAAGGACATAAGTGAAGTATCTAAACACAATTAAGTTTTATTTAAATGACGATGTTAACTATTTAAATTGATGCGAAATCTTAAGATGATACTTTCTATAAAGTTGATGCACCTTGCATTTACGTTTAAGTAAATGGTAAGTGCAAGTAGATAATAGCAATAATGTTAAGTATAGTTAATTAAAAAGCCTAACATGTCTATATTTCACCATTGTGTTATAATTATTATAATTACTAAAAATATATAACTTAAACTTTGCTATTTGTGCAAAATACTGATCACAAGCGAGGCAAAACATTTTTGACGATAAGCTAGATTAACAGTATCTTTAAAATCAAGGAAAATTATATTAAGTGTATAAAAATTCTGTCTGTCTGTATTTCTTGTCTGTCTATCTAATCAAATAGTAATTGATGTTTTTTTAGACCTACATTATAATTATTTGAGTGTGACAATCTATTTTAAGCAATGTTCTATAGTATCATATATATTTCTAGTTGTACATCAAAGTATATCTTTGGTTGACACAGACCAATACTAGAAGTAAAAGAGTCGGTCTTTAATCATATTTGCTAGTATTATAAATCTACTCATAATTAAAAAAATAATATTTTATTTAATTGTAATAAGTTTAGACTCTATGTACTTACAAGTTAACATTTAAATGCACATTAGATCTATAGGGTTGTTTACAAGTATTAATCATTTGGCGTTTTATATTTTAGTAAATTAAAAGTTTTAATAAGCGATAATTTAAATTACCAGTACTAATAAAAATTATTTCAAATTTATGCTAATGCATTTAAAAAAAAATGATGCCTACAAGAAGTCTCGACAGTGTTCACTTAGAATTTGGTAGTTCAACTAAAGTCATTGTTTTGATCTCAGTTACTTGACAACATTTAAAAACATGAAACTAACAAAAAAGTAACGATTGTAAATGTCTAGGTATATTGAATTAACGGTAATGTTTAATAAATATTACTAATACAAGTAAAACTTAAAAAAATCGTTCATTCTTGAGTAAAAACATGCAGGATATTTCTTTATTTTAATTTTTGCGAAACTGGTCGTATAAATTCGATGAAAGCTGTCACCGTTGATAATAAAAGTTTAAAATGTACGCTAGCTGCAATGAAAGTTTTATGTTGGTACTACTTTAGAAATTAAATAATTGATTGTATTTTTTTTAAGAATATTGATTAGATAGCACCCTATTAAGATTTATTTTATGCGTTTAAATGGTATATGTAATTTTAGCGTCTAGGCTAATATGCAAAGCATTTTAAACTTGCGCCTTGTTTGGAAAAACATTACTAGTAGTTATTTCACATAAGTGCTAGTTAAAAGTTTGATCAGGTGAGTTCTATAAAAAATTAAGACTAGTAAAATTTAGAATGTTCTTTTCATTCGTTTTTTTAGTATTCTGTTATGAGGAGGAATGATGACCGCTTTTTAAAAAATAAACCTTTATATTTGAGTGAGCTAATAATATTAAAAGATGCGGATATTTTTCTGTAACAATTTTGAAAATTTATAGAAATCAATTTTTAGAAAACAAATTTAGGTTAGGAAACATTACTAACAAAATTAAATATAGTTAACTAAATTTTTTCATTTAAAAAGGTTATGGAGCTTTTTCCACAACCTTTTTACCAAATTATTGATGCTATAATCATGTATATACTTTTGTATAAATGCAAACTTTTTTATCGAAAATTTATTGACAGGGATTGAAGTATTTCCAAGAAATAAATACAAATTAACTAGAGTTCGTTTTGAGAAGAATAATTTAAAAATAAACAATCTTTCTTTGCTTCTACAAGGAGGTTTTTTAAACGATCTGTTATTACTATTTTAGAAATATGGTATTCATTTTAACTTAATCAAAATAAATTAGAAGGAATACGTGTATAATCGTAACTTGTAACTTTTACAGTTTTTGAAATAGTGAGTACTGTATCCACCTTCTAAAGTTTGGTCAAAAATTGAGTAAAAAATCTATTTAGTAATAATCATTGTAGTTGGTAGGTAATTTAGCTATGTTACGGGTCTATTTGAGTGGTTAGAAACTATTTAATCCCTTTCTAATGTGGTGGGGGACTTAATGTAAATAATAAAATATAAATAGGTGACAAATCTAAAAACAAATATGAATCGTCTACACAAAAAATACAATTTAAACTACTCACAGTCATTTATTAAGTTACATTCTTTTTTGCTTTTTTTTAATGGTGAAAGAAATTACCAAGATAAAAATTTAGATTTCACCATGGATATTATATATATTTACAAAATGCTTTCTTGCATTCAGTTAGTCTAACAGTTTTATAATAATATTGCACCTAACAAAACCATATAACAAGTAAATAAATTATTGTAAAATTTAAAAACAAACGGGTAAAATATCGTTGGTGCATTTAAATTGAGACTTACTGGGCGGTAAACATAGCTTATTTATAATTCAATAGAATGTTGGATTTTTGACACAACTGAGAAAACTAAATAATTTGAAAACTCAAGTATCCACCAACTGCTGGATTAAAAACACGCATGAAAACCGTCGTTGAATTCGCAGGACGACTGTTATTTGTTTTTTATAATGCAATTTTGTGCCTTGTGCTTAAGATAAATAAACTACATTGTTCTGTTGTTCATTGCGACAATTGTTTTCTGCTGAAAGTTTCGATTTAGGAATAACAAATCGTAGTGTACTATGCTGTTGCTACTAACAAAAGAATAATTTCTGCGTAGTTAGAAGGGGCGTGTTATAAAAGATTTTCTTGGAATGTATGTAGATGATTCTATATCTATACAACAGCGTTATAACTGTTCATTGTACACACGAATATATTAATATACATTTAGACCAAATAAAGGTGTATTATTTGAAGTACTGTAGTTTAGGCTTTACGTTAATACAAAATAAATAATCTACAAAAAAGTAATATTAAATTAATTTATAAATTGTATTTTACATTATTCCTATAGTTAATTGAATTGTTAGTGTAATTATAAATTTAAATAGAAAGTTAAAATTAGAACAATTTGACTGATGTACAGATACAGAATAAGTTTTAAATTTAAATGAAAAAAATGTACAATAAACATCATAAATACCTAGGGCCTTTAAATATAGTGCAATGTCTCATGTCGTTTTTATCTAGGAACATAGTTGATTACGTAAGATATTTTTATAATTTATAGCATAATTTTAAATTAGAAGTATGTGTTTCTTCAAAACACACCTAACTTTTTAAGGAAAGAATTGGCCACCAAAATAAATTTAAAAAAAACGATAATAAGATTGGAAAGATTAAAAAATTAAGATATCTTTAAATTTAACGAGTATGTAGTTAAAAAATAAAAACGAATTAAACTTAAAATTACCAAAATAAATATATCAAATTGAATATAAAATAAAGTTTTGTATTTATTCTTTACATAATAAATAAAATAAATATATGATAATAAGTATTTTTTTTAATAATGCAATCGGAGTGTTTAAACTTAAACTTAGTATCCTTGGTTTTATACTTTGATGGCTCAGTCATTGTAATTGTGGTTTACTTTGGTTGCCAATGCTTGGACTATTTGTAAAGTATTTTTTGCTCAAAAACATTAATTTTGTATTATGTTAAATATAAGTAATCCAACGTCTTACCGACAATGCTCTAATAAAGAAACTGTATATTTAATATATGAGTGTGACTTGTGTGTGTGTGTTGAATTGTTTTCTAATTCTTAAGTCCGATAGTTAATTGAAAACGTGTTATTTAATAATTAAGTAAATGTTAAATCATATAACTTGTCCCTCCTTTAACTTCAACCATACTTTTGATATAATCCTCTACCACTGTATAAAAATTGAGCTTGATAGATTTGTATGTATTTCACTATTGCAAGCAATCTCCAATAGAGCCAATTAAATAAGTTTATTTCTTTTGTACTAAAACGATTACAGTTCAGGATGTTTTAGATACTTTCATGAAAAATAAAGTAAATACTATACTTTCGGCAGAAAAACATGAATAAAACAGTAATTGTAATATTTTTGATGTAGTGTTATAGAATCAAAAAATGCATTACTAATCATGTACATTATATAAATGATCTTTTGCAGTATTTTTCAATAAAAATTATTCTGTGATCGTTTCAGTACCTATTAAAGAAAAAAATATTAAAATTTGCTCTTAATCAATATGTTAAAAAATTATAGTAAATATTGTCGTGGTCATTAAGTAAATAGTAATTGTTATGAACAACTATCTAGTTCAGAATTAACTGTTTTAAGAAATTACATAATAAATATATAAATATTATATATAGTAGTGCATTTGTAATGGGGTAGTTTATATTAAATATATTTAGCTTCAATTAAGATGTTTATTAGTTAATAAAAATACTTACAAAAACAATGTACCTATCACATCTCTAAATGAGAAAATATAACACATGAAAAATTTAGTTGTCTGTTTTTCCTTTACCTATAGTTAAGTAAATTACGAAAAATTAAAATACAAAATGAATTTGATATAATGATTAATGTTTGTCTTTGTGGTATATGTAGTAAAATCAGAATTGAAATAATTTAAACATTAACGTTTGCAAGGTTATTTTTTAACTGAAAAGTGAAGTTATAAAAATAACTATTTTCTTAACAAGTTTTAGTTTTTAATAGATAATACATACGAAATTCAACTAAATTAATAAATAATTAGTGCTAGGTAAATATTGCCATAAAAATTATTTAAAATTTGATTACCTTTATTTTTTATCACAGAGATTAAAAATGATGCGCTGTGTACTATAAAGAAATTGAATAAACAGTATAATACTTAAACCAGTTCATGTTGAAGTAGTCTACTGCATGCCATTTATTTTAAAATTGTTATTAAACCGTAATATTTTACTGAATATTTAAAAAAAGTTGCTGTGAATATTTAGCTAAAATAACCAATTTTCATTCTATAATCACTGTATAAGTTTACATTGATTATATTATAAAATCAGGACTTCGAACCGAAAACCGGAAAAAAATAACGGTTTATTTCGGTTCAAACACGCGTCAACAACGTGATCGTGGTTGTTTCCTTACATACTGAATCTCATAGTGTAGTCGTAAGTCGTCTTTGTTAACATTAAAACAATGGGGAAGACCACTAAGTGATGAAATCATTTTAATTGATGCTGGTTCAATGTACAAACTATGTCATGAGTTAAAATCTAAACAAATGGATTCTTCAGCATATTAATCCAAAATTAAAAAAACGCCATAATCAAGTGGGCAGTACTATGACGTAATAGTCCCTAACATTATCTGTCAGGCACGGAACCTCAGGACCACGGATATGCATGGATTTACTATGATGAAACAAGTACCTACGATTGGCCTGCTTAAGGTCAATGGAAGTGTAGGGACTAGCACTTCACACTGAATCATACCAATGAGAGCAACCTATACAAATGGCGCATAAACGTTTATATTTGAAATGGAAACTATGTAATTCATACTACAGAACGAAAAAAATATATAAAATTACGTTATATGATAGTTTTTAAGCATGAAGGTTACGATTATGCTGTTTCCAAAATTTAGTGGGGTCTCCCCCATTCAAATTTACGTAATCATTCGGAATTAAATTGAAAAAAGGAACGGAAAAAATACCGGTTCGAAGCCCTGCGATAAATTGACAGACCACTGAAATTTTAATTACTTTAAATAAAACTGTTCAATATCTTGTTTTTCTTTTCTATTTTTTAATGCAAATTTTATCAATTCCTTAAAATTCAGTTAGTGACATGTCTTTTATGACTTAGTGAACGATGACTACACACACAGAAATGGGTACCTAACAAAAAATATTTTTAATGATTTTACATATATATTTTTAATTATTTATGCTCTCTTTATCTATATTAACCTATTTGTTAATATTTTAAAGAAGAAAATTACCTTTAAGAATAGATCAACTGGTAGATATTTAAGAAAATTTTGAGCATCAAAGAAAACAAATTAAAACAGAAATTAAATTTAATGTAGAATTTTTGTATTGACGGGTAAATTAAACATTGCAAGTACTTAAATATTGAATCTAATAGGAGTAACCGTAGTTATTGGTTTAAAAAATATCCATTTTAATTTCTTTAGGGATGCTATTATTTTTTTATCGAAACAATTATTTCCTTCGAAACTTTCTTAAAGCTTAACAAACGATAGTCGACATAAATGTGTTAAACTTATTGAAACAGATTATTTTAAATTATTATTTTTTATTTATTTTACTTTCGTTTTACAAGCCTCTAATTTTCTATTTATGTCAAAAAAATCGAAATTAATAATTATACATGCATCACAAGGAACTTATATTATCTGAAAATAATATTAAAATAGATCTTGTAATACCAGAAATAATCATCAGTTTTGATTATTATATACATATATTCCAGTCCTACAGGCCTTGTAGGCCTATGCCTTAATAAATAACAGCACTTTTCTATCTTTTTTACTCCTCTTCCTCGATCGTATTTACCAGTGTTTTCCAATTTCGTCTTCTTCTGTTGAGTTTTGATTATTAAACTTGTTAAATATAAAAAAAATAAATATTAACAAAAAAAGCCTTAACTACATATTTCGTATATTTGCAGTTAGCGTCGCTCGGGAAGAAAAGCTTTTATAATCGTACACAACAAGAACGCCTTAAAATCAAGTTAAATACCTATACGTTTGGCGTGATAAAAAAAGCCTTATCTCTCAAATTCATTAAATTACTTGAAAAATACCTCATCTACAAATACAAACGAATAAAACCTTAACTGTCAAAATCCATAAATATATATTGAAATTTTTGTTTTTTTCAATTTGCTCATTTAAAAAAAATTACATCATAACATTTAAAAAAGGTTAACATTAGAAGTTAACGAAAAATGTGTCAAAAATGGTTTTTTTGTACTTTCAAAACTTAAAAAAACAATTGATACAGTACCTAATCGTTTTTGTACTTTTTATCTTTTTTCATAAATCCGCCGTGAAATAGACCAATTTAAAAAAAAATCACATTTAAATATGTTAATTTATTTTTTAATTTTGATGTTACTACTGGCTCCGGGAACCAAGAATAAACCAGTTTTAGTCAAATAATTATTCTGTACTAATAGTCCAGTAAAAAGTAGAGATTTAGATTACCATTTAAGTTGTAAGCCTGCAATTTTTAAATGTTTTATTTTGACATATTCATACATACATACATATAGTCACGCCTTTTTCCCGTATGGGTAGGCAGAGACCACTGGCCTTTCTTCAAAACAATGTTGATCTGATCGAGATATGTTCGCCGAGGTCGACCTCTACCGACTTGTCCATTCACACTCGCCTTATAAATGTGTTTCGTCATCTTCCTTTATCTATCTTTGTAACCACATCTTCTTTTACACCACAGCGTTCTCTTATCTCACTATTTTTTACTTTACCCAACCGAGTCACTCCGGCTATAATTCCTAGACTACTCATCGTAGCATTAATCCTATTTTTATGCTTCTTCTTCCAAACCCAACATTCACTACCATACATAAGTGTAGGAACCAACACACCTCTATGCACAGCCAGACGTGCCTTTTTTTGACACTTTCTGGCTGTTCATAAAGCTATGCAGTGCCCCATTCATTTGTTTTTACGGGGTAGATAAAAAATGAAAAACTACCCACAAAGTTACTTTTTCGGAAATATCTCAGAAACATAAGATACGAAAAAAATCTCAAACACAAAATGTAGTTATTAAAATTAGCCCAAATCACTTTTGGCATATTTGCAATAGAAACCGAGATATTTGCAATAAACAATTTTAATTTACAACTCAGCCGCTTGAAATAATTATAAAATTTATACAAAATCGAAAAATGTAAATTTTTTAACTTTTTTTTAATCGGATCTATTAAGTGTAATTTTGAAGATATAAATTTTTTTTTATTTATTTTTTTAAAAGTTATAAACTTTTATATTTTTGTTGGAGTGTCTGTATATGTTAGGATAGATTTAAAAATAGTAGTAAAAATGGTGTCTTGTGGAGAAATGTTCAAAAGATTTGTTTCAAAATAAATTTTTTTTTTCGAATTTGAGAAGGAATTTTTTTTTTAAAATATAGATGTTTATAACTTTTATTAGAATAAATAAAAAAAATATATCTTTAAAATTACTTGTTACACTTTGTAGATGCGATTAAAAAGTTAAAAATTTACATTTTTCGATTTTATATAAATTTTCTAATATTTCATGCGGCTGAGCTGTAAATTAAAATGGTTTATTGCAAATATCTCGGTTTCTATTGCAAATATGCCAAAAGTGATTCAGGCCAATTTTATAGGCAATTTTAATGTCTACATTTTTTGTTTGAGCTTTTTTTCTGTATCTTTTTACATTTTTGAGATATTTTCAAAAAAGTGACTTTGAGGTAGTTTTTAATTTTTTTCTGCACCCTGAAAAGAATTAAAGTTTTTTTAACTATTTATACTAAAAATGTATGTCAAAATGAACTTACATCCAAAATGCAGACTTGCTTTTTGAATGGTAATTGAAATCTACTTTTTCTGGACTATATGACCATTTCTAAATGTCGCTCAATAACTTTCTGATCTACAGATGCTCGTTGTAACGTATGTACCTAAAAACTTACTTGCATAGTTTGCCATTTCAATAATTTTATAATGTGCTTCAACAGTTATTTCATGCTAATCACGTCAACTTAACTCCAGTAAGTATATAAAAATTGATAAGTTAGCTACTAATATAGCTGTAAGTACATAAGATTAATTCGTTTTTTCTATATAAATTACGTTGTTCTAAACGATTTAATTACGTGAAAATATAAAATTTAGTTAATTTAAAAAATTATATTATCAAAAATTGTAATAGAAACGTTAGTAGCATATTTTTAAGGTATAGATTCCTAACATGCTAATAGATAAGGGGGTAATTGATTTTATAGAGCACCTATTACTTTTATAAATCCAATGTACGAGCTTTAACGCAGTGTTTAAACAAATTAATGTCGTCATTGTTTCATTGCGGAAAATTAAAGTATGGTTTTAGAATAATCGAACAACTTTATATTGAATTTAGCTATTCCATATCTTTTTAATAATTAAATTGATATAAAAAATTAAATATACCGCAAAAAGTAGCATTTTGTTTAAACATTTACTACTAAAGTTCGTAGTAGTGTTGTGATGTTTTTAAACACACCAATATCATACCTCCACTAAGCTAGCAAGACCGAACCAGCAGAATAAAACTAGACCTATTGGATTATGTAGTACCCATTTTGTACTAATTTGTACCATTAATAATAATTTTGTACCTTGTGATATAAAAAATACTGTGGCGCTGCTACCTTCTATATTTAGGTAGAATAACCATTAAAAAAAGAATATAAAAGACAGAGATGCAAAGAACAGAAATTTGTAATATCCATAAAAACTTAATATTTGGATCCATTTTACTAAAAATAAACCTCTAATCAAACCGAGTCTTATTAAGAGTAAAGTAGCCTTTTCCATGAGCAGAATCAATCGCTACTTGTACATCAGATTCATGATAATTTATACCACGAAAATATAGTTTGAGATTTTGTACCCCCGCCGTTCGTTCGGGAACTGCGTTAAAAACAAATTTTTCAATTAAATCAATGTGTAGAAAATTAACCAAACCTGATTTTTTTGTGCTAAATGGATGTAATTGCATATCTGCATCGACTTTTTAATTCAACTTTTTTAAAAAAAAACATCTCGATTTTATCAAAAATAAAGGTACTTTACTCTTGAGCAAAATTTATATTTTTTTTACTTACATCGTATACAATTGCAAAAAATTGTTATTTGATTATTTCATTTTCGGTTTTAGGTCCAGTAGAACTTTCTATGAAGAATAACTTTTTTCCTAAAATTAATAGTAAAGTTTTCCATATGATTCCAACTTAAGTGGTATATTATATTTTATTAATAGTTTCTTCTAAGTTTATATTACTAAAACATGTTATTTGGTTCTGTATTAAAACATTGTGTTAGAGTTAATATTTTTCCCCTCCTTAAATAAATATTGTTGTAGCGCCAAATATAGCAAATATTTTTTAGATTTTCAACTATGCATTACTCAATTGTAATTTATTAAAAGATTGACGCAAGTGTAAATTACAAAAATACTTATTCAAAGACCGAAGGTTATTTCTAGAGCAAAGAGTACAAATTCTTAAACTCTATTTTCGTGCTGCAAATTATCCCGAATCGAATGTACAAGTAGCGATTGATTCTGCTCGTGGAAAGGACTACTTTACTCTTGAGCTTAATAAGGGTCGGGGGTAGTTTCCGAACGAACGCCTTTCGAATATTGCTGGGGCATTACATAGTCCAAAGAGCATCACATTGAACTGGTAGAGTCCATTTCCAGTTGAGAAAGCAGTCTTCTCTTTGTCATCTTCATGTATGCCCACTTGCCAAAATCCGCTCTTCAAGTCCAGTGTTGAGAACCAACGTGAACCTGCCAATGTTGTCAAAGTGTTGTCAATCCTGGGTAATGGGTAGCTGTTCTTCTTTGTGACATCATTTTATTTTCTGTAGTCTACACAAAACCTTGTAGATCCATCCTTTTTAGAAACCAACACAACCGGCGCAGACCAAGGACTTGCTGATTCTTCAATCACTCCATCTTCCATCATCTTGTTAACCAGCTTTTCCATCTCTTGCTATTTTGCAAATGGTAGTCGTCTTGGTGGTTGTCGAATCGGATGAGCTTGACCAGTATCAATCCTGTGTTGGACCAAGTTGGTTCGTCCTGCTGTTGTTGAATCATTCGGTGAAGATGATTTCAATGTTTCAAGCCTTGATGGGTAATTTTTACACACTAATCAATATAACTTACCATTAACAAGTTTATGAACAGAAAAAATATGTAGTTGGGAGGTAAGATAAGAAAGAATTAAGTGCTGATAAATTTCATATTAAAATTGTCCTTAGTTTTTACAGCTTCCTAGTCGATTTTTGGACTGTAATTAATAAGATTGTGCATTAAAGGTGCAATTAAAAATAAAAAAACAGTTTTATCACATTTTAGACCACCTCCTTTAACTATTAATTTAATGAGGAATTAAGCGTAAATTTGTGAGTTTTTTAGTAATTAACGATGCGTTGTGGCATTTCATACCTCTTTCTTCATGCACTCAGCTTTAGAAACATCACTTTGAGGTAAACTCTGCAACACAGTTTGAAACACGGCAGCATTATTTGTAGCAATTTCTAGCGTTTGATTTTGCTCATGAAGGGGATACTTTACTCTTTAGTTAAATAAGGCCGAGTTCAATTAAGGGTTGTTTTGAGTAGGGTAGATCAAAATATTAAGTTTTTATGGATGGTACAAATTAGTACAAATTCAGTCCTTTGGAAATCAGTCTTTTATTTTCTTTTTTCTCTTTTTTTTTCTAGTCCTGCTAACTAAATATTAAAGGTAGCAGTGCCACGGTTTTTTTTTAACAGCACAAGGTAAAAAATTATTACTAATAGTAGAAATTAATTCAAAATGGATACTTAATAATCCAATAGGTCTAGTTTAATTCTGCTGGTTTGGTCTTGCTAGCTTAGTTGAGGTCAATATCATACAATTGGTTTTATTAAAATCTATGTATTTGGTTTGTTTTAAAAAATTTAAACACTATAGAGCACCGCAACATATATTTATGTATCCATTTAGCTTATTATATTTATGATTTTACTGGCCAATGTTCCAGTAGTTTTCAAAAACTTTATTTATATTCACGATATTATTTATAGGAGGTTATTCTGCTGCTGCTGGTGATTATGTAAATGGACCACAACGTGGCAGTGGATATGGAGTAGTGCAATCGTATCATCCATATCGACGATAAATTGCAGTGTTTACAAGACTTGCTTGGTGTTTTTAGCAGGTACTCCGTATTAAGATGTTCAAGATTAAAGATATTTTTTATATTTGATCTACAATATGCGTTTACCCAAAGCTTACAAATGATTTATTTTTGAATATTTAACGACGTGACTTATTTTTGACACCACAATTAAGTTTTATTTTAATTTATTAATATAATACATTTTCTCACATCTACACAACTAAATGAGTAAACCAACGGCCACAGAAAACATTTTTCAAAAAACAAAATTTTAATAATTAATGTGAATATAAAAAAATATTGATATTTTAAAAGACAATCATTGTAAATATATTTTTAAATAAACTCGATTGTTTTAACGGTGTAAATCTTAATGTAAATGGTAAAAACATGAGTAAATTAACAGCATTATGTGAACGTTTGATTTAATATTATTAAAGAGTTAACTTATATACGTTTTTTTAGTAATTTGGTAAAGTCTGTTACTCTTACTTTTATTTTAATTATTTTATAAAATTGTAAATTTTAAATTTTTGGTTTGTTTTAGCGGGAAAAATTTACCATTGCTGTTAATTTAACTATATTTGTTATAATTTTATTATTGAACTGTGTACTTAAATTTATTGTAGGAAAGAGCCAATCTGATTATTAGGTAGCTATAAATAGTAATTTTACAATATAAAAAACGACACTTTTTTGAATACGTTGGATTGGTAATAAAATGATCCTAGTTTTAATTTGATAATGATTGTATCAATAAAAATTGTTGTAAATGTTCCTATAATTGCTGTCGTTGAACAATTTTTGGTAACGGTGATATAACAAATGGGAATTAAATTAAAAAATAGAGAATATGATTTTAAAAAATATTTATTAAATTTTATGAACTAACCACAACAAATATCAAAAATATTCATGTTAATCTTTATTTCTTTTTCAAGGAACTAACTTACAAAGGTTAAATAATTAAAACCAAATGTTTGATTAGTGGCTGGTTATTCACTAGTTTTCTTGTATTGTTAAATATGCTATTATTAAATATGTAGTAATTTTGAAGTATATTTCCGCCCAATGTATTCATCTTGATAGTCATTTTAATATTTTTATTCTGTTATCTTCTACCAAATAAACTTGTATTTTATCTGTTATTCCCTGTATTAAAAAAATTTCTTATTTTATTTTCTTAAAATTCATATTGTGGTAAGTTATAGTAGAAAATAAAAAACTAAATTTTACATGCAGTGAATACATACTAGGATACTCAATTTTTTATAAACGGTCATGTGTCACAAGATCAAGTAAAAATAAGTCGTTAATATTATGAAATAATAACGAAAACTTTTAATTTAACAAATGGGAAACGTAGAATTTTATTTTTTACAATATGAATGTATTATATTGTTATGTGATACGATTATCTATTCCGAAATAGTATTGTACTTTAAGGATATGAATAGTTTTATTTTGTAGGTTAGAATTCTTTTCTGATTAGATTTTTTGTATTTAGTGTCTACATTTTTAGTTATAAGAAAAATAAAAGTTTGTGTCAAAGTGTAGTGTTTTAATTTATTTGAATTTATACAGGACGTCCCAATAGTCTCACAAAAGTTTAGGGATTCTTCGTTGTTAATTCTTATCTCGTGATTCCTGATGCAGTTAAATATGGTAATGTTATGATGAATATTATGACTTGTAAGAATTCTATGCACTGAACTTATTACTCAAACTCCATTGCAACTTTCAAAAGCTAGTACACTAAAACTTTATAGACTCTATCTCAAAAATGTGATCTTGACTTCTCGATTAAATTCAATGCGAACTGAAAGGCCGTTGAGCGCCAAGTAATTTTTCTTTTGAATTAAAAATTACTAAAAAGAAATAAATGGAACTTTGAACTAATTTAATCGTATCTAGCTACTTAGGTACTTAATAATAAGGAGCAACGTGTTTTACCGGCACCAATGCTCTTATCACCTTTTTTCCTTGAAATAAATAAAAAATTGCAAAAACAAATTTAACAAGTTTAATTCAAATAAAAAAAATGTATAAAAACAAAAAACACTTTGAAAGGTACAAAAAAAATAAAAATGAAAAACATTGTAGTTCCTGGAACTGCTTCAATATCTTAATATATTGTTACGATATTTTCTCTTGGGTTCGGTTATTCTAAACCCTCAATATAATTTTCTCTAGAAAAGCCGATCTCACTGTGCCTAACATAACTTTGTCAGGAGTAACCATACCACTGAAGTCATCCATATGGATGCTTGGTATTACTATCAGCAATAACCTTTCCTGAGAAAATCACGTGAGGTCCATTGCCAAAAGTGCATCCCAAAAACTTGGTTTTTTGTTTCGTGCCAAGAGCTATTTCACCTCCAGTCAGCTGCTTATGATCTATAAGGCACAGATCAGACCTGTACTGGAGTACTGTTCCCATATTTGGAGTGCAGCACCTAAACATATCCTGAAGCTACTGGATTCTGTCCAAAAAAGGGCAATTCGTCTCGTCGGTGATGCCTCGCTTACAAACTCGCTCACTTGTCTGGAACACCGTAGAAAAGTTGGCGATTTGTCTCTATTTTATAGATATTTTCATGGGCGATGCTCTTCTGAAATATCAACAATCGTTCCTCCTTTGGCAGTCTCTTCGAGATTAACCCGTCAAGTTCAGTCTTCACACCCCTTCGTGGTCACTTTGGAGACCTGCAGAACATCACTTTCCAAAGACTCATTCATCCAACGAACTGCGAGGCTTTGGAACTCATTGCCTAGGGAGGTGTTCCCCGAGGCATACAACCTCCAGAAATTTAAGAAGAACACCAACTCCTACCTTCTTTCCCTTGGTTCCTGCGATGTTCTCTGAACATTACAGGATATCCCTTTTCGTGGGAACCAGAACATAAAAAAAAAAAAAATAGCTAAACAATTTTTATTCTTATATTTCTACACAATAAATTTTACTTTACAAATCACTTAGATATTCAAAACTGTATAACACTTTATAATTACTTCAAATACTTGACTTTAAAACTTCGATCTATTTCCGTTTATATATCTGCAAACCAATGTTCTCGACAAATCGATACCTCTCTGGACCTTTTTCGAGAATCATCTAGTGCCCTCTATTATGTCTGCGGTTACCATGCATTTTTTAGTCGTTGTGGTCGGCGCACAGTAAACAGAGATGAATATAAAAAATCTTAACATCATCCCCCTCTCAAATTCGCGCAACCTCACCATTGTAAGGCTTTAACATCTCTAAGTGGACGAATTTCATCCTGGCTCTGGACTTCGTTGAATTTTATAAACCCATCATTTATTCTTTTATCTTTTATCACCTTATATGTTCCTTTCCAAGATGGTGTCAACTTGGGTAACACACCTTTCTTAAGTTGTGGATTATACAGCCATACTCGATCTCCTATCCTGTAACTCGTCTGCATAATCTTGAGCTTTTTTCTCTTCGGCACTTTGTGACCGGAACACCAAATCACAGGGAAAACTAAGTTCCCTTCCGAAGACTATGCTGGCTGGAGTGAGCTTTGTAGAATCATGAACGGCTGCTCTATAGGCAATCAGGAATAATGGATGAGGTCGATCCCAGTCTTTCTGATGTTCTTCTACTACTTTGGACAGATGTTCTTCCATAGTTCGATTAAACCTTTCAACCATGCCGTCCGAGTGTGGATGTAGTGGAGTAGTTTTGTTGATTCCCATCAATCCGCAAACTTTCTTAAATAAATTTTATTCCTTCCTTGATCGGAATGTAGCTCCATAGGTATTCCGAATCGTGAGAACATGTTGTCTACCAGGACCCACTTACTAAAGTAATCCATAGCATCCAGTATGTATTTGTTGCCCTCATTTGTCATTGGAAATGGCCATGCGAATTCATTCAAAAGGAGCTCCTACGTTGTACCGTTCCATTTTGCCTCTAGTTCTTGTTTTAGGACCTTTGCTCGCTTCACAAACTGGGCATCTTCTACACCAACTTTTTACGTCGTCGCGACATTGGACCCAATAAAACCTTTGTCTTTTTTTATCCAGAGTTTTATTAACTCATAGGTAGATGACCACCTGATTTTCCTCCATGGATCTCCTCCAAGACTTCAATAATCCTTGTCTTGGGCACAACCAGTTGGGAAGTTGTTTTCTTGCTATCGCCCGACTCCCAAACTCGTTTCAGCAATCCATTCTCTACAATAAGGGAATCCCAATGTGCCTACATGGCTTTAAATGTTGGTGCCCGATCGGAGATGTCCTTCCAAGTAGGTCTCTCTGCTCCACTTTCCTTCCAACGTAGAAAGTCCACAATGTTGGGATCACTCTCTTGATCTTGTCTCAGATGGTCTGCTGTCCATTCATCGTCAGTTGTCAGTCTCATTTGTCCTATATCGGAAATTCCTTAGTGACGTTCGACCCGCACACAGTGCTTGCAGTTATCCGCATATCTGGACAAGACATCTGCGTTGTTATGTAATCGTCCTGGCTAATGTTTGATCTTGATCAGTGGAACCAGTGGTACTGGTTTAACTTTTTGATCCACCTTGCTACCCCTGGCCTTCGGGGTTCTTTATATTCAGTAGCCACTTCAAGGCTGCATATTCCGTTCTTATGAGAAACTCCCTTGTTACGATAATTTTTAATATTTTTCTAAAAATTTGTTGGGCGTCAATATGTTACGTTTGAAAAAGTATTTTTTTAAAAGCCCCTAAAGTTGGGCGTCAATGTGTTACGCTACTTTAGGGATAATTTAAGTATTTTTCTAAAATTACGTTATTAAAAAAATTTATCTAAAATTATTAATAAAAAACAATCACTAATTTTCTCAGGGTTTCGTGGCTACTTAAATTTTCTATTGAATTCAATTTGCAGGATTGTATATGTATAGGTCGATTCGCGGATCTATACAATCGTATTTTTCTAAATTTGTCTCATTAAAATTATATCAGACTAACTAAAAACTATAAAGAATTACTACGAGGGCGCCAAGTGATTTTAGATTCAAAAATTACTAAAAGAATTACCACAAACAAACCCAATAGTAACGTATTTTTACTAAACCGTACAAACTACAATCTTATCTTGCAGAAACAATTAATAAAAAGAGAGCAACCAAAACGTATACCTAACAGGTTTATTAAAATTAGATACAAAAAAAATTTTTACATTTGCTGAAAAGAAAAAAAGGTAAACATATACTTTCAAAAGTAAGTATGATAATAAATTAACAAAATTTACTTGCAAAATTTACGAACAAAAATGAAACAAAAACAACGTTGAGTTGTACCGAAATTTTTTCCACAGTGAATGTAGGATGAAGTATTACCAAAAGCTTATAAAGGACAAATAGTAACTTATAATTCAAAGCTTTAAATTCCAGAGGGTGTGGTGCGGCAGTCGGTAAAAAAATAAAAACGAGTCGTCGTTGTTAGCAACTCATCTATGAACCGATGGACCAGATGGAATTCCGACAATTGTCCTGAAGACCTGTGCTCAAGAGCTCACCCCAGTTCTATGTAGACTCTTCAAGTTATCATACAGCAAAGGAGTATTTCCGTCCATGTGGAAAAACGCTAAGGTCCAATCGATTCCGAAAAAAGGAAGGAAGACTATTCCTGCAAATTATCGCCCTATTGCATTGCTCTCAGTCATATCCAAAGTTATGGAAAAAGCGATTAACACAGAACTTATCAAATATCTGGAGAAATTTGAGATAATCCATGACAGACAATATGGATTTCGACAACTTCGGTCAACTGGAGATTTGCTGGATTATGTCACTCAGCTCTGGACAAACAATATTGAAAAGTTTGGTGAATCTCGTGCAATAGCCTTGGATATATCTAAAGCCTTTGACCGCGTTTGGCACCAGGCATTGTTAAGTAAATTATCTGCTTACGGTCTCCCAACCAAACTGCGCCAATGGCTCTTGAGCTTCATGCAAGATCGCTCCTTACATGTGGCAGTTGACGGTATTTCTTCTGATGCGTTTAAAACTAATGCCGGGGTCCCCCAGGGTTCCATCCTGTCCCCCACCTTATTTCTTTTACACATCAACGACCTCTTGAAAACCACCACGAACCCCATTTACAGTTTCGCAGACGATAGCACACTTGTCTCAACTTTCACATCCTATCGATCACTTTCGGTGAATGATACAAATAGACTCAGGCAGGAACAGGTTGATTCCATCAATAGAGATCTTGAAGCAATCGTCGAGTGGGGAACCAACAATCTTGTTCAGTTCAACGCCCAAAAAACACAAAGTGCCACGTTTTCCAAGAAAGTGAATTCCTCAAATCATTCCATCACAATTTCCGGAAATACCCTTGAACCAAGTCCCTCCATCTCAATTTTGGGAGTCACGGTGTCCAATAATATGTCTTGGCATGACCATGTTGCTAACATCGCAAAGTCGGCAAGCCAGAGGCTAGGTTTTCTGTGGAAAGCTAGAAAGTTTTTTACTCCTGATCAACTGTTGACGACGTACAAGGCTCAAATCCGACCTCTACTGGAGTATTGCTCGCACATTTGGGGTTCAGCACCAAGGCATTCTCTTCGACTTCTAGATTCCATTCAGAAAAGAGCCATTCGTTTGATAAACAGCCCAACTCTCACAGATACCCTTCACCCTCTAGAACATAGAAGAAGAGTTGCAGACCAGTCATTGCTCTACAGATATTTCCATGGCAGATGCTCCAGAGAAATAAAAACTCTTGTACCACCATTGGCCACATTCGGCCGAAGAACTCGGCACGCTGATCAGTCTCACCCATTTACTCTCAAGATTGACACTACAAGGACCAATCTTTATCAAGAATCCTTCTTTTACAGGGCTGCTACGGAATGGAATAAGCTTCCAAAATCAGTTTTTTCAGAGAACTATGACCTGCAACTTTTTAAAAAGCGTGTCCACAATCATTTCCTTTCTATAATCCCTTACCCTTCTAATAGTTGCAGTGCGGGCTGTCCGCGGCCCACACGATAGGTCTACCCTTTTTGCGACTATTTTCATAAAAAAAAAAAACCAACCTAAGCCGGCTAACGGATTGAAAAGAAAATCTCCTCCGTATTAAGCAAAAAGGGACATTGCTGGATAAAAAGGAAAATCTTCGGAAATACTACCGAAAAATGTCCATAAATAATCCAGGAAAAAAAATCCAAAAGGAAGTTCCGAAAAAGACTATAAAGTATAAAAGGCTTCCAAGCTTCCGTAAAAAAAATCCATAAAGCATAAAAGTTCCATAAAGCATAAAAAGCCAATCACTGAAAATAACAAACCCACTTGGGTTTTTTCCTCAAATAAAAAATCTTTTCATTAATGACACTGGCACAAAATATTTTAATAAATAAATGTGCCAAATCATTAATGAAAGATTTTATTTAAAAATAAACTAAAATAGAATTAAAATCTCAGCATTCAATCTTCAATTTTTTTATTAGACCCCATATTTAGAGTGGGAGAATATTATATAAAAAAGACTCCACAGAAAATCTCAGTATTAAAAGATGCAATGGTGACATCATTTTTTGCTTACAATATTAAGTGGGTTAAGCGAGTTCGCCCCAAAATATTTGAAAAACGAAGAAGTGACATTTTTCAATTTATTGGAAGAGCAGTATCCAGAGTAAATATTCCGCGAATGTCAACAATGATTATTACAACAAGAAAGCTAAATTTTACAAAAAAAATGGTCTGGAGGCCGAGTTAGTTGCTGTGTTTCACCCCAGGACACTGGGACATCGTAACTATGGGGAGCAGTTTGCCAACGGGGAGTTCCTGGTAGCCAACGAGGACTGGGAACCAGAACTGGGGGGATATGGATGCCAGCCCACATATAATATGAATTTTCTTAAGGTAATGTTTTTTCTCAATTTTTATGTTAAAAAATGCAAAACAAAGCTTTTTTTTAATACCAATTTTACAATTTGTATGATTTAATATGTTGTTAAATTAATTTTTGTGTTCAGGAGTTGTCCATTATTGAATATAAAGAAATATTCTCGTTATTAAAATTAAATAATAAATACATTTGCCCGCAACTAATATTAATTTTAAGGTAATGTTTTATTCTTAATTTTTGTGGCAAAAAATACAAAACAAAGCTTTTTTAATACAAATTTTGCAATTTGTATGATTTAGGCCAAGTTGTTCAGTCTTGGTTAAAGCAGAGCTCAAGGTTAAACCTGGTTCAAATTTTAATGTTAAGTGGTACAAAGCTAGTTCAAAACAGAACTTGGTTCACTGGCTGTCATTTTGTAAGGTTTAACTGAGCCATCGAATTTGGTAGCTTAAACCAAGTTCTGGCGTAACATAACTTCTATTTTTGTGATTTTTGTACTATCAGTATTTAATGAATGCATTTCTGTGGTAAATAAAAATTATGGCAAAGCAACTACGTAAAAATCTTGTGGAACTAACAGATGATGAAAACTTTGTTGAAGCACATATAGCGTCTCCAACAGATTGGTGGGTGCCTTTATTTTCCTTGATAAATCATTTGTAACCTAATAATTTATATATTTTTAGGAATCATGCTGTAACTTCTGAAAGAATGGTGCTAGTAACCTTAAGGTATTTTGCAACTGGAAATTTTCTCCAGACAGTTGGGGATTTTATTGGTATAGAGAAAGAAAAAGCAAGTCGTATTGTTTGGAAGGTAACCAGAGCTATTGCAGGGCTTTATAATCAGTTTATTCGAATGCCTGAAACACAGCCTAAACTTAAAAGTATCTCCCAAAAGTTTTATAGTGTGGCACGATTTCCCAAGTGTATTGGAGCTATTGACTGCCCACATGTCAAAATTATATCACCCGGAGGAAATAACGCAGAAGTATTCAGAAATAGAAAAGGATTCTTTTCATTTAATGTTTAAGCCACTCGAACTGCATGTTTCAGGATGTGGTGTGCCGTTAGCCTGGTTCAACCCATGACTCAAAAATATTTGCCAATTCAAACATTAGAGCAAGATTTGAACGAGGAGACTTTGAGGAATACATTCTAGTTGGTGATAGTAGTTATGCTCTTGAACACATCAGTTATTAGATCATTTTAATGAACTATAAATAATTAGACCTGTAAGAATAAAAACTCAATTTATGTATTATTTTATTATATTATATCATTATCAATAATAATTCTGGTTTTTTAACATTTTTTAATTTTTTCAATAAAACATGCTTCTCTAATAATAATATTTCTTTTTTTAATTTATTGCATTCAATGATTCCATTTGCCTCTAGTTCTAAGTTTTTTAATGTGCTCCTGACTTTTGTTTCATTATTTCATATTCTAAATTGTATTTCCTCTCCATCAGTTCGATTTTGGTTTTATTTAATGCCTCAGCAAATCGAACATCTTTATATTTTTTTACCAAAGCAAAATGGTTTCTTCTTTACTTGTAAAATTAGCTAATTTACCCACAGCCATATCCTCCTAAAAGTCAATCAAAGAACGCAAAAGGCAACGATTGAGGATGTAAATGATTATAAAAGGTTAAAAGGTGTGGCAAAAGAGGTTGTGGCAAAAAAAGCCAGGTCAAGAGTACCAACAACCGACGAGCATGCATGAGAGCACTGATGAAAGTACAGGAAGCGAAAGATGTGTGTAAGAACCGTAGCAAGTGAAGGAAGTGGTCTCTGCCTACCCCTACGGGAAAAAGACGTGACTATATGTATGTATGTATGTATTCAAATTAAATAATAAATACATTTTTTTGTTCAGGGGTTGTTCATGCGGTGGCAAACTACTCGCCTAGCAACGTTTCAAGAGAGAGAAAACGGTACATCTTACGGTTCGTTGGGGGCGGGATGTGACATCAGAAAAAAAAGGATGTTGGATATGGGATGCAGACCTATAGTTGTTAATCTTTTTTTCAATATTGATTAAAGTATTTTTTTTATAGAAAATTTTATTTTTTTAAAATATAAATGCCACCATTATTTTAATATATTTAAATCTTTAAATACATAAACTGCTAAATATAGTGCGGTTATTAAAAAATTATTATACAGTGTGGAACAGCCAAATGGAATAAATTCGATAACGAATAAATGAGAGCGTGTTGGAAAAACCGCTTGGACACGTCGATTTGTATTTTTAGAAGCACATTTTTTTCAAAAAAAATAATTATATAGGGTGTGTCATGTGACAGTGGCCGATAACAACTTTCTTATTTTAAATACAACCTCCTGTATATTATTTATTTTTTGGATTCTTCAGAAAATTCTAATCATGTACAATGTCGCATACCTATCTTCAAGTGTTTCGGAAATATTAAGTTTTCAGATGTATTACAAAAATTATTTTATGCAAATAACTCAAAAACTGATAAAGTTACATAAAATAAACAAGAGTACCTTTTTTATTCAAAATTAAATTGCCATTTAGATTTTTTAGTCATTTTAGCCATAACTCATTAGGTAAAAAAGATATGTTGTAATTTACCTAAGTAACAGGGTGTAACTAACACCCTGTACGAATAGTGCTAAATTCAGCATAAAATTCGTAATTTTCATGCCAAAAATAATACAGTTGCCGATTTTCAAGACGATACTGCTTAAAATCACAAAATTATTAAGAAATTTCAAATTAAAATTCTAACTTTAAATACCCTGTAACTCGTAAACCTGCAATATTTGTATAAGAAATGTTAAGCTTAATTGCCATATTTTGTTGTGTAGTATCTCCAGTTTAGAGATTGCTCATTCTTAATGAATCACCCTGTATAATGTAGGGATCAGCATTTTGTTTTCCTATCAACACCCTTCGCTCAATATCACAGCCATATTTTCCGTCTCTCGTAAACTTTGAACTTAAGTATACAAACTCATTCACTTTCTCCTCTAATCAGCACCTTTTAGGCAACTCCTCAGACGATGATGCTAATACTGAAAGTTTTAAATTTTTTTTTTAATTTGTCCTTAGCCCCAACACGGCGCGTCCCAATGGCTGATAGGGAACTTCCTGGTTTACAGGAAAGGTGTCTAATATTACAGAATAAACACCCGCTGATCAACTAAAGACATGATATAGGGCAGCGGCTATGTTCCTTTAAGTACGAGGAAGCTTACTTCCTCGTATTCAAACTAGACAGGTGCGGTTGGTTTGTTTTAAGCCAGCCAAGCCTGCTGCGATTTTCAGGCTTTTCTCAAGGTGTAATGCGACCCGTGCCAAAGGACGTACTACATGTATAGTATCTGTGCCTGCCCCAAACAGATATCGCTAACGGAGACTCTGGAATACCAGGCAACCTTCCAGTAGCATTTTTGCCTTGATGCGGTAATGCAGAGCTCTGCCGTAGCCGACCATCTTCTCTAGCTACTCGTGAGAAACAAATGAGTAAAAATGTTAATAAAACTGACATCTGCGACGAAGGCAATCTTCTCCCAGACGAACAAATGCGAATGGAGGTGTCTACTACAGACCCTCCTAACAACCAAATCTAGAGCGGCTTTATATGTCCTCAGCAGGAGGTTCGCCAGAGAGCAACTCGATGTGGCACTAATCCAGAAACCCTGTACTTCCAATACAGGCAGAATAAGCGGCCTAGGAAACTGCTCTGGTAAATTAATTGCGTGCACTCTAGGTGGTAAGCCTAGATCATGCATACTTATCAGGAAAAACATTAAGTATTTAATGTTAATAGAGTTTTGCACCTCTGATGTGGTTGCAGCACAGCTCTCGATCGCAGGAGAAGATAGTAGCGCAGATGTAGTCGTCTGCTCTGCTTACTTCCCTGGAGACCGGAAAGAACACCCTCCTCCAGCAGCACTGAGAGATCTAATCGACTTCTGCAAGAGGAAAAACAGACAACTGATCATTGAATGCGACGCAAATTCTCACCATCTGGATTGGGGCAGCAGCGACATCAATGAAAGAGGTGAGTACTTATATAATTAAATAATAGGGGAAGGGCTAGCAGTGAACAACGTAGGCTCGGAACCAACCTTCGTGAACAGAATTCGCGGAGAAGTTCTAGACATAACTATTAGTACACAGTTTATGAGTACAAAAATAGTTAACTGGCAGGTATCTACCGAGCCCTCATGCTCAGATCATAGACACATACGATTTGGCGTGAGAATAGGACAACGTCCGATAGTGCAATTTCGAGATCCAAAATGCACAGATTGGAAAGGGTACTGTGAATCCCTCCAACAGCACCTAGGTAACGGTAATAGCACTATACAAAATAGAGCCGAAATAGAAGCGGCGAATGAGCATATCGCATCCGCCCTCATAACGGATTATAAGGAAAACTGCCCATTAAAGGAGAAGAGGGACCATAGAGGTACATCCTGGTGGAGCAGAAGCTTAGACAAGCAAAGAAAAGAAGTTCGACGTCTCATCAATCGAGCTAAAGAAACAGGTTGCTGGGAAATCTATCGCACAGCTCTAACGACTTATAACAAAGAAATAAGGAAAGCCAAAAGAGAATCCTGGAGGAGGTTCTGTCAGAGAATATCAGATCTACCTGCCAGCACAAGAATGCACAAGGCTCTCGCCAGAGATCCGACGCAAGAGATTGGATCGATAAAACGACCAGATGGCTCTTTTACGGACTCAGGTAGTACTTATGTATGGTAGTGAATGTTGGGTTTGGCAGAAGAAGCATGAAAATAGGATTAATGCTGCGGAGATGAGTAGTCTGAGAAGTATAGTGACTCGGTTGGATAAAGTTAAGAATAGTGAGATAAGAAAACGCTGTGGTGTAAAAGAAGATGTGGTCACAAAGATAGATAAAGAAATGCTTACATGGTTTGGACACGTAGAAAGGATGGATGAAGGAAGATTGACGAAACAAATTTATAAGGCGAGTGTGAATGGGCAAATCGGTAGAGGTCGACCTCGAAGAACATTTCTCGATCAGATCAACATTGTTTTGAAGAAAGCCAGGTCAAAAGTACCAACAACCGAAGAGCATGTATGAGAGAACTGATGAAAGTAGAGGAAGCAAAAGATGTGTGTACGAACCGTAGCAAGTGGAAGGAAGTGGTCTCTGCCTACCCCTATGGAAAAAAGGCGTGACTATGTATGTATGTAGGCAAACGTTAGAGACTCTCTTGCAGACCCACTTTTCCGGCAGTCTGCTTCTGAGGGACCAGGAGCAAATTCCACTCTCAATGGGATCGACATCACGACCCAAAAGGGAGGACTTGAAAAATGTTTCAAAAGTGGTCACCCCAACATCGGTACAATGGGCGGTGAACTATTTCTCCCCATTCAAGTCTCCAGGGGAGGATGGTGTTTTCCCTGCCTTCCCTTATTCAGAAGGGCAGCGAAATTTTGCTACCTCTTTTGGTTAAACTATTCAGAGCGAGTTAGGCGTGGAGTTATATTCCGCTGGGCTAGTCAACGGCGAGAGTTGTATACATACGTAAAACGGGTACGGTGAACCATTTCCTACCTAAATTCTTCCGACCGATCAGCCTTACCTCATTCTTAATGAAAACTCTGAAAAGAATTATTGATAGACATATTAGAGAGGGGAATCTTAGGGAACATCCCTTAAACCCCCATCAATATGCCTACCAAACAGGCAAATCTACGGATTTAGCTCTAAACAATCTACAATCTAGTAGGAAAGATCGGTTATTCCCTTAAACATAAGAAAATGGCGCTGGCAGCTTTTCTAGATATAGAAGGAGCGTTTAATAACGCCTTATCACAGTCACTCTATACATCAATTAGGGATAGAGGGATAGACAGTAAAATCTGTAACTGTATCAAAAACATGATTGAAAACAGATACATAATATCATCACTGCATGGAGAGTCGGTTAGGTTCAGGGCGGCGAAGGGGTGTCCACAAGGCGGGGTACTTTTCCTCCTAATGTGGTCACTTCTAGTCGACTCTCTGCTGAACGAGCTTTCCATGCAGGAAGTAGATTTTCAATGCTATGAGGATGATCTGGTTATCATAGTTAGAGGGAAATTTGAAGCGACGATCTGAAACGTCCGCCAAGAAGCCCTTAACACAGTATACAGATGGTGAGAAAGGGAACAGATGTCTGTCAACCCCCGGAAAACTGTAATTATTCCTTTTACAAAAAGGAAAAAGCTAGATAAGCTTAGGCAGCCTGTCCTATACGGAGAGAGCATTCCATTTGCGACGGAAGTGAAATACCTGGGTGTAGTTCTGGATAAAAGACTCACCTGGAACGCCCACTTGAAAAAAACAATAAACAAAGCCAAGTTTTCTCTCTGGAATCTCAGAAGAGTATGTGGCAAATCTTGGGAAATGAACCCCAAACAGATTTACTGGATTTATCAAACAATAATAATATCTATGGTCACGTATGGCTCAGTAGTCTGGTAGACCAAAGGGTTACAACATACAGCTAAAGCAAAGCTTGCTGGACTTCAGCGGCTGGCATTCCTGGCCACAACTGGGGCTATGTCCAGCACACTAACGGCAGCGATGGAACACCTCCTACATCTTCCTCCCCTAGATATTCTCTTAGAGAGGGAGGCCTGGATAGTCTCCTACAGATTCCTGTCTTTGGAAAAGCAAATTAATGGAGAGCAACTCGGGGATCACTCCGGTATACTGAATGAAACAAAAAACCACCAAATTCTCGGGATGGTTCCTGACTTGCTAGCCACAAAAATACACATAGAAAAGTCGTTCAAAGTCCTCTTTCCGAAGAGAGACGAATGGGTGAGGGGACAAATCCTCTTCCCAGAGACTGAATACGTAATGTACACAGATGGCTCGAAAACCCCAGATGGAGTTGGGGCCGGTGTTTTCAGCAGGAAACCAAAGATTGAAATATCTACCAGTCTTGGCAGGTATGCTACAATGTTTTAGGCTGAAGTATTCGCTATCGAATTGTGTGCAAGAGAGTTGACCAACAGACCTCTAGCAAACAAAAACATAAGTATAATATCGGACAGCCAGGCTGCTTTAAAAGCACTGAGCTCCAACAAGATAAATTCTAAACTTGTATGGAATTGCATCGAATCCTTAGAGTACCTTGGTGCGAACAACAGGGTTACCCACATGTGGGTACCTGGGCACCAGGGGGTGGAAGGAAACGAAAAAGCCGAACCCTTGCAAAACAGGGGGCCGAATCTGCGTTTACTGGACCAGAACCGGTTTTTGGAGACACCACAAGTGCCGCCAAAACAATTATTTTGGACTGGGCGGAGAGGAAAATACTCACGTACTGGTCCGACATACCAGGGTTAACCCACTCGAAGGCGTTTCTACCTAAACCCTCGAGAAACACAACTAAGCAGATCCTAGAATGGAGCAGAAATGACCTGCGTATTCTAAAAGGACTGCTTACAGGACACTGTCGTCCAAGATACCTCCTCAGAAAGATGGGTCTGAACCAACAAACGGACTGTCGGTTCTACTGCGTGGAAGACGAAACTGCTGAACATTGTTCATGCCCCGTACTGGGAAGAATAAGGTTCAACATATTTGGTTACACTAACCTAGAACCTACCGATTTTAAAAAAATCTCACCCTATACAACCATGAACTTCGTGAGAAGGGCTGGATTGTGCGGTGAACTGTGACCTCTAGGGGTGAGCCACAATAGACCTACTAAGGGTCGCGGTCACATGATACCTAACCTAACCTAACAGGGTCACTTTTTCATGGGTGTAAGGGCATAAAGGTATTTCTGGTAACGAAGAAACGGACAAACTAGCTAGGCGGGGCTCTATTTATTGGGCCAGAATCAATAATAGGGATACCCAAGGTCAGCGTTAAAGCAACGATCAATGGTTGGGTCCACTCTTAACACCAGCTGAAGTGAGCACAGCTAGAGGAAGCTAGGCACAGCAAGTAAATGTTGAAAGAACCCTCACCTAAGCAGGCAGGGAAGCTGCTCTCGCTGAGTAGGGAAAACTTAAAACAGTTGTAGGGATTTGTACGGGACACTGGTTTTTGAGGAAACATCTGCACAATATAGGCTTGTCTGAAACATAACCTATATGCAAATTATGTAATGAGGAGAGCCGCTTATATTATCTTCGAATGCAAAGCCACCGCCCAGTGGAGGCACTACCTTCGGTGTATACAAGACCAAGGGATTCATCCACCTGTGGCAATAGCAATACATGAGCTTTTACTCCTTAACAGGATAATTGAAGAAATGGGACTAAACTATGGAGCTGAAAAGGTACAAAAAGCAGACAATGCTGCAGCCTAGGGAAAAAATTAGATTTCTTTCACAACTTCTATTTACACATTTATTCATCTAAATTTTTATAAAAATACGAAAAAGTTGTTTAAAAATAAATTTTTATATTATAATATATATATATATATATATATATATATATATATATATTATATATATATATATATATATATATATATATATATATATATATATATATATATATATATTATAATATCTTTCTTTTTTTATTTAAACTTTTTATTGTTTTAGTTATTGTTTCCGAGATATTTAAAAAAAATGTAGGGAGGTAGTTTTTTTGTTTTTTTACCCCTTAAATGGGTTTTATTCACTTTTAACAATAAATACTTTAAATATATATAAAAACGAACTTATATTAAAAAATGCCAGGTTTCTATTCAAATGAAAATTTAAAATCCCATTTTATTGGACTATTAATAAATATAGTAGCACTATTTTTAAACTATTTTAGAAGAATAAAAAACAATACGTATAATAAAATATTTTAATACAAATTGCAGGATATTTTATAAAATAACAAATGTAGGTACTACTTGCAACAAATCCTGAAAGAAGCGCAAATTTTAAAATGGTGGTCGAGGATGTCCTGGTGAATGTGGTCCAGGAGGTCCAGGTGGTCCATCACGATGAGGAGGTTTGTTGCGGGGTGGTCCATGATGTGGTGGTGGTGGTCCGTTATGAGGGAGTGGTCCACTATGACGGGGTGGCCCATCGTGATGAGGTGGTCTGTCTTGACGAGGTGGTCCGTGTGAACTCATTTTAATTAAATAGCAGTATTCCACTAATATATCTTTAGAAAATGAAAAAATATTTTAAAATTCTACCTTATTTAATATCTAATCAGATAGCAACGTCAAAACAAATACATTAAATGTACAAGTAAAATCAATATATATATATATATATATATATATATATATATATATATATATATCTTATCTGTATTAAAAAGGGAGTGTTTTTCATTAAAAATATAATAAATGTTTTTCGGTGACAAATGTTTAACCAAAATTAATAAACGTCATTTATTGACTAATGTACAGGGTGATAATATGTGATCATGAACTCATTTCTGAATTTTGATTATTTTTTTAATTAACTTGGTTTTGTAACTAGTTAAAATCTAATCTAATGATAGAATAGAATTAGGAAAGAAAGTCACAATTTTAAACATTACTACTTCTTTAACCAATTGCAGTGTCTACTGAAAGCGAATTGGGTACAAGTGAATAACCTAAATATTTTGTAACGGTTACCGAATATTTTTATATTAGAAAATGTATTTGAATTCAATGTAAAAAGCAAAAAATTCTCAGATTTGCTACTCGTATTTAACAATTATCGCACTAGCAATGTTCCTGTTTAAGTAGGAAAAAATTGTTAATAAACTAATGCATAATTAACTGGAAAATCACGATAAAAATGTCTTGACCGCGGATTATTGTTTATTCATTTATCCAGTAGGTGCCTGAATTTTTTTAATTCTTAATTTTGATATGTAATAAGTTTAAATAATATTTATTCATTAAAGGTCCAAAGAGGGCGTGTCTTGCGCAAGCTAGAGTACCCATCTTAGGACGTATTTTTAACCCCATATTTTTTCAGTTAATTGTTTATAACTTTTGCAATTTTTGCAAGCGGCACTTGAATTTTTTCAAAAATTATCTTTTTTTTGTTTTTTTATGTTCTGGTTCCCACGAAAAGGGATATCCTGTAATGTTCAGAGAACATCGTGGAAACCAAGAGAAAGAAGGTAGGAGTTGGTGTTCTTCTTAAATTTCTGGAGGTTGTATGCCTCGGGGAACACCTCCCTAGGCAATGAGTTCCAAAGCCTCGCAATTCGTTGGATGAATGAGTCTTTGGAAAGTGATGTTCTGCAGGTCTCCAAAGTGACCACGAAGGGGTGTGAAGACTGAACTTGACGGGTTAATCTTGAAGAGACTGCCAAAGGAGGAACGATTGTTGATATTTCAGAAGAGCATCGCCCATGAAAATATCTATAAAATAGAAACAAATCGCCAACTTTTCTACGGTGTTCCAAACAAGTGAGCGAGTTTGTAAGCGAGGCATCACCGACGAGACGAATTGCCCTTTTTTGGACAGAATCCAGTAGCTTCAGGATATGTTTAGGTGCTGCACTCCAAATATGGGAACAGTACTCCAGTACAGGTCGGATCTGTGCCTTATAGATCATAAGCAGCTGACTGGAGGTGAAATAGCTCTTGGCACGAAACAAAAAACCAAGTTTTTGGGATGCACTTTTGGCAATGGACCTCACGTGATTTTCCCAGGAAAGGTTATTGCTGATAGTAATACCAAGCATCGATATGGATGACTTCAGTGGTATGGTTACTCCTGACAAAGTTATGTTAGGCACAGTAAGATCGGCTTTTCTAGAGAAAAGACATGCTTGTGTTTTGTTTGCATTGAATTCTACCAAGTTATTGGATCCCCATTCGAGAATTGTTGCTAAGTCCATATTTATATTGTTAACATTTCTTCCTCGTTCATTTCTGGTTTCACGGGCTGATATAGGGGCCCTGGAAGAGAAAGCGGTATGGAGGGTACTATCATCGGCAAAGCTGTGTACGGGACATGAAGTTGCTTTCAATAGGTCGTTGATGTAAAGTAAAAATAGTGTTGGTGCTAGAATGGATCCTTGCGGAACACCAGCATTTATAAGTAGAGTGTCAGATGAAACTCCATCGACTACATGGAGAGATCTGTTTGAGAGAAAACTAGCAAGTAGAGAACACAGCTGAGGGGGCAAGCCATAAGATGGAAGCTTGGCGAAGAGTCCCTGGTGCCAAACTCGATAGAACGCCTTGGAGATATCTAATGCCACAGCTAAAGTTTCTCCATACTTTTCAATAGATAGCTGCCATATATGTGAGACGTATGCGAGCAGGTCACCAGTTAATCTCTGATGGCGGAAGCCATATTGCCTATCATTGATAATTCCCGAGTCTTCCAGATATTTCATGAGCTCGATGTTGATGGCTTTTTCCATGACCTTTGAAATAATAGATAGCAGTGCGATAGGTCTGTAGTTGCTAGGTAGGGTCTTTTTGCCTTTTTTAGGGACTGGCCGTACTCTTGCAATTTTCCAATTGGACGGAAATACTCCCAAATTGTAAGAGTGGTTGAACAACTTGCAAAGAACAGGTGTTAGTTCGGGGGCACATTTCTTGAGAACAATCGGCGGTATTCCGTCAGATCCACAGGCTTTGTTGGTGTTGAGACCCAGCAAAATCTTTCTGATAGTACGTTGGCGAAAGGTGATCTCGGGCATGTGACTGTCAATAGGTGTAATGTTCGAGGGTTGTTTTCCCGAAGAATCCAGAGTGGAATTTCCAGCAAATAGGTGCGCAAAGATATTGGCTTTTTCCTGGGTAGTCGTTGCTAGTGTTCCATCTTCATTGGTTAGGGGAGGAAAAGAGCTGGAAGTGAAGTTTCTTCCCACAGTTTTGGCGAAAGACCAAAATGAACGGGATCCGTTGGGACATTCAACAAGTTTTGATCTTATTTTGGCATTATGAGCATCTTTTGAACATTCTATTGTCTCTTTGCATATGCCTCTAGCCTCAACATATGCTGCTCTGGTCTCAGGTCCCGGATTTTTTTGCCATCGATGGTATGCTGCCTGTTTGGAAGCCACAGCTCTAGAGCAGTTTCTGTTAAACCAGGTCTTATCGGATGATGTTCTTCTTTCGGTATTCGGTATGTAAGTTTGCATCCCCAACATGATGATTTCAGAAATTGTCTCAGCACATCGTGTTGGATCTACTGAGGAGAAACAAACTCTCTTCCATGGAAACATACGAAGACCCTCCCAGTCGGCCGAATTGTAATGCCACATGAGACGGGGTGGTATTGTGCTGCTCGATGGTAAATGAAAAGAGCATGTTGTGGAAATGAGGGTGTGATCAGAGTTTCCAAGTGGGGCACAAACTTCTATTCTATACGGGTCAGGATTGGTGGTGAGGAAAAGATCTAGTGTATTGGCAGCCTGGTTGTTGACATCAGGGATGCGGGTTGGTAGCTCGACCAGTTGTTCTAGACCATGAGTGATGGCGAAGGCCTCAGCTTGACGACCTGCATCATCAGTTTTGTTAGAGAATTTGAGCCAGGCAGCGTTATGTACATTAAAGTCCCCCATGATTATGGTTTCAGCTGTTGGATGGTTCTCCTGACGCTAGTCGTTCTCTCTAGACGCTATTCTAAATCGAATGACACATCGTCGAAGAAAATAGTCAATATGTTCTAGATTTTTCACTTGCTTTGACGTGGTTTTTTTGGTTAAAGTTTTTGTGATTGATTATGCATTAGAACAGGAAATTTTTTTTTTTTGACAAAATTTGAGGCAAATTCTTTGTAGGTACCATAGATTTTTCGCTGACAACAATTTTCTTTAAACACAAAAACTGTAATTTCTAACCTTATAAGGCAAATGTCATAAAATGTATGTCACATGTCCACAGTCATACCAACTTACCATATAAATATAGAGTTAAATTATTAATATTATTAATTATTGTAATGATTATCAAATATTTTATATTGGAAAATGTATTGGAATTAAAAGTAAATTAAAAAATATATATAAACGGATACTTTTGAGGTTACTCTTGTAGCCAGTTTTTTATATTTTTTAAAATGTACAATGCACCTAATCAAAGATAAATAAGTATTTTAAATTTAAACTTAAATTACTACAGTTACTTGTTTGCGTTTTCCCAATGGTCCATCTCAGTTTCTAATACTGCTCTTGCTTACATCACTGGTGTGGCCACACTACACAATACTCTGCTTTTAACTGATAACTGCACAATTACACAAGCTCAAAAGGTATAGTCCTCTTGAGACGTTGCACTAGTCTTGATTGTCTAAAAACAGAGGCACTTCTATGTTTGGATGTTTGTGAAATCTCTCCTCATGACTCCTGGCCACTTTATTTCTTCTTTGACTGTTCTCACCTGGAGTTCCCGATGGAGGTCTTCGTTCCAAATGTTGCAGAATCCTCTTGAGCAGAAAATAAATATTCTGATGGATTTACACAAATAATTTGAAAATTTTCTGCTAGCCGATAACGATGCTTTGAAATTAGAAATATCAACAGCTGACGGATATTCTACCAAGTACTATAAAGTGAAACTCATGACTGACAACCTTTCGAACAAGGATTTCATTGCAGACAATATTTCTTTGTTATAGTAACACTAAAAGGAAATTCAAGTTTCCAAAGATTGAGTTTAAAAGGTTTGGCGGTGAAATTAAAGGCTGGCTCTCCTTTTAGAGCCAATTTCAACGGGTTGGCACTGATGACGACATTGCTTTAAAATATAAGTTACAGTATCTAATTTAAGCCACGATACCTAATTACTGGTTTTGAAAAATATTTCTAACAATAGCAATTTGAATTTTATGTATGACAAAATGAAATCTCAGTTACGTGCTTTGGAAACAGTTAATGTAATTTCAGATACTTATGCGGCTGTTATATTCCTTATTAGAGTCTTGCCCTTCCGAAGATCTCATACAAGTATGGCAGAAAAGTAGTTTTTATGATTTCGAATATAATCTTCAAGTCTGCCTGGAGAAATAAATGAGTTTTCTCAGAAAGGAAGTGGAAAATGAAGAGAGAACAATTTTGGCTGTATCAGGATTTGATATTTAAAACAAATAAAAAAAACAATGCCTTAGAACAGACTTTGCCAACAGCTTCTGGACTGATGAAGAGTAAGTTCCAGAAAAAATGTAATTTCTGTAATGGGAAAAGGTTCGCAGCAAGACTGTAAGAACTACCGAGGTATTAGTTTACTCAGCATAGTCGGCAAATTGAATGCAAAGATATTGATTGAAAGAATAACGAATGAAACTGAGAAGAAAATATGGGATGTGCAAGCAGGATTTAGAAGAGGAAGAAGATGTATGGATCAGGTCTTTTCATTACGAGGTATAGTCGAAAAACTCTTGGCTAGAAGTCAGAAGGTCTATTGCGCTTTTATAGATTTGGAAAAGGCCTATTACAGAGTGGTGAGGAGTAAATTGTGGTCGACATTGTTAATGTATGGGGGGAGTGGTAGTTTAATACGAGCACTGAAATCACTTTACGAGGATTCCACTGCTTGTGTCAGGATAAACGGAGCTTGCACGGACTAGTTTAACATCGAAAAAGGTGTAAAAAAAGGATGTGTGGCTTCGCCATGGCTGTTTAACTTATACATAGACAATTGTTTAAAAATTTTGAAAGAGAGTGCGTATGGATTGAAAATAAATGATTTGATCGTCAAATGCCTTCTTTACGCTGATGATCAAGTCATATTAGCGTCATCTGAAGAGGATTTGCAGGCGATGGTTAATGTTATGCATGATGCCCTGAAAATCAAAGGAATGAAAATAAATGTAAGCAAAACAAGAGTAATGGTTTTTGAAAGAGAAGAAAGCATGACAAACTGTGGAGTTTCGATTGAGGGAGAAAGAGTGAAACAAGTAAATGAATTTGTGTACCTGGGTTCAAAGTTTACGGGAGATGGAAAGTATGACAGTGACATTGAGCGAAGGGTGTTGACAGGAAGACAAATGAATGAGGCACTGCATAGCTTTATAAATAGCCAGAAAGTGTCAAAAAAGGCACGTCTGGCTGTGCATAGAGGTGTGTTGGTTCCTACACTTATGTATGGTAGTGAATGTTGGGTTTGGCAGAAGAAGCATGAAAATAGGATTAATGCTGCGGAGATAAGTAGTCTGAGAAGTATAGCCTTAGGGACTCGGTTGGATAAAGTAAAGAACAGTGAGATAAGAGAACGCTGTGGTGTAAAAGAAGATGTGGTTACAAAGATAGATAAAGGAATGCTTAGATGGTTTGGATACGTTAAAAGAATTGATGAAGGAACATTGACGACGAAACAAATTTATAAAGCGAGTGTGAATGGACAAGTCGGTAGAGGTCGACCTCGGAAAACATATCTTGATCAGATCAACATTGTTTTGAGGAAAGGCCAGGTCAAGAGTACCAACAACCGACGAGCATGTATGAGAGCACTGATGAAAGTAGAGGAAGCAAAAGATGTGTGTAAGAATCGTAGCAAGTAGGTCTCTGCCTACCCCCATGGAAAAAAGGCCTGTATGACGGCTATGTATGAATGTATGTATGTATGCAATGGGATTTATTCCAGTGAAATTTGTACAAATGCCAAAAATTGGACTATTCGAACCTAAGACAAAATTAATTGAGAAAGCTTGCTTTCTCCATGTTTTAAGTATGGACATATTTCTAAGAAATGTCGTGTGAATGTTATATGCAATATTTGTGGTGGGAGATATTATGTTATTATGTATCCTAAACACGAGGAGTCAGAATTGAAGCCATCTGAAACAATGCACACAAATGTGGAGCACAATTTATCGAATAGTTTTTTTTCTGAAGTTTTCCTGCAAACATTAGTTGTCAATTTGAATGGTTCCGAAAAATCTAGGCCAGCCATAATCATTATATATACTGGTTCACAGAAGTTATATAGGTATAACAAAAACAGTAGCTGAAGAAATGGATTACGATTGTTCGCGGTAAGAAGAGATCATTCACGCACTTTTTAGCGGTTCAAAAACGAATGCTGTCAAACATAAATGCTATCGCATTAAAATGAGTAATCTGAAGAATAACTATGCTTGTAACTTTAAAGCACTTGACAAATCTGTCAGATGCAGCAGTGTGACCTGTATTTATAAGGGCCCATGGATCGACAAGTTACAATCTGTTGGTATTGAAATTACGGATTCTCGAGATGGTCCAATTTTAAAAAATCTCTCGTGAAATTAGAGAAGGGGGGAGAGGGTCAAGCCACATCTCACGAAATCTCACCAAGGGGGATGGGAGGGGGTGTGGTCGAAAAATGATCAAAATCGCCTTACGAAATTAATGTACAAATTTTGCATAATATACTTCTTTTAAAACTGCTTAAAGTCAGCCGTTGCTTTTGTATTAAATGAAAATTATTAACGATATCCTTAATTTTTTATTCCTGCTCTGTTCCTGTTTCCGTTCCTGAAATGAAACCTCAAAGCGATGCCTTGTTTCGCCGCGTTTTCATAAGTTTAATTACAGTAGCAATTACCTTTTTAATTTCCGTAGGGTAGTTCTTTTTATCTTTCGTGCTAACAATTTTAAATCTGTATATTAAACAAAAAAATACAAAAGCTCCAAAAAATACCCAAATAACCACTCTTTTAACATTTTTTACATTATTACAAATTCCTGCTTAAAATATTTGCGCCTACTTTGCTTATCGTCAAGCATGGTTATTCGGCAATCTTCGTGTTTTGTTGATATTTAATCCCACTCCGTATAGTCCCTTTCAATAGTAATTCATTCCTAATCTGAAAAGTCTCAGGAATTACTTACAACTTTCGAAATGTTTATCCATGTAAATATGTATGTATGTATTTAAAATGAAAAGGCCCACGAGAGAATGAATGATTTAATTGTCAAATGTCTTCTTTATGCCGATGAGTAGGATATATTGGCATCCTCTGAGGATATTATAAATGATGCCCTAAAAATAAAAGGAATGAAAGTGAATATAAGCAAGATGAAAGTGATGGTTTTTGAAAAGGAAGATAGCATTACAAATTGCGATGTGCTGATTGAAGAAGAAAGAGTGAAACAAGTGAATGAGTTTGTGTACTTAGGTTGAACGTTTACGGGAGACGGAAAGTATGACTGTGATATTGAGCAAATGTTGTTGGTAGGAAAATAAACAAATGGGGCACTGCAAAATTTAAAAGCAGCCAGAACGTGTCAAAAAAGGCATGACTGGCATAGAGAAGTGCGTACACTTATGTATTTTACTGAATAATAGGTTTGGGAGAAGAAGCATAAAAGTAAGATCAATTTTGCGGAGATGAATAGTCTAAGAAGAATAGCCGGAGTGACTCTGAGTGAGGAATAGTGAGATAAGGGAACGCTGTGTTGTAAAAATATGTGATAACAAAGAGATATAAACGAATTCTTAGATGGTTTGGACAAGTAAAAAGAATGGATAAACGAAGATTGACGAAACAGATTTATAAGACGAGCGTGAATTGGCAAGTCGGGGAACATATCTCGATCAGATCAAAATTGTTTTAGAAAGGCCAAGTCAATCAAGAGTGCCAGCAATCGACGAGCATGTATGAAAGAGCTGATGAAAGTAGAAGAAACGAAAAACGTAGGTAAGAACTGTAGGAGATGGAAAGAAGTAGTGTCTGCCTGACCCTACAGGAAAAAGGCGTGACTATATGTATGCATGTATGTAACATGCATACACTTGTTTGTATAAATATAAACATCAAAAATCTCAACAATCCCCAGCAAAATTTATTTTTTAGATGCAAAGAATAAATCGTTTTCAAATTAAATCTACCAGATACATTATGATCCTGTAGAAAAAACAAATGATTCACGTATTATCAGTTTTCGTAATCATTTTAGCATTAGTAACCCTTCAAATATTATTTATGCTGACATTAACACTTTTTTTGTCAAGGATAAGATGATAAAGCGGATTAGGTAGGTATGCCTGATGATTTAAAATGGTGTTTCCAATATGTATCTGATATGAGATATTATATAATCATATGATATTAAAATATTTTACACTTAATAAACGATCAAATTTAATGCTGAACAAAAAACCTAAAACTAAAAACATCGTGCACGTTTAGAATGGCCATCGTAGGTCTGAGTTGATACTCGACGTTTCGTCATCTCTAGTGGATGGCATCTTCTGGAGATATAATGTCTGCTTTTTTAAGGCTGACGGTTTGTGACGTTTGTTTGTCACAGATTGTATACGTTTTGGTGGGCGGGGCACATTTGAGGGCTATTCAGAAATTTGGCCACGTTTCAGTGTAATAAAAAAAACTTAGTATTTCTAAAGTATATTTAAAAATGAGAGAAATTTGATAAATTAACAACTTATTTAATCCAAAACAAGAGCTGGAACTTCCAAAGACACGATATGATGGTTTTGTAGTGACTATAGTGCCACGTCTTTTTCGTTCTCTAAAGAGTACTCTGCCAGCGGTCTCTCTACTGGCAAATTATGCCCGAGCTCAGCCGTAGAGGGTAGAAGAAAAAAATATAAAAGTGAGCCGCGCCACCGACTTAGACGGTTCAAGCCGGAAACCCCTGGGTCTTATAGGCACTAGCAGAGCCACACGATAAACAACTAAGATTATGGTGAACCAAATAAATAAAATTATAGCAAAAATATATTGAATACTTTACTCACACAATAAATCGAAGTACACAGTTCAATAATAAAATTATAACACATATAGTCAAAATTAACAGCTATGGTAAATTTTCTTGCTAAAACAAACCAAAAATTTAGAATTTACAACTTTATAAAATAACCATAACAGAAGTAAGAGTAACAGACTTTTCCAAGTTACCAAAAAAAGGTAAAACATATATATATATATATATAAATCAACTCATTAATAACACTAAATTAAACGTTTACATAAGGCTGCTAACTTACTCATGTTTTAACCATTTACATAAAGATTTCCACTGCCAAAACAATCGAGTTTATTTAAAAATATTTTTACAATGGTTGTCCTTTAAAATATCAAGATTGTAGGATATTTACAAATAAGTAGGAAGAAAATATATTTTTACTTGGACATAAAGAATTATTAAGAAGGTTATTTTAATCCAAGTTTAGTTTTGGCATATTATCTAATGCAATAAATAGTTTCCAACAATGTACTATATTAATAAACTAAAACAAAACTTAATCGTGGTGTCAAAAACAAATCACGTCGTTTAACTATTCTAAAATAAATCACTTGTAACCTTTGGGTATACGAATTCACTAATCCTGTGGCCTACTCCTGTGGCCGGTTTGATTATGGGACTGCACCTGCTACTTAACAATGGCTTCCCTCCATCAGATCCCGCATGCGGATATTTTAACTCGACACCAAAATCCAAAATATCAATAACAAAGGTAAGATAGAATGGTCAAGTTAAAAATTAAATGGTTTTTCTTCAAAATCCAATTAAGATGGCCCAAATACAGCCAGATATGAAAGAAAAAACCGTAGAGGTTCTGCTCACGTGCTAATATCACACCATCCCAACAACTCTCACCAACACCCGACTTCGAAGAATCTCACCCAACGACTGACACTCCTAGGCCGGAAATCAAGAAATGACACGGAATAAATGTCAACCCACAATCTTCTCCAGTCCGTGCTCCATAATCGCCTCGTCCGTGCTGTTAGCCAGCCCCATCCATTAATAATCGAATCATATCACTACTAGGTATGCAACACTATTTACAACGAATGATATATTTAAGTTACAACAAAATACGGTATGCAACCCTACTTACGAGTAACTAAGGAATACGAAACTATCAGAAGAGACCCAATTAATAATGGAACTGTAGAAGAAAAAAATAGGCACGTGACAATAGTATAAGAACCACATCTGGCCAACCTGTCTTATTCAGACCTCAGCACATGTCATAAGAAAGACTAAAAGTTGCACAGTAGGTAGAAATTTATAATCCCAATTTATTGGACTATTAATAAATATAATAACACTATTTTTAAACTATTTTAAAAGAATAAAAAACAATACGTATATTAAAATATTTTAATACAAATTGCAGGATATTTTATAACTTAACAAATGTAGGTACTACTTGTAACAAATCCTGGAAGAAGGGCAAATTTTAAAAAGGTGGTCGAGGATGTCCTGGTGAATGTGGGCCTGGAGGTCCAGGTGGTGGTGGTCCATCACGATGAGGAGGTTCGTTGCGGGGTGGTTAATGATGTGGTGGTGGTGGTCCGTCATGAGGGAGTGGTCCACTATGATGGGGTGGCCCATCGTGATGAGGTGGTCCGTCTTGACGAGGTGGTCCGTGTGAACTCATTTTAATTAAATAGCAGTATTCCACTAATATATTTTTAGAGAATGAAAAAATATTTTAAAATTCTACCTTTTTAATATTTAATCAGATAGCAACATCAAAACAAATACATTAAATGTACAAGTAAAATCAATATATCTTGTACCCAAAAAAGATAATGGTTAGCGACCCTCTGGTTACTATGTCTATACCACAGCATTTGGGTTATTCGAAATTCTTTTATGGCATTTGGGTTAAGAAATGCCACTCAGAATTTGTATGTTTTACCGATAAAGCTATAAGAGGTCTCTCTTTCTGCTACTGATTTTTGGATGACATTTTGATTTTCTCTGAATCTAAAGACAAGCACTACCAGCATCTTCAGTAGCTTTTCCAGCGATTGTCAAATTACGGTATGTCCATCAATACCACTAAGTGTAAATTTGGCAAGTCACGCACAACGTTTCTGGGACACAAAGTATTTACAGATTTTATTCGCCCGCTTATGATTAAGGTGCAGGTGTTGCAGGACTATACAGTACCCAGAACAGTTGCGTTAAACTTTTTATCGTCGTTTCACAAATTCAGACACCACTGAATATTCTTCCGACTAAACCAAAAACAAGAGAATCGAAGGGCATAACCCTGACACCGCAGATGAATGAAGCCTTTAACAGCTGTAAAGCAAGTCTTGCAAACGCAACGATATTGTCTCATCCAGAGCCTAATGCTGTACTAGCAATTTTCACTGACACCTTTGATTCGTCTATCTGGGCTGCATTTTAAAGAGTTCCCAAAGCCTGGAAGGCACTTGCATTTTTTTAACGACGTCAAAGGTACGATACAGATATCTGTCATTTGTTAACTCCCTCCCTTCCAGACTAAGAAAACCAAGCGCCGGACAGATCGTCGTCGCCAAGTGTACCGACGCCGCGGTCCTGGAAGGAGAAGAGGAAGAACTAAAGACTGGAGGAACATGGAAGACGCTTCTGCTTTGTGGGACAGGAGGAAAATGAAGACGTTGATGAGCAAATTTTAAAACTGCTCAAGAAAATAAAACCAAAACTTCATGGGACCAAGGGCAAAAATTTCTCTGTAACGAATGGAAACCTAATGAACATGAGTATGTTACGCAAGTATATGGAATGTATTTATGTAAACAAATACAAATACAATCAATGTCTGGACACCAACACGAAGGGGATGCCCTATCGGAAAATCAAGGGGTGAAGTCATAGCTGTTAAATGCCAGGAGGGTGACTCCTTCGCAGAAGTGGTGGCCAGAATGAATAAGGAAATTAACCCTAAAGAGTTCGGGGTCAATAAAAAAGCTCATAGAGACAAAAGACAAGAGCGTCAAACTGGTAATAAACGAGAAGAGACAAAATGATAGTCAAACGCTATTGACAAAAATAGAAGACAAAACCAAAGCTGGTGTGTGGGTTAAGAAAGATGGTAAGTCGATCATCCTAAGCAACCTAGACGAATCAGTGACAAAGGAGAAGCTGCAAAGCACATTCAAAGATATACTTACCAGCCCAGATATTACTGCAGAAAATGTCAGAAAAGAAAAAAATGGATTGAACAGGGCCGTCGTAAAAATGCCAAAACGACCAAGCAGACAAAGTCATTAGACAAATGACACTTAAAATTGGATAAACCACTGCACAAGTGGTGGAAATAATTGTGCCAGAATTCTGCAGGGACTGCCAAAGGTTCGGACTTAAGAAGTGCGAGTCGAAAAATCCACCAGATTTCTGCAGACGCTGCGGTGAACAAGGGCATGTGGCTGAAGGTTGAGCAAACCCACTGAAGTGCTATGCATGAAAATGCGATTGACAACGCATTGACTCAATGGCTTGCTCAGAATATTGCTCTGCCGTTTAAACCATTAAAAAATCAGACAAACGCTGATGACAAGGGGTTGGAGGAGCCCACTCAACGTGACGATTTAAATGGCTAATGGGCGATGCAAATCAGTACCATCAACATACTCCTTATTCAGGAACCCTACACTGGAAACGACCGAAAAGTAAAAGGCATAAGTGGCTTCCAAGTTTGTTTGCATGCAAACCAAGTGACAAATCAAGAACATGTGTTCTCATCCAAGGTATCGCAGACTCGCAACCCAGTAGTTATCACCACCGTGAATAAGTTCAATCCGTCATAGAAAAAAGTTTATTTTGCTTACTCGGAGGAGTGTCCACCTGAAGAAGTCGCCTTTTGGTGCAATACTACAGGGAGAAAAACCTACCCTTCCTTATTGGCTGTGACACCAATGCACACATGTCTCCTGGGAAAGCACTAATGACAATCAACGCGGAATGGACCTCATGGAGTATGTAAACACGATCTCGACATACTTAATCAGGGTTCAGTATCCACCTTCTGTACTGCTGCCAGAGCAGAAGTGCTGGAAATTACAATAAGCTGCCACAAGATAAAGAAAGTCTCCAAAAAAGAACTCTCCGACCATAAGCACATACTTTACGAACTCATCCAAGAATCAGAAGAAAAACTGGAGGAATTTGTTAGAAACCAGCGGTAAACAAACTGGAATAAATACTAAGAGAGATTGGTGAAAATTTTCCCTGAGCGACCCACACATGGATAAAAGGGTTGGAGTGGGCGTTACAGGGCCAAATTTTAGGCTCTCAAAACCACTTGGTAACACCCCAACCATCTTCCAAGCAGAATTACATGCCATATAGAATATGCCCAAGAGTGCCTCGAAAGGGAAACCCGAAGTGCAGACATTCTATCAGATAGCCAAGCAGCATTAAAATCTCTGAAGTCATACACTTGAGAGTCTAAGCAGACTTGGGACTGTAAACATTTCCTGAGACAACTGGCAGCAAACAATCAGGTTACTTTGATGTGGGTTCCAGGTCACAGGGGAGTAAGAGGCAACGAGTAAGCAGACTGCTAATACACAATTTTCCGGCCCAAAACCCTTCTGTGGACTTTCCAAAACCCACTTGAAAGAAGAGGTGAGGGACTACCTAGACTGACGGAAGAACAGGTAAAAAACCGTCTGCGGAAGATGAACCATAGTCTGCATACCCAGGAGTGGACTATTCTACACGGGGAAAATGCAGGACCTGGTCAAATGTGTGGGGTTTGCTGGATCCACCCTCGGGCGCCTCCCCAGGTGGTGGATAGGGGAACGCCTCCCAAGATATGGGTGGTACCGAGGAAATCAAATACTCGGGGCGAACCAAAATCCAGCCTGGAGATGGGCAGCAGAATTTTCAGTACTGAGCTGAAGCACAAAAGGAATGATCTTGGACTGGTTCAAGTGAGGACAGTGGAGGGATCGACTGTAACAGTATTAGATGGCCTTTATACTGCGATGGGGAAGGCAACGGGAAACCACCCCATTTACTCTCCCGCGTATATCACAATGGCAAAAAATTCACAAAGAATGGCCCTCAGTTCCCGGCAGACCTTCAATGGTCACAGGGTGCAAAGAATCCCTGGGTTTAAAACGATAAACCACACTTACAGAATAGCGACATGGAATGTGCGAACACTGTTCGAGGAAGGCAAGCTATCAAATGCCTGCTATGACTTGGCATGCACATCCTTGGAATAAATGAAACGCGATGGCTAGGCTCAGGATCGATCACGACCTCAGACAAAACCTTTTATTACTCGGGAAACAACGATCCCAACCATCGACATGGAGTGGGCATCTTACTGAATTCCAACATAGCGACCTCAGTTGTAGGCTTCGTACCACTATCTGATCGATGCATGCTTATATAACTATCTGGAAAGCCTGTAAATATTAATCTGATTCAGGTATATGCTCCGACCAGCGATAAACCACTGAATGAGCTTGAGGATTGGTATAGTGACCTCAAAGAATTACTTAATTATACACGAAAGGAAGAAATTACCTTTGTTATGGGTGACCTAAATGCGAAGGTCGGAAAGAGAAACTCATCAGAGATGGTTGGGAGCTTTGGATTGGAGCAAAGAAATAATAGCGGGGGCAGGCTGATAGAGTTCTGTCAGGAAAACAAGTTTGTAATCCTAAATACTTTGTTCAAACAACACCCGCGAAGACTCTACACGTGAACATCTCCTCAACACAATAATGACAACATAGTACGAAACCAAATCGACTACATCATGGTAAATCAGAGATTCCGCAGCTCGGTAAAAAATGCAAAAGCGTACCCCGGCGCAGACATAGGATCTGATCATAATCACGTGTTAATTAATTTCCCTATGACACTTAAGCTCATGAAAAAAAGAAACCCAACACCACGAATTGATGTGCAGCTATTAAAAGAAGAGGAAGGAAAAACTCCCTGCAGATTGAGCTTAGCGCCAACCTCCAGCAAGTAAATCGAAGCCAACTGACAGCAGATAACACTGACGCGACCTGGACTAAAATATCTAATATATTAAAGGAAGTTACAACTAAACACCTTAAGTCAGAAACTAAGAAAAAGAAAGAATGGATGACCAGAGAAATTCTGGAGCTAATGGACAAGCGCCGGGAATGCAAAAACAAAAACCCAACGGAATATAGACGCATCCATAAAATTATTCAGCGGAAAATCAGAGAAGCAAAAGAAGATTGGTTGAGGGAAAGGTGTGAGGAATTGGAAGACTTACAGCGAAAACATGATAGTTTCAACCTGCACAAAAAAATAAAGGAAATATCTGGAGCAAATAAGCGGCAAGCACCATATAATACCAATAACATGCAAAAGACATCTCCAAGGAAATAGTCATATGGGAAGATTACATCCGAGATTTATTTGCAGACTTACGAGAAGTGCCATCTACTAGCAATAACAACGAAGGTCCTACCATAATTAAATGTGAACGTGCAATTAACCAACTGAAAAACAATAAGAGCCCAGGACCTGACAATATTTGTCCAGAAGTTATTACGTTAATTGAGGAAGAAAACTTGGATCTCTTTCTAAAGCTACTAAACCAAATATATAATTCTGGTAAAACAGAATGGCAGGAGTCTACATTCATTCCCATTCCCAAAAAGCCGAATCCTCGTCAATGCAATAACTTTAGGTTGATTAGTTTGATAAGCAACGCCTTAAAGATCCTTTTCAGAATTGTTCACAATCGAATCCGGGAGAGATGCGAACAGGTGATCTCGAGAGAACAGTTTGGATTCAGGAGAGGCATGGGCACTTGTGAAGCAATGTTTAGCCTACAAATTTTGGTTTAGAAATGCATGGACCAACAGAAGAGCCTATACATATGCTTTGTTGACTTCGAAAAGGCATTTGACAAAGTTCCGTATACAGGCCTCATAAACTCCCTTGTCAACGTGGGAATCGATGAAAAGGATATCAAATTAATAAAGAATCTTTATTGGCATCAAGTAGCAAAAATAAGAACAAAGAATACCACATCTGCGGAAATAGAGATTTGTAAAGGAGTGCGACAAGGATGCATATTGTCACCAATCCTCTTTAATGTTTTCACGGAGGAACTATTTAAATTCGCACTAGAGAATATTTCAGTTGGAATCAAAGTAAATGGGGAAATCGTAAACAGCATAAGATATGCTGATGATACGGTATTAATGGCCGACACAGACATTGGGCTTCAGAATATTATTGATAGCGTTCAAAGAACATGCTCACATTATGGAATGAGGATCAACATTAAGAAAACGAAGACAATGGTAATTAGCAAAAATCAGAATATCCCGATTCCACTGCAAATCGACGGCAAAGTCCTAGAAATGGTAAATCGTTTTAAATATTTGGGTTCCTGGATTTAAAGAGACACAAATCCCGATAACGAAATAAGGACCAGAATTGAACAAGCACGCCAAGGATTTATGCGATATAAACGACTCTTCTCTGATTCAAACTTGGACCTGAGCCTGCGTCTAAGACTGGTGCGAGGTTACTTCTGGTCAATCCTGTTGTACGGCGTTAAATCATAAACGTTGAAATCGGGCATGATAAATAGACTGGAGGCGTTTGAACTCTGGTGCTACAGACGAATGCTGAGGATTCCTTGGACAGATAGAATCACGAACGATGAAGTACTTCAGAGAATGGGTGGTGAGCGAGAGCTACTACATATGATAAAAGTAAGGAAAACAGCATACTTGCATTCCATTTGCAGCTGGCATGCCTGACCATAACAGGAGCTATGTCCAGCACACCAACGGCAGCGATGGGTCATCTCCTAAATCTTACTCCCCTAGATATTCTCTTAGAGACAGAGGCCAGGATGGTCTCCTACAGATTCCTGTCTCTGGAGAGGAAAATTAATGGAGAACAACTCGGGGACCACTCCGGGATACTGAGTGAAGCAAAAAACCACCTGATTCTCGGTATGGTTCCTGACATGCCAGCCACAAAAATACACGTAGAAAAGTCGTTCAAAGTTCTTTTTCCGAAAAGAGATGAATGGGTGAGGGGAGCAATCCTTTTCCCAGAGACTGAATACGTAATGTACACGGATGGCTCAAAAACCCCAGATGGAGTTGGGGCCGGGGTTTTCAGCAGGAAACCAAAGATTGAAATATCTATCAGTCTTGACAGGTATACTACAATCTTTTAGTCTTCGCTATTGAGCGAACTTACAGACCTCAAGCAAACAAAAACATTAGTATAATATCAGATAGCCAGCACTGAGCTCCAACAAGATAAATTCTAAACTTGTATGGAATTGCATCGAATCCCTGCAGTGCCTTGGTGCGAACAACGTGACTCTGCTGTGAGTACCTGGGCAACGAAACAGCCGACAACCTCATAAAACAGGGTGCCGAATCTGCGTTCACTAGACCAGAACCAGTCTTTGGAGACGCTACAAGTGCCGCCAAATCAATTATTTCGAACTAGGCAAAGATTTATTTATTTATCGTATGGCATACATCACATAAAATATTGTATAAGTTAACAGGACAACATATAGCACAATGTACAAACAGTGTAAAAATGTAAAGTATAAAAACACGAAAATATAGCATAATTACAGTTGAATGTCTAAGTTATTAATATAATCAATTGATTCTGGTGTCGCTGTCAGGAACTCATTTGGCTGACCTCCATATGCCCTCAGGTTGCAATCTTCCGTAATGTGGCGGATCGTCTGCCTTTCAGCGCCGCAGTCACACTGTGGGGAGGGTATTATGTTCCACTTGTAGAAGGCATCGGCACACCTGCCGTGGTTGGTCCTAATCCGGTTAAGTGCTACCCATGTCTTGCGTGGTAGTTCAAAGCCGGCTGGGGGAGTTGTTATGCACGGCATGTTGAGAAATTCCGGTTGGGCTGCTTCGGTCCATTTCTGCCTCCACTCATTTATTGGGTTGAAGTCAACGGCCTCCAAGTTTAGAGCCGTTTTGATGGGGGGTTTTCTTGAACGCAACCTATTCCTGTCTATGTCCTCGATGTCTCTGTTTATTGGTAGGTGTGGGTTTTGAATAACCTTGTTGTACTCTCTGACAAGTGCAGTGGATCTCCGTATCGATGGAGGAGGGATATGGCTTAGAACTGGTAGCCAATAACTCGGTGTAGATTTAATTGTGCCCGAGATTAAACGCATCGTGTGATTCAATTGAACGTCGACCATTTCGACATGAGGGCTGTTTAGCCAGACCGGAGCACAATATTCCGCCGTAGAGTAGACCAGCCCTAACGCGGAACATCGAAGCGTCGTTGCGGAGGATCCCCATGAAGTGCCACAGAGTTTTTGTTTGATGTTATTCCTTGTTTTGAGTTTTGAGGCAGTCTTAGTTAGGTGTTGTTTGAAGGATAAAGTTCTATCGAGAGTAACTCCCAGGTATTTAGGATACCGGTTGTGGTGCAGCAGCCTGTTACCAAAGCTCACATTGAGTTCTCTATTGGCCATGCGGTTGTTTAGGTGAAAACAAGCAACCTCCGTCTTGCTTGCACTAGGTTGGAGTCTCCAGTTGTGAAAGTATTTCTCTAGGGTTTCCAAGTCATCTGTTAGCACTTCTTCCGTCTCTTCAATCGATTTGCTTCTGGTTGCTATTGCCCAATCATCAGCATAGCCAAATTTTCTAGATCTTGTTGTGGGCATATCCGCAATGTAACAGCTGAACAGGAGAGGAGCTAATACTGAGCCTTGAGGTAGGCCGTTTTTGAGTTTCTTCCAATCGCTCAGTGAGTTTCCCATGACAACGCGAAATAATCTATTGCTCAGCATATTATCGATTAAACCCACAGTTGTTTTACAGGGTATTTGACGTAGGAGTTTATAGAGCAGTCCTTGTTTCCAGACTGTGTCATATGCTGCAGTCAGGTCTATGAATGCGACGGATGTTTTGAGCTGCTTCTGGTATCCGGCCTCTATATAAGTCGTAAGTGCCAAGACTTGGTCGGTACAGCTTCGCTTTGGCCTGAATCCAGCTTGCTCGACTGGTATGCTTTCTAGGATCTTCACGCTTATTCTATTGTATAAAAGGCGTTCTAATAGTTTATAACTGGCACTTAAAAGCGCGATTGGGCGATAGCTCTCTGGTTTGTCATTTGGCTTTCCTGGTTTTAGGATCGCTATTATCTTTGTTAGTTTCAGTGAGCGTGGGATAATTCCTGTGTTTAAAATATTAGTGTAGAATTTTGCCAACCAGTTGCGGGCACTTTTTCCTAGATTTATTAGGAATTCCGGGTGTATACCATCGAAACCTGGAGCTTTACCTGACTTGACACCCTCTAGTGCCTTCGTAATATCCTCGAGGGTGAAGGTCCGAGAGTATGTTGAATGTATTTCGGCGGCGGCTTTTAGGCGTTTAAGCTCCCTCTTAATTTGGGTGGAGTGCTCTCGGTCTCCGGGTGCCCTTGAAGTGGAGACGATATGTGAGGCAACAGCACTTGGTGTTACGGCAGGATTGTCACGGATCGGCACGTTTCCACTTCCAAGTTTTCGTAGGAGGGTCCACGCCTTCCTGCTGGATTGTTTGAAGTCCATAGCCTCAACAGTTTCTATCCACTTCTGTCTACGTGCAGCGTCTAGGCTATGTAAGAGCTCATCCGCTATATCCTGTTCACCACTCCTCAAGGAACTCTTGGTATAGGATTTCACTTGAATTACTCCAGCCAGGGATGTAATCCTTTCGGTAGCCCCTAGGGATGGTCTTTTTGGCTGTGCTTATTACTAAGTCGACAAATCGCTCGTAGTTTGCGCTCGTTGGTGGGATGAATCTGAGGCATTTTTCAAGGTTAGTGGTGAAAGCGGGCCAGTTTGCTTTATTGAAGTTCCATCGTGGCCGGGGAATAGATGACACTAGGGGGACTTGAGTACCAACCTCGATGAGGACGGGTCGGTGCTGGCTATGTGGAAAGTCAGGAAGCACTTTCCGGGAAGTCACTAGTGGGAGATTACTTTCGAAACAAAGCAGAGGTCGGGGTTGTACTCCCTTTGCCAAGCAGCAGATTTAAAGGTTCCTCGATCTTTCGCGTCGAATACTAAATGTAAGTTAAGGTCTTCGGCCCAGTTGGTTAAGAGCTCAGCATTCTTGTCGTTGCTTTGATACTTCCACTCCTGATGATGGCTATTAAAGTCGCCAATGTAGACCGCTGGGTGGTTGCGTTGGTGAAGTACGTCTTGAGGCCATAGAGTATTTGGGGGTTTGTAAACATTTGTGACTGTTATCTCTCCCATCTGGGTAGTGATCACGTGGATATTATTGGTGGAGGATTTATCTATCAGTACCGCATTCTCAATTGTGTTACGTATATAGGTGGCAATACCGTATGCTCGGTCATAAGTTGCTGCCATTGTTTCATAGCCCGGTATCATACCTCTCGTGCGAAGCTCTGTATCATTATTCAAATGAGTTTCCTGGATAACGACCAGGTCAATATCGTTATCATGTAAAAGTTTAGACAGGTATTGGCATTTAGCTCTGCTTATGCCCTCAATATTCAACTGGCAAATACGGACTGAGGGTCCAATATTTCTAGTCTTTAGGTTCTGAGAAGAACCGTGAGTGTTTCTAGGGTTAGCCATTGTGATGTCTTGTAGCCAGGAGATCAAAAAGAAAATGATAGTCTGGCTGCCGGATTGTGCTAGTTCATTTAGCGTTACCCAGGGCGCACGTGTAGTATTCTACTACGGACGCGAACTAGCTTTACACTAGGCAAAGAGAAAAAGACTCACGCACTGCACTGGTCCAATATACCAGGGTTGACTCACTCGAAGGCGTTCTTACCTAAACCCTCGAAAAACACAACCAATCTGATCCTAGAATGGAGCAGGAACGACCTGCGAATTCCAACGGAACTTCTTACAGGACACTGTCGTCTAAGATACCACCTCGAAAGGATAGGTCTGAATCAACAAACGGACTGTCGGACTGAACACATACTATGTTCATGCCCCGGCTTGGGAAGAATTAGGTTCAACATATTTGGTTTTACCAACTTAGAACCTACAGATTTCAGGAAAATCTCACCCCATGTTAGGTTTTTTGTGAGTGGGGCGTGGTCGCCCCTCCACCGCGACCCTTAGTAGGTCTATTGTGGCTATCTCACCCCATACAACCATGAACTTCAAGAAAAGAGCTGGATTGTGCGGTGAACTGTAACCTCCAGGGGTGAGCCAAAATAGAACTATTAAGGGTCACAGTGAAGGGGCGACCTGCGCCCCACTCACATGTCACCTAACTTAACCTAACCTAAGACAGGCGAAAAGGTTAGTGAGCCACTCGCCAAAGAAAGCTTTACAGCTTCTCGAGTTGGACAAGAAAGACTTAAAACTGGTGACGGGACTCCTCATTGGACACTGCCCTCCGAGGTATTACCTTAAAAAGGTGGGCAAAACAGAGAGTGACAGTTGCCGCTACTGAGAAAACTTCGTTGAAACTGCAGAACATTTGCTTTGCGAATGCCCAGCACTTTTTTGTAACAAGCTTAAGTTTCTGGAAGAAGCCTTTCTTAAGCCCTCCGATGTCAGGAACTTAACTCCCAGGAAACTGATAAACTTTGTATAAAGTCTCAGAATCTCGGACCTCGAATAAATTTTGGATTATGCACAAAAGATCTGATAGGTCGAGATCAACAATCTCGTGGACTGCTTTATATGTTTCTTGCAATTGGTAGTCTTTTTGCCGATTGTTAAATAAAGTAAACATTGCCAGAATAGATTTTGCACGGTACCATTTATAAGTGAAGTACATTTTTTTCCAAGAAAACCATGTAATTAACATTTGTTACTATTTTGAGTACACCATTCTAAACTTGCAGGTTTTTCTTTTTTCGTAATGTTTTTAATAGACTGTTCAACAATTGATAGGGATTGCTTAAATGTTTCTATTCATTTTAGCTGTAAACGCATTGTTTATTTTGTTTATTCCTTGTACTAAATACATTATCTACAGAATGTTAACATTTTAGAGCTGTTTTTATTACATAGACATAAAAAAAATACAAATGAAACACGTGACAAATGCACATCGCTAGTAGCGCTTAATTTGAATTAAACATTTCATAAAAAAAGTTTCCCGAAATTTTTGGATATTAAGTAGGCCTCAAAGAGATTTACGTTCCGTATAACAAAAACAAATGGTACGATGGCTACAAGAAGGGTTGTCGCAGCGTTAAGTAGTTGAACGTTTAAATGTATCGAAAAGTGTAGTAATTTGTGCTTATAATCGGTATCTGGTCAACAACACAGCGGCGTACGTATATTGTTTAAATGGAATGTAAAGGCCTAGGCCTTGCTCTTTCTTGAATTTCATAGTTATATGCATTACACGTTATTTCTCGTCCTTGACTAAGAATCACTTTCTTGGCACCACCCATGTTTAGTGTAAAAACGACGGCGTCCGAAATTTAAAACAGCGAAAGCACTTTTACGATATAACAACCCGATATTTAGTTGGGTCAAAACTGGGGTGTAAACAAAAATGTATTCTGATGAAGAAGTTCTGATTATAGCAGATTTAGTACTAAAACACACAGAGCGGTTTCTGGCGAGTCGGCAGTCGACTCGGCTGCCGAAGCGGTGCATCCTTTATGGCAGTTCTATTGAATGAAACAGACGGTGCGTCAACGCGCGGTTCGTGATGGCGGTGGCAGCGCGTACCCTGCTGGACATCATGCACCGCGCGCGGTTTTACGACTGTAGTCGGCAAATCAGTACATGTTTGCTTTTGGGACTAAACACACGTAAGCGGATTTGTGGCGGTTTTTGCTATTAATAAGTGACTCGGCGTTGTCAGACCAGTATGGAAACTTTGGACGTTGAGAAATTAATCAATGAGATTCATATTAGACCAGCGATTTGGGATATGCGTTCAGAGGATTATTCCAACAAAATAAAAAAGAAACGTTCTTGGGAAGAGGTAACCAACGCCTTTGTTGATTGACAACAATTCTTGGAATGTTTCTCTTGACATTCTGGTAAAATTAAAGAATTTATCTGGATCTCCGTTAAGTTCGTCATACAGTGTGTAAAAAAATCCTCTATTTTTCCTCTCATTTATTATGGGATGTATCCAATATTTGCGTTTCTTTTTTTTCTTAATTTTGTTATATAATAAGCCTGCAGTTATTAGAAAAAGCAAATCATCATCACTGTCAGAAGAAGTCATACTTTATGCCAACGATGCGAACCACTCAGACACAACTAGACAACTGCGAAAGATGTCTCGATAAAAACGTGTCGGTCGTAAGCTGCAGTGACGCCTCGTGTGTTTTGAGCCGCTTCTCTGCCGAGTCGGCGCCGACTCGCCAGAAACCGCTCCGTGTGTTTTAGTACTTACTCTGCAAGCAGAATCGACAAAAAATCGTAAATTATGGATCCAAGTTTATCAGTATCAATTTCTTTTTTACTACATCACATACGTGACAAATATCGACAATTATACACTTATACTCAATTTATTACACCTATTATACATTTCAATAATTACAATTTATACATGTACTTAGATGAATCTCATTGTACTTATTGCAATCTGCTAAACTGGCAACACTGAGATACTCAAAAATTAAAAAACCACCTCGAAAACGCTCCACGTGTTTTGTCCCATAGGTGAACATGTCCTTTTGTGTCGACTAGAGTCGTAAAATCGCTCTCGGCGCATAATACTCGGCAGGATACGCTTGGTGGCCGCCTCGGATGCTGAGCTGATTTGGTTCAAACCGCCTTGTCTGTTTTTACACTAAAGCTTATATTTCCACAAATAATAATGTTCAACTAATTCGATAAAAATAACTTACATAACTATGATAAATTTAATTATTAGAAAAACGAGTCAACAACTTTTCAGTTTGTAGAATTACCTTAGAAAAAAGACTAAGAACAAGAAATCAACTCTAAATTTTGGTTTGCGACGTTGGCGGTGTTATCTCTACAATCAATGAAAATTAATAAAAAACCAATAGAGTAAAATATAAAACTGTTATTTGCGTTAATAATCCCATAAAAGCATTCATGTTCTATGAATGATGTTTTGACTATGAAACCTCAGCATAGTTCAATTTTTGTAAGCCATCCAAAAGCAACTTAGTCCATATGAGGTGTCTTCCCGTTTAGTTTTGTAACACAAATATTATTTGTTTCTAGGAACAACAGTGTTCTGAAGATGTCCATGACTGAAAACTAATTGGTGATAAGTAGCACTACAGTTAATATTAATTTAATAAAAACATATCTAATGCTTTCAGCGCAATCAAGAAACAATTGCTTTCATTAAATTTGTTCTTTGTAACAATGTTTCATAAGCATTAACTACCTTAGGTTCTCAACCTTTATCAAATGATTTTTAAAATCGAAATTTGGAGTTAGATTTTGTTTTAAGATAAAATATATACTGATTTTTTACTCATTTATTTGATGCAAAATGTGTTATTATTAATACACAGCAGATAAACATTATGGTGTAATTTGAACATAATATGAGCAACTAATCAAACAGCCGTAAAATCTAAAAAAAAATCAGGACGTGTATTTACAAAGTTACACTTAATATTACAAAAGAAAAAGAACAATCTGTATTATTTTACAGTGCTACAGACTACAAAGAAACAAAATAAAAAAGAATAAATAAAATATATAAATACATAATGTCACAGAAATAATTATAACCGATGCAAACCAAACTCAAGTAGAAAGAGAATTATTTTTAAAAATTAATATTTTTTTGAAAATAATCCTCTTAGTTAAAGGCACAAAGATAATTTCTTATTGTTGTATAATGTGATAGAAAGTTAATCGTTAAATAATTATTAATAAAAATAATATCAAGATGTTATTTCTTTTACTTATATAATTCTACCCGTTGTTTGTAATCATAAATCAAGTATTTAAGATTAAAGCATTTTTAAGCCAATTTTTGGGATGTATTTTGTAAATCGTTTTTTTTGTATTGTGGAAAAAATAAAATAAAAATCAGCAGTAGTCATGTTTTCTTTAGTAAAACAATTATGTAATCAAAAATAAAAAAATATTCTAAATATGTAACAAAAAACAATAAGATTTGGTGAAAAATAAACGACTCCAGCTACATCCTCTGATTAATTAGCATTATTAAACATTTATCGATTGAGTTAAATTGATAAAACATTATTAAAAAGGTCGTGAGAATATTATTATTAACACCTTTTTACTTGACTCGTGGTTCAATTTACATTTTTAAATGGAAACGTCTATATTTTGTTTGTTACAAACAAAATAAGAATATTCTATTTAAACTTTTATTTTTTAGATAGAATTTAAAATGTATTCGTTTTAATTAACTTAGCAGAGTTAAAATGTATGTTACATAAAACCATCTCGAAACGTCTGATGCTAAGGTAAAGTAAATTAGATTTTTTATTACTGAAGATCTCCTATGAAATTTATACATTGTTAAATTCAATTGTTTTAAATACTGCAATAAAACGATGTCTGATTTTACATTTTAAAAACAAGAAATATAACTAGTATCACGTCCTCATCTTACAAATTTTTGTTACATAACAATTCAACTTATTAAATATGTAGTACAATATGTATACTCGGACAGGAATATAAAGCCGCGAAGGTTAAATGCGCAGTAACAAAATGACAGGAAGGGGAGAAAGCTCAGTTCGCTCAAATACGTCGAAATGAATACTGAATCCGTAAGGAAGCATTTTTAGACTTTGATAAATACTTTTATTTATATTTATCTAGTTATAGGGTTTGCGTTAAATCTATCATTTAGTTTATTAATTAGTTAAAGTGTTTTCGTTAATTTATTTATATAGTAATAATTTTAATTTAAGTTGTACATTATTTTTAAGATTGACTATAAAAGTGCCGTAAAAAAGGTGTCTAATCTTGGAAAAATATATATATGTTAAAATTTTACGTAAAGAGAAGCAGATGAAAATAAAGCAATTAACGACTTTTGCACAATACAAGAACTGATGATGCAATGTAGCTGGTCGTATACAAATTTGTACTTATTTAATTATTTTTTTCCTGGCAGCTTAAGTATAAAACAAACATTAACCAAAGTTTAAATTACATTAATTTCTCATTTTGACGCAATCAGTATTTTTATTAATAATATACCCAATTGTTCTGGTCTTACCGATAATGATAAAATTTCTTTCTACGTAAATGACATGATTACCGCATAAATCGCGCAGCTCGCGGCTTCATATATTCCTGGAGTATACGGCTTATACAAACCTTTAAATATTTTTTAATAAATATTTTAATATTACCATCCAAATAATTTCGATTTAGTTAAAATAAGTTTCTTTAAAACATACTCAAAAAATCGATACGTTATAATTAAAATTATAGATATAATTATTTTGTTTTATGTAAAACAACAGTTGTTTTTTCAAATAATTTAGAAATGAATCTTTCTTTGCACATTACACTCATTCATAAAAAATAAAATGGCATAAGGATTATTCATTTGTGCTTTAACTACACCTACTTATTAACAACAAATTTGAAATTCTTACCATGTGCGCTAATGGAGAGTAACAATGTATGAAAAATTAGAAAAGTTGTCACAAATCTTCCAGGGTACATGAATTTAGAGTCAATCACACTAAGGTTCACAGACGTCGCTTAACAGTCTTGCGAATTGCGATGCGCAAACAAGATGTGACGGTTCACAGAACCAAACAGTCTTTCTAGGTCTCATCCGAGGTGGGGTAGCAGACCACCCACTTATTATTTTATGTCGTGACTACACCGGGAAAAGATATGCAACACAAAAATGAACATAACAAAACAAAAAAGTTCTGGTTTAGATAGTAGGGTAAAGCTGTAATAAATTATTAGTATAATTTATTGTTGTTACTATTTTAAAAAAGAATCTCCAGATTCAGTATTCGAAAAAAAAAATATCTCATTCACTGATTTAACAGGATAATTTGAATTTTCAATTTTCGAATAAAATCTTTAGTGATATGTTAAAATCAGTATTTACGTAAAACGTGTAATCGATTTTAAATATAATCCAAGAAAATTTTAAATAAGGTTGTTCAATATAGAATTTTACCCTACTAAAAATAGCGCACAAACATGTGATATTATTTAAACGTCGTAATGTTAGACTCTATGTAGTTGTACCATTCACCATGGTCTCTTTAGGCTTCGGATCGTTCCTGCGTGTTTGAGGTGGTCTGTTTGAACGGCTTTTTGTGTCACGTGGTTTAGAAATGTTATCGTGATGTCCGCTGTCATTATGTGCCACATCGTTACTTCCAGCAGTACCATGATGGTTGTTAACTGAAACAAACACTTTTTTAAGTAATTGAACAAGAAAATAAAACTTAATCCGTTATTTATTAGTAGTTTATTAAATTAGTATTGTTACTAAATTATTACAATAATTGTAATGTTCCATAGCAGTTTTGTTTTATATAATATGTAATATCGTTTTGAACATAAATTTATTTAATTTAAAAAACAATTTAACATTCTATTATTATATCATGTGTCCTAAAATATTTAAATAGTATATTGTCGGCTTAGAGAGTAAAACTGCTTACAGCATATTAGGTTAATTGTCAGGAGAGACAAAAAACATTCTTTAAAAAATATAAATTTATTTTAAGAAGTCTTTTACATTTCTGAATATTTATTTTTATACATTACAATATAAAATAAAAGGTTATTAAATCCAGTATTTATTTTTTTATAACCACTTTGACAAAAACTTGATCTTAAAACAAAGTCACATTATAATAACTTCTCTTAATTTTAAAACAAAAGTCTCAAAATTAACAAAAAGCAGACTTTTTTTCATATAAACATATTATTTTCCCTTTAAGCATGTTTTCACTTTCTTGTACAGTGCTCTGTTCGATAGTATCTTCAGAAACCAGACTATTATTGGTACAGCGGTGGTCATCAGTTACCAATTCGACCAAGTTAAACAAGGGTGAGTTTAAGGTTAAAGGGAAAGGCATTTCTGGCTGAGCATAAAGGAGTGCTGGTCCCTTCACTTATGTATGGTAATGAATGTTGAGTTTGGCAGAAGGTTGGTAGTATGATCAGTTATGCGGAGATAAGTAGTCTGAGAAGTATAGCTTGGAGTTACCCTGATAGATAAAGTGAGGAATAGTGTGATAAGAGAACGCTGTGGTTTGAAAGAAGATGTGGTAACAAAGAATGATAATATGGTTCGGACACTTAGGTTAAAGAAGATTGAGGAAACAGATTTACAAGACCAGTATGAATGGGCAAGTCGATAGAGGTCAACCTGGGCAAACATATCTCGATCAGAACGACATTGTTTTGGAAAAAGACCAGGTCAAGAGTTCCAAAAACCGACGAGCATGTATAAGTGCACTGATGAAAGTAGAAGCGTAGCAAGTGGAAGGAAGTGGTCTCTGCCTACCCTTACGGAAAAAAGGCGTGACTATGTATGTATGTTAATAATAACATTACTTATTTTTCAATGTCAACACAAGACAATAATAAGATAACAATACAAATACATACTTTTGTAGTTTTACTTTAACTCTAAAAACCTTTATCTACACTATTATTACAGAAAAAAGTAATTATTTGCAGGAGCACACATGCCGGCACCGAAAACTCGGTACAAAATGACTGTTTAAATGGAGTTAGTTGCCCAACTTTTGAAGTCATGGATTTGACAGTTTTACTAATCACGCGTTTTTGACAATTTACAAATAAAACTCACAGTGGCTGTATTTTCTCAATTGTGGGTTTTTTACTCTTTCGAATGGTATACAAAACTATACAAATATACAAAACGATAAAAAATGGATTTAGCAGGTTTACACTCTAAGCCGACGATATGAAAGGTACTCCAAGTGGCTAAATTCGCCGGAGCGAGATTGGAACTAATGCAATTACCGAACAGTAATTCCAAAGAAGTAAGCACATTTCCGGCGAGTAATAATAATGTACAAGTTAAAATTTAGCGTGTTTTGTATTCAAAACACAAATTTAAAATGGACAGACCAAACTGTAAGAACTACTCTTCGGAAATGAAGGAGGTAATTGCTAATATAAATTTATGAAAAATGAGGCAAAATATGGCTTGCAAATTTCAATTAAAAGTTATCTTGGTATCGAGTATTGGCTGCGATGAATATCCAAAGAGGTGTTTCGGAGTATTCATAATTAGGCTCAAGGAGTAGAGACATGCAAGTAACCTTGTATTTCACCTTCGAAAACATCTAACAGAAGGCCTCATTTCAAAAGGACAGAGACAAAGAATTAAGTAAAACATAAATAATTTTTCTACAATACAAAAGCAACGGCCGACTTTAAAAGTCAGAGCCCTATATTTACTGTAAATAACACACCGGTGCTGGTCTTCCTCATCTAGTATACAATGTGTCCCAGATTCGCTTCTCTATACAGGGATCTCAGCTCCTATTTTACCTAGAGCAAAGATAAAATGGGGAAAGTTATAGATAAAGCTTAGTGCATTCGATAACCGGCTTCAGATTCACGATCGGTTAATTAGTTTTGGAAATATCGGCGAAAAACCGAAAATGGCGGATTTCGTTTTTCGCCAGAAAATCCGAAACGATTAGTTTGGCAGCTCTCAAAATGTCCCACGACCATAGAAATCCTGAGACAAAGAGTTTTAGACACATTTAGAAACATTAACAGAAATACACTTGCTAGGGTTTTACAAAAAACAGTCACCAATTGTCAAAAATGTCTCGGTGCAAATGGACGTTATTTTACAAATCTGTAAATTGATACCCAGTTAGGTAGCAGTTAAGAACATAATAAGATTACATTTTACAACTTTTGAAGTTGAAAGCAAGGAGAACCTACTGCGCAAGTTCCTCTCAAGATATAACAATTAGCCTGTATATGGCAGGCAAGGCTCATAATGTACACCAAGAAATGAATAGACTTAATATAGACATTTTGGGAATATCAGAGACAAGATGGACAGGGTGTGGAAAATGTAATATTGGAACAAATACGACATATTACTCAGGTATCAACAGTGCAAACCAACTAAACGTTGTCGCCATTATAATTAACAAGGACACGAATAAAACTATAATTAATTTCGTGCCATTATCAGACCGTGTGATGCCAATACAGTTAAAAGCAACGCCAAAAAATATCAACATCATCCAGAAATACGCCCCTACATCGGATAAACCAGATGCGGAAGTCGAACAACGCAAATAAAAGAACTAAGAAGAAGCATAAAAGGAAATGAAGTCGTCATTATTATGAGAAATCAATGCCAAAGTGGGCATGGACAAAATAGAGAACATCGTGGGAGAATACGGTTTAGGTGCATCGAATAGTAGAGGAGAACGGCTAATACAGCTTTACCAAAAAGAAAACATGGTGATCTCGAATACAAGGTTTAAACTACCACCAAGGAGACTTTATACATGGACATCTCCACTACACACCGCTGACAATATTATACGAAACCAGATAGACTATATTCTAATTAATAACAGATATAGAAACGGGAGTCAAAACATATCCTTGAACTGATGTAGGCTCAGATCATAACCCGGTTATAGGAAACATTAACATACGCTTTAAAAAGATATAAACCCGATCTTACCAATTATGGAATACATAAAAGAAATGTTCGAAGATGAGAGAACAGAACCTCAACATGTAATTCCGGCAGAGCATGGATCAGACATACTGACGGTGGAAATCACAAGTGCTTTACGAAACACAAGAAATGGTAAAGCTGACCAGACCAGATTTATAACGAATTTCTGAAACTCTTAGACGAAGAAAACATTGAATTACTCACCAACCTGTTCAATTCAATTTATCAAACCGGAATGTTACCAAAGACTGGTTGAAATCAGATTTCATCACCTTGCCAAAAAAATCAAATGCAAACAAATGCAATGAATTCCGTCTCATAAGCCTTATGAGTCATGTACTCAAAATATTCTTAAAAATCCTACATCTCAGAATATACAAGAAATGTGAAAAAGACCTAAGTGACTCATAATTTGGATTCCGGAAGGGGTTTGGAACCATAGAAGCGCTATTTAGCTTATCAGTATTACTACAAAAATGTAGAGACCAACATAAAGATGTCTTCATTTGCTTCATCGATTACGAAAAGGCATTTGACATAGCGAATTAATGAGAATACTGGCGGAGAAAGTCCTCGACTATAAAGACATCAACGCCATCAAAACTCTTTATTGGATTCAGAATGCCACAGTAAGGTTGGATAATGTAAACATCGAAGTTATTCCAATTAAAAGAGGCGTTAGACAAGATTGTGTCCTCTCACCTTTATTGTTTAATGTCTACTCAGAAGAGATATATGGAAAAGCTTTAGAAAACACTGAAGACGACATAAAAGTAAATGGTGAGTTATTTAACAATATACGGTATGCCGACGACACGGCAGTGATTCCGGGTAGCCTGGAGGGTCTACAGCGCTTGATGGATGCAATAACCCGAGACGCAGTTGGATTAAAAATAAACACCAAGAAAACAAATATTCAGCAAAATACCAATAGCACAAGCCCAACTGACAATATATAACCAACAAATCATGAAGGTTTCAAAATTCAAATACCTATGTTGCTGGTTGACGGAAGATGGAGACCCGGATCTGGAGGAAAAATCATGAATAGAATTAGCAAGATCGTCTTTTCTAAGAATGAAACAGTTACTTACCAATCGCAGCCTTCAACTGGCAACAAGATACAGATTCGTGCAATGTTACATATATTCAGTGTTACTATACGGCGTCGACGCCTGGACACTCAAGGCTAATACAGAAAAGAGATTAAACGCGTTCGAACTCTGGGTATTCAGAAGAATGCAACTCATACCGTAAACAGATCACATTACAAAGAGGTGCTGAGAAGAATGCACAAAGAAAAGCAATCGCTAACAATTATAAGCAAAAGGAAAACAGCATACCTGAGACACCTATACCGAAATGATAAATACAACGTTTTACAGCTCATCATGGAAGGGAAAATCGATGGAAAATGGGGACGAGGTCGAAGAAGATGCTCCTGGCTCAAAAATATTACAGACTGGACTAATATGAGTACCCATGCATTGATTAGAGTAGCTAAAAACCGAGAAAATTTTGCCAAAGTTGTTGCCAACATTCATTAATAAATACGGCACTTTAAGAATAAGAGTTATTCGAAAATCGTCGTGTTTTCTAAACGTTCAATTCTATTTCGTCGAATTTAACCATGTGTAACGCTTTCAATAATAACTCATTTCTAATTTAATAAGATATACTTTTGTTTATAGCATTGTTATGCTAACGTCAGATATGGAAACACACCTAAACAATAGTAAAACTACAGGTTTGTTCCAACTACTCAAAAAAATCGCACAGTGAACGGTTACGGTTATACGCGATAGATAAAATGAGTTCTAACCGTGAAAGGATGGTTTATCGGAACATCCATTTACCCTAAACTTGAGATCGTTCGTAAACCAGTTTCGGTGCATCTTTAAATGTAGATACTGTTTGAACTGACATGCGCATTAAGTATTGTATCAGCTGCGGCTGAAACTTTTTTTATTGATCACTAAGAAGATGAGTTCTTAGTCGATTATTTAAAAAGGTCATAAGTAATACTCAAGGGAGTATAAAGTTAACGCATACGTATAAATTCGATCCAAACGATCCTGAATACCGTACAAAAGCTGCAGGCTGGAACAAACTTTATGAAATGACGCTATAAAAAAGAATAGCGCATTATATAAATCAAATTTAAAACTCTTCTTTGATACAGTTTTATCAATGTGGGTGCTTACATTAATAAATACCGTTTTTTTTAAATTCACTTTTAAAGCAGGTTAATGTTAATTTTAAACCATACAGATCTGTTGGAGAAAGAATTTGTCCAATTTTTGTAACACATCAATTATATAAAATTTAATTAAATATTATTAAAAACAACGGTAAGCAATACATCATCTTCACAAGTTGTTAAATTTTAAATTATTGCACACAAAAGCTGGTGTTAATAAATGACACATCAAAATATGATTGAAAATAATTTAGTCATAAAATATACACAGAATATAGACAGAATTGATAAAATAAATCTGTTCTGTAAGCCATTAAGTATTTTTTAAACACCGTGTTTGTTTGAGTTGCTGAATATTTAATTTGTACTATTTAGAAAAAAAATATTTTAATCAGATTAACAAGATAAAACAAGCATTTTAATAAATGCTAACAATTATTTGAAAATTTTGAATAATTATAATTTCGGGCGTTGGATGAAATTTCAAATTAAATTATCAAAATTTAATCAATACTTCTCTTTTAGACAGATTCTTTAGTTTGTCCTATCAGATATTTTGTAAAACGCGATTTCTAGTAAAATGTATGCAGGGTGTCCTAATAGTGCGGTAAAGTTCTTGTATTCCGTAGTATAATAGATACGAAATAATTATAAAAGCAAAATCGTTAAGCATCTCAAGATCTATAATCCAAAATTATTTTAAAATGTACTGGGTACTCTATTTTAAACCTAATCATATATCCCTTTTTTTTAAATGACATCACCATTTTTTATTTCATATTTGAACTCGGCTTCGAGTCTCTTAACAAAATGTTTGCATGGAATTTACCAGGGATTTTAAAAGTTATGGTCACTTTAAGGTTAATGGTCCTGACTTTTAAATGTAATAATTTCTTTGTATTTTCTAATAATATTTTTTACAAGTGAGCGAAGTTTACCAAGTAGTAATTATTGCACTCTATATGCAGGGTGAATTTTTTATGTCGTGTAGGAAGTCACTCAATAATTATTTCATTTTTGTTAATAATTCTCTATACTTAACTTCAATGGATATTTACATTTTATAAACAAAATTTACTTTTTTTATTTTATGAAGTAAACTATGACTTAACTGAAATGAAATGAAATTTTTTTATTCTCAACTGAAAATAAGAATAATTGTTAATTTTTTAAGTGCTGCTCCCACCCACATATCATAACTCAAGTAAGTACACAAGTAATTTTTTTTATTCTCAACTGAAAATAAGAATACTCGTTGATTTTTTAAAGTGATGCTCCCACACCATATATTATAAATCGAATTTAACTTATTTTTTAGGACTTTAAAGATTAAATTATTATAACGATTTTGCGATACGCTACTGAAATGTACGTAAGCAAGCTGGGCGGTATAGTGACGTCACAGCCAATGACAGGGCTGTTCCAGTACCTTCTCAACCAATCTAGAATCTTAGATAGAATTTTGGATACGGCTAGAAGATTCTCGATTTACCTTTAAGTATATAAATTGGCCTCCGTTCGCAGAGGGGAGTTAGCCAGCTTCCCAAAGTTTATGATTGTGTTCACTAGTTGAAATAAATTGTATTGTTATAAATAAATGTGTAAATAAATTCGAACCCCAAGTGTTATTAAAGTAAAAAGGTTATGTTATTAACTATCTGTGGAGTTCATTAAAGCTGATGCATAATTCTTCCTCGCTTATGATGTGACCTGATTTGATTAATTGGCTCATCCGGTGGCTTTCAGAACTTATTTTAGAGCGTCGTCAAATCTGACTTAAGGAGTTAATAATAATATTCCGACGTACCAACGCTCCTCCCTTCTTCCTATGAAATCTACTGCACAAAATAAGTTCGAAGCGTTTCCCAAAAGGTTTATCTAGCCTATCTGGCAGAACGAGAATACGGAAAAGTGAGCAAATCGATGATCGTATTTGCATAAATAAAAAGGTAGCAATAAAAACAAACTAATCTGGGTTAAATGAATCGAAGGTTGGATAAAAAATAATATGGAAAACTCATTAGTGTAGTCATTTCTATTCATTTGACGGTAAGGACCCGTGAGTTTAGGGTGTACAATTAATCAATAAGGCACGGGGCCATTACCGATAAATAGTTGAATAAATCCACCCGAATATACCCTGGCAATAAACGTGGAAAAACTCAACAGATGTGCGAGCAAGCCAGGGATGACACTGGATGTTTTTTTATGATTAGACTACACCACAGAGGGTGGGTGAAGTCGTTCAAGGAGCAGCACTTCAGACCAGTTTCAGTTCGGACACCGTGCGATCTACCCTTATGTATAACGCTATCTACCTGTACATACTAATCAATTAATGTTAAAAGTAATTTTGAAAAATATACGAGTTAAGGTTTAAACTCACTCGAACTTGATTTCCTGACAACCCCAACATCGCCTACATTAGCAAGTTACATGACAATCAGAGAATTTGAATTTTAGCATCCAAACTATTGAGAAATGTCGCTTTCTAGAAATGGACAACGGTTAAGACTATTGGGAAATCCTAGAATAATTAAGTTTAATGAATTGTTTTTATTTGAATACCTAACTAATCAGACTAAAAAGTAAACAATCAAATTACACGGGCGAAATGTATATATTTTCTCAATACTACTTTTTAAATCGCGATTAAAATATTTAAATTAATCTTTATAGGGTAAATTTTAATTGGTTACAAGGTAGCAAAAACAACCACAAATAAATGATTCTTTTCTTATTTGAAGTTAAAATATTAAAATTAACTTCAATCATATTTAGATAACACCAAAACTTACTATTTTTACCTGGTTCAATCGTTAATGATTTGGAACGAGTTTGGCTGCGTTGTCTTCCACTACGTTTACGCCTACGTTGTAATCCACCTTCGGAAGGAAGTGTCACATCTGCGCTAGATACGGACTCTATGGGGTCATTTAGAAAATGCTTATTTACATATGCCCCTACTTTTTTTGGTAATTTATATTGTGAAAGCAAGTACATAATTTAGATTCGTGACAAAATTTTAAGTTATCAAAAAATATGCAGTTTTCTTAAGATGACAAATATTGATTCTATGCACACTAACAACCTCAAATGGGGCTATAAATTATTAATATATTGAAAGGCTACACACTAAATATTTTGTAAACGTTTAAGTTAAAAAATACCAAGAGCGATCGATTTTTAACATAAGTTGGTAAAAATGTCATCATTATTTCTCTTACCTAAAGACATCATGAAATTTTAAGAATTATTTTTCAACATTTTATTTGATTGCAGTTTACCTTTACGTCATTTAGTACGTAACATAATGCAGAATTATTTTGTGTTATTGGAAATGCAATAAGCATCACCTCGGTGTTCTATTTATTTGTCAGATCTTAAGGACGTTCCCAAAAAAAAAAAATCTTACGATCATCTTTAAAATTTATTTGTAAAAACCTGACAGTATTCTGAACGCATAAGAAAAATTTCCACCATTTTGCGGTACTAAAATTGAAAATATTAGCATTGTAAATTTCTATTTGAACGCATGTTTATTTATACATTTCATACTAATTCATGTAGGTTTTAGTGTCTAACAATTTAAATTTTTTTTAAATTTCGAGAATTGGCAGATAATATTCACATAAATAATTTCCATATAAAATCGGTACGGAGCGGCATTTATTTTGTTGTAAACAATGTATAAAGTAAATAATCAGACCAGACTCTCCTGCATAAGCTGATCAGTAGTGTGCGACTTGGCAACGCTGCAATAGCGAGGGGCGTTTAAGTTGGTTATCCTATAGTCTGATTTCTTTTAATAATATTAAAATTACTATTAATACTTACTCGATTATTATTAATATTACAATTACTAATAATATTGATTATAATTTATTTCATTATAATTTTGTTTATAATAAATATTTATTAAAAATATGTAGGTACATACAAAAGTCATAATTTTCACATCCAATTTTCGCTGTCGGGCTTCATTATACTTTTATAGTTAATTGCAACTGCAATTTTCTATAATTTTCGCATATATATATATATATATATATATATATATGCGAAAATTATAGAAAATTGCAGTTGCAATTAACTATAAAAGTATAATGAATATATATATATATATATATATATACTCTTGAACCCTTTTACCCTTAGGTTATCATTTTATTCTTGTTTAATAAACTTATTCCATTCTTTTCTGTCTCTTGTCAATGTCTTTGCTTCGCTCCATTTTTTATTTTTTTCTTGTAAAATCTTTCCTATTATGTCGTTCCAGGTTTTTCTAGGTCTTCCTTTTGTTTAACAAGTCTACTCTTTGGCATTCTCTGTATGTGTCCCCATCATCCCAATTGTTTTTATTATAGGAATGAAATAATATCTTCTATGTCTAGTTCTTCTCTTATTCGTGTATTTCTTATTTTATCTCTCCTTGTCACTCCTTTAATTCTTCTCTCATTTCTGTTGCTTGTATTTTACTTTTGGTTTTTTTGTTAATATTGTTACATATCGGCCCTTTTTATTTATCGGCATCCAAGCATCGGCCACAACAATATTAATGAGCCCTTTGTCGGCTTACGCCTTCGTCTAATAAACTCTCGCGGCGCCTAGAGACTTTCACCTTGGGCTTTCCACAACAAAGAGGCCTATTCATACTAGATTCAGATGCAAGTAACAAAGGAATTGGAGCCTTACTATCACAATTACAGGATGGTCAAGAGAAGGTGATAAAGTACTACAGCAAAATAATGAGCAAACCTGAAAGATACTACTGCGTCACCAGGTGGTCATCTGGGAGTTAATAAAACTTTGGATAAAATAAGACAAAGGTTCTATTGGGTCCAATGTCGTGACGACGTAGAGAATTGGTGTAGAAGATGCCCAGTTTGTGAAGCGAGCAAAGGTCCTAAAACAAGATCCAGAGGCAAAATGGAACAGTACAATGTAGGAGCTCCTTTTGAACGAATTGTCATCGATGTAGCAGGGCCATTTCCAATGACGAATGACGGCAACAAATACATACTGGTTGCTATGGACTACTTTAGTAAGTGGGTCGAAGCTTATGCCCTGCCAAACCAAGAAACATCTACAGTTGCAAGAGTCCTGGTAGTCCTCACGATTCGGGGTACCTATGGAGCTACATTCCGATCAAGGAAGGAATTTCGAATCGAACTTATTCAAGAAAGTTTGCGAATTAATGGGAATCAACAAAACCAAGACTACCCCACTACATCCACAGTTAGACGGCATGGTTTATTTACCAGCATTTATTTATCGGCATCCGAGCATCGGCCACAACGAGGGTGCATATTAATGAGCCCTTTTTCGGCTTCCGCCTCCATCTAATAACCTCTCGCACACGTAGCGCTTTCGCGAAATGGTCTGGAATTATGATTGAGAAATATAAAAAGGACAGGGGTCGTAACAAAGGACAGTTTAAAAAGTGTTTATAAGTTATGAAATTTAAATAGTTGTAAAAGTTGTAATTAGTTGAATATCTATGTGATTTATAAAAGTTTAACTTATTGTGTAAAAGTATTGAAATAAAAATTGTTGTATTGAGAGTTTAAAATCACCGAACCCAAGAAAGAAGTAAATTTCGTAACAATATCCAAGATTCACATCCATATGTTAACACAGGTCTATATATTATCTCAAATATTTTTAGTTTTGTATGTCTTGATATTTCTTTTTTGTTGATAAATTTCCTATTCATTGCATAATACAGTTTTATGGTTTTCTCAACTCTGTCGTTGATTTCCGCTTCTTGTCTTCCCTTCTCGTCTATTGTTACTCCTAGATATTTAAACTCTTTAATAATATTACATAATATTTAGTTCTTCGTCTCCTATAGTCATCACTTTGGTTTTATCTTTTTTATTTTCATCTGTTTTTTCTTTAGTGCTTCATTCCATACTTCTATATTGTAATCGTTCTTCATTTTCAGCAATCAGTATTATGTCATCTGCAAATGCTCCTTCAGCTATCTCCACTCTTTGCATGTTTTTGTATCCAATGCACTTTTTTTTTATATTTCTTTCACATTCCTTGATGATGTCCATGAAAATATTAAACAGCATTGGGCTTAATGATCCGCCTTTTCTCACACTCTCTTTTGTTTTGAAGCCTTCTGATTTCATGTTATTCTTGATAACATGATTTTTATTACTTCCATATATTTTTTTCATCATATTTATGGTTTTGTCATCGATGTTTTTATTTTTCAAACTCTCATACTTCTGTTCTAGGTACTCTGTCAAAGGCTTTCTCTAGGTCTATGAATGCTAAATATATATTTTGGTTTTCTGATCTTCTCTTTTCTATTATTTGTTTAATCGTAAAAATGTGGTCTTGTGTGCTTCTTCCAGGTCTGAACCCACTTTGTGGTTCTGAAAGTTGTGGTTCTATTTTGTTGTTGATTATTCGTTCCATTATTTTTGTTATGGTATTCAGTAGTGTGATCCCTCTAGTTATTGCAGTTTTTCTTGTCTCCTTTTTTGTATATTGGTGTTATTAGAGCTGTTCCCCATTCTTTTAGTATATTTTCTCTTACCAAGCTATATTGTTTATTTCTAGTAAGCCCTTTCTTCCTATTTCTCCTAAGTTTTTCATCATTTCTGAAGTTATTTTGTCCTCTCCTGGTGTTTTTCCATTCTTCAATGTTCTAATTCATTTTTATCAATGGTTTGTTTTCGTTTATTTGGTTTACTTTCTATTAACCCTTCTTTAGTGTCTTGAAATGTCTTGAAAGTGTCTGAAAATATTCTTTCCATCATATCTTTTTTATTTGTAAGTATTTCACCATTTGAATTCTTGATGTGTACTTCATTTACGGGTTACTTTTACTGTCTTTCTCTAGTTTATTGCCGAATTCAATCCATTAAATTTCTTTCGCTTTATTGATTAATGTTTTTACTTGTTTTCTTCGATTTTTAAATATTTTATATTGTTCTGTTGTATTATTGGTCAAGTATTTTGTCTATTGTTTTTTTTTCTTTTATAGCCTCCTTTATGTCATCATTTCACCATGATGTCTATTTTCTGTTATTTGTTTTGTCGGTGCCACATGTGCTGATAGCTGTTTCTATGATGATATTCCTAAGAATGTCCCATGCTTCTTACAGTCCTGATTTCTTTATGTCGTTGTATTTGTTTTCCAGTTTTTCGTTGGTAATATCTTTATATCTAGCAGCTACAATTTTGTCTTTCATTTTATATGTTTTGATTGTGATGTGTTCATGTTTCTTAGTCACTGTTGCCTCTGTCTTTTTTATTGTTAATAAGAAGTGATCACTGTATATTTCTGCTCCTCTTTTAACTCTAACGTCTATAACATTTTTCCTGTTTTCTTTCTGTACCAGTATGTAATCAATTATTGATTTTCCCCCTCTGTTTTCTTGTACTCTTGTGAATTTATGTATGTCTTTGTGTTGATAATATGTATTTGTGATAATCAGGTTTTGTAATTGACATTATTGAAGCATTCTCTTTCCATTATCATTTCTGATTTGTTCTTCATATTTTCCTATCATTGTTTTATATATATATATATATATATATATATATATATATATATGACCCTGTTTTCCCACTCTGCTATTAAAATCCCCCATGACAATTATTGTTCCTCTTGCGATTTCGGTTATTTTTGTCAATTTTTCCCAGAAATTTTCTTTTTCTTCTACTCTTTCATTTTCATCTGGTCCGTATGTTGCTATGATTGTACTTAATTCTTTATTGCTATTTTCCATTTCTATAGTTATTATTCTGTCATTTATGCCTTCCCATTTTCTGATTTTGTCTGCCAAGTCTTTATGTTCTATTACTCCAACTCCAGCTGCTGCTCTTTGTTTTATTTCTACTCCGCTATATACTACTATGTGTCCATTCTGTAATATTATTAGTCCTATGCCTTTCTTTTTTGTTTAGGTTATTGCCAATATTTTTAATTTGTTCTTTTCGAATGCCTCTACTATCTCACTCTCTTTTTTATTCGCATCTCCGTTTTTTGTTATCATTTCATCTTTACTAGTTTCGTCGTCCGAATTCCTTGCCTTTTTCTTCTTTGTTTGTCCTTTATTCTCTATGTTTGTTATTAGTTTTTTTAATTAATTGGTGTTTTCTTTTCTTTTTCTAGTTTGTTTCTTTCTAGATTCCAGTACCACTTTTCCCCATTTATCTCTAGTTTCCTATATCCAATTTTCACATGTTTACTTCCCCTTCTTTCTTCTTTAGCTTGATTTCGTATCTTTTTTTTATTTCCCTTTGTTATTTCGACATATCATCATTTATGTATACCTTATATTCATTAATCTTGCTGAGTTTGCTTTTATTATTCATTACTTTCTGTTTCTCGTTTGAGTTTTCCAATTTCAATCTTCCGGATTATACAATATATCTTAATAATTCATGTTCCAATGCTAGACTAACTGCTCTAAACAACTTCGCAAACATTTTTGATCTAACTCAATTAAACTTTGTTTTAAACCATAATAATAAACTGTTAGACTTAGTATACTCTAACTTAAATTGTACCGTAAAAAGATCTTTGGACCCACTCGTTAGAGAAGACAACCATCATCCAGCATTAGAAATAACCTGTACTTTAAATGTGAAAATTGAAAGAGTTAACAATCTAGAATTATCTTATGAAAAGTGTTACAACTTCCGTAAAGCCAATTTCCCATTATTATACGAAATGATAGGCAATATTGACTGGACGTTCTTAGACACCTTTGTTGAAGCTGAGGATGTCTGCACATATTTTTACGGCAAATTATATAATGTATTAGACTACTGTGTACCTAAGTACTCTACGAGTAACAAAAATAAATACCCTCCATGGTTCACTGGCAGTATTATGAGGCAAATTCGTAGGAAGTATAAATACTGGCGCTTGTATAAAAATAACAACGACACTCAATCACTTGAAGAATTTAGACAACTTAGATAGGCAATAAAAACTGCCGTTAACATTGCACATACAAATTATGTCAGACAATGTGAATCTGAGATAAATATAAATTCTAACAAATTTTGGGCCTACGTTAACAATAAAAACAAATCTGGTAAAGTACCTAATAGCATGACATACGAAAGTCAGATACTAGCTAATCCATCGGATATACTAAATGGGTTTGCAGACTTTTTTAGTAGTTCTTTCGCGGACCCTTTAAACTTAGCCTCAAATACCATAGAGGATAATGATTCATCGAACCACTTAAATTTAAATATAAGCAGCTTTCAGGAGAAAGAAGTTTTAGCTATATTGACGTCTATTAAAGCAAAACCCACCACAGGAACGGATCATATCCCTGCATTTATTGTTAGAGACTGTGCTTCAGTATTAGCTCACCCATTAACAACCCTTATTAATTTTTGCATTCGTTCACATACGATACCTTCTATGTGGAAGTGCTCTAAGGAATGTCCAATCTTTAAAAAAGGAACGCGAACTGATATAAAAAATTACAGGCCGATTTCAATTATATGCAATTTTTGCAAGGTATTTGAAATATTGGTGCAAGGAGTTCTGTATCAACACGTCAACAATTATATTCAAGACCAGCAGCACGGTTTCGTAAAAGGCCGATCAACAACAACAAATCTTACCGTTATTGCACAACACATAGCGGAAAATATAGATAACAGAATTCAGACAGATGTTATTTACATGGATATGACCAAAGCATTTAACAGACTTAACCATAATCTAATTCTGCAAAAACTTGCGTTATTCAAATCATATCTGTCCGACCGCACACAGTATGTGCAGTTAAATGGATTTAGGTCTAACAAATACCTCGCCAAATCAGGTGTACCGCAAGGATCTAACCTCATTCCACTACTGTTTAATATCTTTATCAATGACATTGGTGACATAATTAAGCTTAATTTTTTACCGTATGCTGATGATCTAAAAAATTTCTCTCCTATCATTAATATGACTGAATGTGAAAAACTATCGAAAAATCTTAATCAAATAAGCCAATGGTGCAGTCGTAATAATTTAGCGTTAAATCCTACCAAATGTTGCGTAATGTCATATACATTGAGATCTGATCCAATTATATTTGACTATAAGATAGACAATTATTCTCTAGACAGACCATGTAATTTTAAGGATCTTGGAGTTACTTTCGACCGAGAGCTATCTTTCCAAAACCACATAGACAATATAACTACGTCAGCAAACCGTATGTATGGATTTATAATTAGAGTAGGCCGCGACTTTAACCATTTAACACTTAAAACTCTCTACTATGCTTTTGTGAGATCAAAGCTAGAATATGCATCGGTTATCTGGAACCCATATTATCAAGTGCATATTTATAAACTGGAGGCAATCCAAAGACGCTTTCTCAAATACCTAAGTTTTAAAGTAGATCGGACTTATCCACTAATTGGCAAGGCACACGAGAGTTTACTGTCAAGACATAGCTTTTTCACTCTGGATAGAAGACGAGAATGTTCTAGTGTCATTATGCTACACAAAATAATTAACAATGAAATTAAATGTCAATGCTTACTACATCAGATAAACTTTAAAATTCCCCGTCAGGCATCTCGATACACCGACTCATCCTACACTACCACACCACGAACAAATATACTTAAAAACTCTCCTGTTCATACTATGTGTAGCAACTACAACCTTATAAGTGACCAGCTTGATATATTCTATTGTAATGTGAGGCAAATTAAGAGCTATTATTATCAGCAGTAATAATGTTGTGTTAGTCTTAAGCTTTCTACTAATGTTAGTCTGATTTTGTAAATTGTGTATTACTCTTAAGCTTTTTTATTGTTAGTACTATTGTGCAAATGTTTACTTTGTTCCTGTTCTGTAATTGGAAATCTTTTTTTCTGTAGAAGTGTAAATAAATAAATAAATTGTAGTAGGCATATTTTATCTCCTATTTTTCTAGCATTTCTTATTTTATAACCATTCTAAGAATATTATTTACAGATTCTCGGTGATAATCTTTTATATTACAAGAACTTCTTTATTATATAGATTGGTAAATGCAGTACTTTATCTTTTATATATTTTTTTAATAAGTCAATCTAATGTTACATATATATTTTAAATAACTTAAAAATTAATTAAAGCTACGTTTTTGCTTGCATTAAAAATAATAAGATTTAAAAAAAAAAAATTACGATTAATTTTTATTTTGTACTACAAAAATATAAAAGCCCTAACTGCAAAGACAAAACATCGAATATTAAATTTAACTATGCGTAATTAAACAGAAATAATTATCGAGAAAATTTTGTAAACAATGTTTTTTTATTTATAAAAATAGTACTTACACAAAACAAATTAAGTTACGCTTAATAAATCAAAACCAGTCCTGATTTTTTTAAATTGGAAATATTCATTAGGTACCTTTAAAAAATTATTTTTTAATTAAAAAACTTTTACCATTTATGGGTTGCTTAGCAAGAGCGTTAGTTACGATTCATTGTATAACTAAAACAATTTTCTCTTAAAAACCTTAAAAAAACTATTAATGCGGGGTTTGTCACCGGAACTATTAGTTTTCTATAAAATGATATGTATTTACGGACTTCATAAAGTACTTATATACAGCACTCTCTAAAGAGCATTGTGTGAAATATTATTTATAACTTGCTATAGGAGAGGCTCAATATAAAGCATTACCTACCAGCTTCTTTTAAACAGGTCGCACATTCTGATCTTTAAATTTTTTTTTAGAAAGCATGTAAAGCTTCGTATTGTTCTACCGGGCCTTGAATAGAGTTTCTAGGTCCTGGAACCTTATTTTGGTTTATAGTATATAGAAAGGATTAAGAACATTTTTACTTTCGTTGGGGCTTTTTATATTAGACCAAATATGAATCTTACCTCTATCTACACTGGAGACATCTTGACTATCTAACACGGTGTCTTCGTCATCAGTAGTTCGTCTTCTATCGTCCCGTCGGAGATCTCGACGAGCCCCTCTCCCCCTTGCACCACCGTAATAACGGGGTGGTAAATCATGAACGCGTTCATCGACTGTATCAGGTGTTTGGTGCCTTGAACCTGGATTTAATTATTTTCTTTAGTTTATATTAGTAAATTAAAAATATTTAGCGAAATAATACTGTGGTATTAGTTTACTCAGCATCGTCAGCAAACTGTATGCAAAGGTATTGATTAAAAGAGTGACGAATGAAACAAATGAGAAGATATGAAATGTGCAAGCAGGATTTAGAAAAGGAAGATGTATGGATCAGGTCTTTTTATTACGAGGCATTGTCGAAAAATTCTTGGCTAGAAGTCAAAAGGTCTACTGCGCTTTCGTAGACTTGGAAAAGACCTATGACAGAGTGGTGGGGAATGAATTGTGGTGGACACTATCTATGAATGGGGTGAGCGGTAGTTTAATACGAGCACTGAAATTACTTTAGAAGATTCCACTGCTTGTGTCATGGAGTTTACACGGACTGGTTTAACAACGAAAAAGGTGTTAGTCGGGGATGTTTAACTTATACATAGACGATTGTTTGAAAGATTTGAAAGAGAGTGCATATGGATTGAGAATGAATGATTTGGTCGTCAAATGTTTCCTTGACGCCGATGATCAGGTCATATTAGCATCATCAGGAGTTGCAGGCGATAGTTAATATTATACATGATGCCATGAAAGTGAATGTAAGCAAGACAAAAGTAATTGTATTTGAAAAAGAAGATATCATGACAAATGCGAGGTGCTGACTGAAGGAGAGTGGAACAAGTGAATGAGATGTATACTTAGGTTCAAAGTTTACGAGAGATGGTAAATATGACTATGATATTGAGTGAAGGGTGCTGGGAGGTAAACAAATGAATGGCGCCCTGCATAACTTTATGAGTAGCTAAAAAGTATCAAAAAAGGCACGACTTATGTATACTTATACTTATGTATGGTAGTGAATGTTGGGCTTGGTAAGCAGCATGAAAGTAGTATTAACGCTAAGAAAATGAGTAGTCTAAAGAATAGTGAAATAAGAGATCGCTGTGATGTGAAAGATGTGGTAACAAAGATAGACAAAGGAATGCTTAGATGGTTTGGACACGTAGTGAGGATGGATGAAACAGATTTATAAGACGAGTGGGAATGGGAAAGTCGGTAGAGGTCGACCTAGTTGAATTTATCTCGAGCAGTAACGTTAAAATAAATAATTAAGCAATCAGTTACTAAGCTAAATATCGTTGTTTTATCAATATTTGAAAAAGTTTATTATAAATAAAAAATGGTATGCTGTTACACATGGTTATTAGTTATTTCGAATTAATAACCAAGTGTAAAATTAGCTTGTACTTGATTTATATTGAGGTATTATGTACGCACTACCATTTTAAAATACTACTTTTCCTACCGATTGTTAAATTGATTTATTAAAGAAAGAGACCTGCCAAAGGTCCCAGAAGTTCACAACGAAATGGATATCGAGTGCCGATTTAAACCAACTTGTTTACCACCCAACCACACCTTTACTTCTTTAACATGATTAAATATTCCCGCTTAAGAATATACGCGCGAAATTCTTTGTTTATTGTCAATTATTTGGCAACCGTCGTATTTTTTTTAAGTTTCTTCCTCTTTTAACTGATTTAACCGGAAGTGATCCCTGTCTGTCAAGCACGTGAAGTACATCATTTCTGACACATATTGTTAATTAGTACCCGTGTTCTTTGGGACATGAAACTTGGTTTCCGAATATTTCATTTCAACTCCTGAAATGAAGCAATCACTCCGATTGCTTTCACAATGTAGTCAAGCGTTTCGGGTAACATTTTGCTATGACCGCGAAATAAAGCTGGACTTCTTGGACAAGAGTCTTGTGCCTTTCTTTATGTAATTTTAAAATTCGTTGGTAGTATGTGCTCTCAGTTAAAAGGATCGTGCGTTTCTTCGTCCACGACACCTTGACGTATGAAACATAAAACACAGGCACCGAACACGTGTTGCCGCTCACGCAAGACAATGCGTTAGCCGCTTTGGATGACTTTCACCTGGTGCTTTTTATTCAGATGACCGTCGATTTTGTTTTGAGTAATGTTTTTTTTAATGGTGATTCATATTTTATCCACTGTCACATACCGTTGCAAAAACTTAAAAAAACAGCAAATTCGCACCCATTTTGAAAACAATTTTTTCATACCCAAATTTTTGTCAAAATATTGTATAGGTATAGGTTGTTCAGAACAATTGCGAGGATTTTTTAAAATATTTTCTTGTCTAGTTGCTTCTTTTGGACGTTTAATATTATCGATGTCTGACTTCGTTCGTTTTTGATGAAGCAAATTCCTCATAAAAATTCCCATAAAAAACAGTATTTGGTTTTTTCCTTACTTTGATAATAACAAAAGTAGCGTCACTACAACCTCTGTAATTCAATGACTATTAAAATGTCAAGAAATTTTGACAGTTATTTTTCTGAAGGTTGGTGATAATAAATTAGAATGTTATGGAATATAGGACCGTCTATGGATTACTCCCAGGACTTTTTCGTTATTTTAAAAAATCTATTACAAAGCAACTTATTTTCAAATAAATTAAAACAATTCAGTGAGCAAAGGACTTTAGCAACCCTTTAAGCATTCATGCACATTGCAATTTAATATTAGCAAAAAACACAGCAAGCATTACAAATATATTCATCGCCTCGTTATCTTGCTGAAAGGGTAATTAGTCCTGAGCTCTTCTAATAGAAATAAAACAAAAATGATTTTTTGATCAAGTTATATTTCTAAAAAAAGTCTCAAAATAAGATACAAGACGTAGTGAGCCAATTTGCCTTGTTGGTCATAAATGTTACAATATTGTTAGCAAACTCGTCAAAAGCATATTCTATTTATCAACCAGTTTATAAAATGTGAATCAGTAGTACAGAATTGCTTTCTTGATCTGGTATTAAAATAGATATTTACAATACCTTTTTTTTAAATTTAATTGCATAATTTATTTCCATCCAATTTTTTATTAGCTACAATTTTTTTTTAAATCTATAACTACATAGCCAAACTATAAACAAAAATAACGTACTATTGACTCACCATGTAAAAGGATAATGAATAGAATTTACAAACTTGATTACTCACTATTCGACTATATACTTGTATCTTGCGTAGGTACCCTTCCAGCAAATTTTAACATGTTGACATATTTAAAAGCTTCTTGGGTTTACTAACTTGTGTATTCACTCAACAGCAAACACGAGTTATTTTTTGCTAATATTAAAACTTAAATGTATGAATTAGTATGCTCACTTTACTGTTATGAAAATATCAATTACGTTAGTTCAACTAAAAATTCTCAGCAAAAATATTATCTTTTAGTCTAAGACTTGAGTCTTATGTTAATAAGTTCGCCAAAATATTATTTTGTTAGCTGTTACATTTCATTAATTCTCCCATAATTCGGGTGTATTTGAAGCAAGAACCAAAATTCACACACAAAAGCATGCAATGATTTGTTTGCTGTTAAGATGTATATCTAGTTGATGTAATGACAATTCAGAAAATGGGAGGTGCAGAAGTAAAACAAGGCATGTCCATGCCTTTTAGGATTAGAATTTTTCTGTCAATTTAATTTTGAGATATTTTATTGCAAAATAGGATCAATGACACTTATTTTATTTATATATGCTCATGTAGGGTGATTCAATATTAAATGACTAAAGAACTACAAATTAAGACTATGTACCATTCCAAATATAGAAAACTATTTCAATTCCATATGGTTCACAGTAAAATAAGAATCTATTAAAACTACACCCTTATTGATAAATCTTGAGAAAACAAAAAATAGAGAGTAACAAAATGTGATCTAAAATATCTTGAGGAAATAATCTTTTAGAATTGTATTTAACTACCACATACTAGTAGAAAATTATTTACATCTATCTTACAAACTAAAAATCCAAGAAAATGTATTTTCCAATTCCAATTGAATTGACTCACCCCATATGACAAGGTAAAAATAATTATAAAATATATAATTTCCTAAATCAGTCGATAATACATATTTGATTCTCATAATAATAATTGTCGTTAAATATGTTGGTAAACAATTATTTTTAATATGCTATGTATTTGTCGACAAAGATGGAAAATTCTTCTAACAACTGCACCCACCGTTACAATATTAAATGTGAACTTACAAGTCCAATTATAAAAAGGAGCGAAAATTTTCATTCACTACCAAATATCCATGATATAGTTTATAAATATCGTAAGTACTGAATTCAACAATCGAATACAGAAAAACTTAACTATTTTTGTAAGTAGAATATTTCGATAAAAACAAATTAAAAATTATTAAGTCTATTGTACACACAAGTCATATTGAAATTGCATGTAAAGCAAAAAAAAAAACAAAAAACCTTAATAGCTATAATGCAGATCGGGTCTATAAGAATAAAAATAATCTTTCAAAATGGGTACCTAATATTTTTTTTAATTTTTTAGTAATCGCTAATTATGCAGTGAAGTTTCACACAATCACCTAAATACAAAATTTTTATCAAGAGTACATTACTTTCAAAAGGAAGACATTTTGGCACCATTGATTTTTAAAACACAGGGTGAGATGCGGCATCGCAAAATCGCGACAATCGCACGAATTTATTTTCCAGTTAGGACAACATAATTATATTTTCTTTGGGTTTTATACATTGCGGTGGTCGCATCGCACATATCGTATTTACCTAGGACTATGTCTACTACTACTATGTCTTAGGCTATCTAAGACATAGTATAGTTTATGATAATGTTCGTCCACACGTTTGTTTTCCAGACCATCTCATCGCATCAGTTATTACCAGTAATAACTTACTACAACAACTTAAATATTGATACAAACCGACAAAATCAAAGGTACTAAGTTGATCAATTCCTCTAGTTGATGGTAAGGTAATAATTTTTAGACTGAAATGTACATGCATGATGTATGCAGAAGCTTAAGATGAAACATTTTTATTGCAAATTTATTTTTGATTCTTTAATTATAATTTATAAAAAACAAAAAAGCAAATTGACCGATTATTCCTTATAATACATTTATTTTGATATTTTAAAAATTTCATAAAAGAGGAATGGAAGATATGTCGTGAATTAAAAAACCGATTTCAGTATATTACGACCCTAGGCCAGAAAGTTGGATTTCCTGGCAGATGTGATATAAAAGCATCACATCACATCCAACAGGGCATCTAACATTCTTGAGATGGGTTGTATACTATTTATCTTGCTCCCCAAGCCTAAAGTATAGTTAAATAATTAATATTAAAATAAATTATTTCTCACTTGCTTCAGAACACCACCTGGCCACCCCTCCAAGTGTAGCGCGCTCCATTTTTAATCCGTTAATTTTTTTTTTATTTATTACATTGTTTTACTTTTCACTAACAGCAATGTAGCTGTGAAACATTGTTGATTTTATTAGGATATAAGATTACGTTTAGCCGAATGGAATACACAAGCTCTGTAGAATGCCGTCATACCCAACCATGCAAAGTAGCTCACTCTGGTGAGAGCGCACTGTCAAACTGTCCGCAAAAAGAGCAGGTTACTATCGTCGTTCTTTCGGAACTGAAATGCGGCCGGAAAGACCGTTCTTTCGGCTTGGCGAGCAAAACCTTTTTTATGGTTCACGCGGAAGGAACCGCCCCCCAACTTATTATTATTATTATTATTACAATTAAGTAATAAGTTGCGATCCTGAAATTTTTTTTTGTACCAAAATATCCACTTTTTGAAAATTAGCATAAAATTAAGAAATGTTTGGGTTTCCTTAATTTATTTTTAATTTCTGCATAGATAAAGTAAATAAATAAAAATATATGCACAGAAAAGTTATGTTTAATATTGGTTTAATCGATTATTAACCTTATTTAATAAGTTTGTAGCATATTTTATAATATGCATTAACAGATTAAAATCTAAAAAACAAATATTCCCTAGAGGTCTCATAAAGATCATTTTGGAAAATATTGAAATATTAAAAAATTCTGGAACAATAAAACTGTTTTTTAATTTTTAATGTTTTTTAAAGAAATGACCTGCTCTATTATAGCCACCAAACAAGTATGAATAGGCCAAAAATAATGTATTATATAATATGTACAATATATTGACAATCTTCCACCAGATTTAAAACAACAAAACTTGAAGCCCATGTAAGGACGACAAGGAAAGCAATTATTTAAAATTTAATTCAGACATTTATATGAGTAAGCATCCATATTAATTATATATGCTAAAATCAGCACAACATAATTTTTTCATTGTCCTCATCTTAATTTGTTCACCACTTATGTTTGACATGAGTGGCAAGCAACAGTTTCATTTAGTGTTAAAAAAAATTGTCATCAGCCGGGTCAGTCTATAAAGTCACTTGGAAATTGTTTTCTGGCTTTACACATCTCTTGGTGTCAAATATAACTTTTTCGTTTTTTAATGGGTCAATAAAACAGAGCAGCTGGTTTTACAGTTCATAAGAATATCAAATCAGTAAGATTTTAAATTGGCCAGCAGATTTTGAAAAATGGTACACATGGTCTATTTTTAATCATTTTTATCTTAAATCCAAATAACTCAGAATCCAGTTTGTTTTAGAAATTTTTTGATTAATATAATTTTAAACCATGCCAAATGAACATTTGAAAATTATTGGTTTTAAACGTAAAGCACCAATAAATCATTATTGTGAAAATTGTTCTCAAAAATTATTTTTTGAAATTCAGTAATACGTCTATGATTTTGCCAAATTTGTATATCACCAATCAGAATTCTTCAAACAATTAATATTTACATTAGTACCCATATGATTATGTACAAAAACTGCTCCATAACGTTTCTAAAACGAAATTCCAATAATATAAAAGCAACGTGATGCGTCAAGCCGAGTCAGAGTTCGATACAAAAACATTTTTTTAATGGAAATCGACCGAGTAGGCCACGTGACATTCAATGAAAATCACTTTCTTTCCCTGTCGTCCCCCACTCCCTCAGAATCGACCCTGTGCGGTCTATTAAAGCCGCTGCTACCACGGGGCGGTCGACCGTTTTGCATTTGACCGCCTCCACCACGCCCCCTAGCGTTACCGATATGCTTGCGTTTATCCAAATTATTAACATAATCTGTAATGGTACTACCAGAATTGTATCTGTCTCCTCCTCCCCTTCCTCCTCTTCCACGACCACCTCTGCCTCTCATGGAACCACCTCTACCGGATCGATTGCTACCATCTATATCCGAATTATAACCTCTGTCATTGCGACGGCTCATTGATAAGCTCTGCATGGAACCCAAACCTGATCCATGGATACTGCGCAATTGTTGATCAATTTCCAATTTTTCTTGTCTAAGCTGCTCTACTTCCTGAAAAACAATTCAATTATAAAAAGGATAATTTTAACTTCATTACCCATTCTAGTATAAATGTCGTTATTAGCACTGCTTTATGTCAAGAGTCCATTAAATTTAGACCCAGAAATCATCATGCTTATTTGTACTCGAATTAGCAAAAAACTTACCTTTAGATGAGTTAAATGATATTGGAGGAGTAATTTTGCATTTGATATACTTTCTACAGTCCCAACAAAAACAAAGGGAACCTGCCCTTCTTCACGTGGAATCGTAGGTTGTGGTTCATTATCACCTTCGATTTTAACTCGGACCTAAAATATAAAAATGTACAGATATCTATTATCAAGACATAAAACCGTTTAGAGATTTTAGGACTCCATACATCACTTTTACATGATGTTGGAACAAACTTTTGTGCTTAGATGTACCTGCTATAGTCAATATTTTATTAATACATTTTCAAAAGAAATCCAATTGCTTATTATTTTTAGTTAACCTACAGTAAATCAAAATGAAGAAAGCAATAATTTTAATTAACAAGAATTTGTTAATTTTTAGAATAGTAAGTATTACACCAGATCTTTCATAATAACAATCTACACAATGTTTAGTCAATCAAACCCTTCATAAAATTTTTTAAGTATAAGAACATTCTGGTAGTTTGATGAGTACTTTTTTTTAAATGGATGTATATATTTGTGCTATATAAATGAAATAAATGCACACATGGTGGTAATATACATTTTGTGTAAATTTATTTTAATATTTCCTAATATTACCAATTTGCATCCAGTAAGAGACCCTAATTAATTTTTTTTAAAAAAAGGAACCAATTGTTTTTTTTATTGGCTTTTCATTTTATAATCATAAATGATAGAATAGATTGGTTCGAGAGTTACCTTCTGATCGTCAACAGTTTGTTAAAATAAAAAATTTTACATCTAGAGAAATACTTGTCACCCTGGCGTACCGCAGGGAAGCCATTTAGGACCATTTCTTTTTAACACATTTGTAAGTGATAGTGTACTAACTTTAAAAAATTCGTATGGACTTCTTTTTGCCGATGATTTGAAGATATTTATTACAGTTGACAGTCATGAGGACTGCGACAAATTTTAAAAAGATCTTAATAACCTTATGTACTGGTTTACTATTAACAAAATGAATATGAATGTTGATAAATGTGTTAGTTTTTGTTTCTTATGTAAAGTAAGGAATATCCTCTACACTTACAATTTGGCAGGCAAATTTCTAAGAACTGTTTGGTTATCCGTGATTTGGGCATTCAACTTGACTCCAGGTTAAATTTTCATGCACAATATGAACATATTACTAATCAAGCATTTAAAATATTGGGTTTTGCAATACAAACATCGAGATGCTTCCGAAATGTTCAGTCAATCAGAACCATATATATTGCTCTTGTCAGAACAATTTTAGAATATTGCTCCGTCATTTGGTCACCAACTTACAACGTTCATATTAGTTTTTTAGAAAAAGTTCAAAATAAGTTTATCAGATATGTAAGTTTCAAACTCAATATGCCTCTTATGGAGCACTCATATCAAGAAATTAGAGATGCACTACATTTACATAAGTTATCCACTCGAAGAACACAAGGAGATTTAATATTTTTGCATAAATTACTCAGCACAAGTTTGTTTGTGCTGTCTGTATGTGATTTTAATATTGTTGAAGGAATAGAAATTATTCATTTTAATATTGTTTTGTTATGTGATTAATTCATTTGTTCAATGTTAATTGTAAACACGTTTGCCCTGATTCTGTGATGGATACAATATCAGAAATTTTACATTACAGACTTAAGACTTCCATGAATTAAAAAGCCTTGAGGAAGATCTAAAATAAAGATCAAAACGTCGGCGATTTAAGAAGAGCGAGAAATTTGTTTTCTTTGGTCCTAAACCCACTATTCACCCCGAAAAATAATTGAAAGTTTTTATATAAATGGGTGTTACCCGTCAATAAATAAATACAAATAAAAATCTTAAGAAATTATTTGTATATTTAAAAAGTATTAATGGTACGCCTCTGGTCCACTTACTAATTGCAATCAGATTACTTATTTTAGGTAGTCATTATTCTGATCTTTTTATACTAATTAGTTTTATGCTCAGTCCAATATTAATAACAAGAATCGCATAAGTAAAATTTCATTATTCCAATCGAATTCCCGATCAGATTGAAGGAAAAAATATTACCGTTGTTTTGATATCAAATTCACGATTAAAAACCAACAAATAACCACCAAAAACTGTAATAAATGTCGGAGAACTTCATATACATACATATCATTTTACTATACCATCTGAATTTTAATGTAGCCTTAACCGCAGAAAGTTCCCCAAAGTCCTAAAGAACACCTTCATTGCCCCAATTCATAAAGCAGGATCAAAAAACTCCTTGGCAACTAAAGACCAATAGCTTTAACCATCACCTTGAGTAAAATAATTGAAAAAGCAATAAAATATCGTCTGGATAACTACCTTGTAACCAATAAATTACACCTATCCCCCGATTTACAAGGTACTTGTTTTACACGTTCTCGCTTTTACACGGTTTTTCAAATAAGTTTTTTTTTTGTTTTTATCGCACTCTACTAAATGCTACTGTGTTTGAACACGTGCGCTGTGTACACATCTCACGGGGAATCCCGAGCTTATGTGCTGACTTGCTGCACATGCACACTGTGTCTGTATTTCTTCGCATAAAATTAAAGTTTTATCTACGGAAAATTGTATTTGAGTGAAAGTTTCACAGTTTCAGAAAGATTTAATTTTCCATATTCGTAAATTACAAGTGAGTGCATAATTAAGATTATTATAAATTAACATAAATTAAAAAAAATTATAGGCTTATAATGTCGAAAGAAGTTAAAAGAAAAGTTATTTCTTTAGAAACTATTGTAATTAAATAAAAAAACAGTGTTTCCGTAATATATTACATATTTTAACCTGTCAATGCATTTTATTTTTATTTCTGTGTACACCTAAAAATATTGAAAAAAATCACAACTGTTAAATAGCAAAATTATGCATTTTCTGCAAGCTTTTTGATTTACGCGGTTTTGACTTGAAAATTTTTAACTTTCGATTTACACGTTTTTCTCAGGAACGTATCTACCGTGTAAATCGGGGGATAGGTGTACTTTTTAACTTCCAATTTGGATCCAAACCAAACTACAGTACCGAAGGTCAAAGTTTAAATAATATAAGAAGTGTCTGGCAATTTTTCTTGATTTGGCCAAGGCGTTTGATACTATGTCACACCCGATTCTGCTGCAAAAACTTGACAATATTGGAGTTGGAGGTTTGAGTAATGACTTACTCAAATCCTTCCTGGAAGAAAGGTCCCAAAATATAAAAGTAAGGAATTGAATAAGTGAAGCTTGTACAGTAGTTTGATATGCCACATGGTACAGTGCTAGGACCAATTATTTTCTCTATTACATAAACAGTATAAAAACCTTATTTCCAGAAGGAAATGTGATCTGCTATGCTGATGACACAATAATATTATTTCAACATAAACTAGACTGGTGTATTTAAAAAAGCCGAAAACACTATAACTGAAGTCACAGTGGCTAGATAATGACCTACTAATACTGAATGTCGATAAATTTCACTATATGTGCTACACTCTTACTAAAAACAAACTTCCTGATAATCCATATACCAGATTGCAAATACCTAACTGCACACAGGTATTTACACCAACCTCAAAAACAAAAAACAAAAATTTATTTTGACCCTGCTTTGAAATGGAATCCTGACCATGTCGAATACATTACTACCAAATAAATTTATATAATACTCCAGTAGAATTAGTATTAAATTATGGCTTGACAATATGGGGTGCAAGTTGTCTTAGTATTATTGAACGTTAAAAAATAGCACAGAAAAATAATTTGGAATAAACCAAGACGTTCCCTTAGTGACTATAAAGAAACAAGAATTTACAAGAAATCAGTTATCAGATGCATACTAAAAGGAAAAATATTAATGAATAAACTGAACCACCCTAAAATTACGAGATCCGTATCCAACAACAATGTAAAGACTTCACACACATCATACACTACAATGCAGAGAACACTTCTCTTTACTGCTCCTAGAATATATGTTACCCATACAATTAAGAATTAGTAATTATCCCAAAATTAAGAGGCTGATAACAACCTGGTTGGTTGATGAAAATATTTCAACTTTTATATGATACTATGTAATTAAATTTATGTCTTGCAATGTGCCAAATGGTACACACATAAAATTGCTGAAATATCCGAAATCTTCACTTTTTCCCAAAAATATATAAACTGTAAATTGATTAATACTATTAAGAATAAGATGTATTTTAGATTACTTATCACTAGGATTACCTTAAAATAGGATCACACGCACATGCCACATGGCATATTGTGTGACACATTCGCAAAAAATATTTAGCTTAGTCTAAGAGTAGAATAATTTTATCTTATTATTTATCTTTATTGTAATCTTTATAGTGTAATTATTGTAATATTATTGCAATATTTACTAATGGAAAATATTAAGTCACAAACTGATACATAACATTAAACACACAATTTTATAAAATCACAAAATAATTGTATGGGATAACTAAAATAATTCCATTAGTACACATTTGAATGTTTGTGCTTCAAGTTGAAGAAAGACAATCAGCAATGAAGTACAGGTACTTTTGTACCGAGACTAACAATCTTTTCGTGCTCTGTATATTTTTTATCTCTTGAGGAAGATAGTTATGAAACTTGATATCGTTGTACAATGGAAATATTTCAAAAAATGATAATAGTATTTTCTGAAAAAATCACAAGTTATATTTGTGGCTATTTTGTCTATAAAATAAATAGAAAACAAACAACCAAACCCACATACAAAAAGTAAAATATTTATTCTAGTAACTACTTACCACTCCACTTTTATCTACGATTTCTTGAATAATTCTGCCACTCTTACCAATAACTTTGCCTACTAAAGCCCGTGGAACTTGAAGAGATTCCTCACTATATTCTAACATCGATCGTGCCTTTTTCACAGCCTCATCAGTCTCACCATAAATTTTAAATGTGCAAGAATTCTCTTCTAATTCAATATTGGTAATTCCATCTACTTTCCTAGCCTGCTGGATGTTAGCACCATGTGCTCCTATAGCCAGTCCCATTAAATCTTCTCTAACAATAAATTCGTCAGAATATCTGGAATATTAATATTACAGAAAAATTTTTAGCAAATTTTGAGATAGTACTACCATAACTAAAATTTACTATTAAGTTAACACTTTTGTTAGTTTTTTAATCAAATAATTGTACATGTCACCTTTGAATAAAATAATTCCACTAAGAATTCTTGGTTTTTATTTCTTTGAATTATAAATGAGTCAAAATTATTTTATGATGCTGTAGATGGCAACTGTTATTTCAAATAAGTGAAAAAAACTGAATTTATTCACCAAGATTGGTACTGTAAAGAAAGACAACAGTATAAAACCCAATGTTAAAAAACAGAATACATGCAAGATATGATTTTGATATAGAGGCATTTTAATTAGGGCACCTATGAATAAAACATACTGTGATTATTTCAAAGATGGTCTTGAATTAAAATAGAAATTCTTTTTTGAAGTATGCTACATATTAAATTAAAAGTATATATATATATATATATATATATATATATATATATATATATATATATATTATATATATATATATAATTTATCTATGCAGTACCACTCAGCCTCCAGTTCGTAAATGGCCTACCAAGGATCCAGTGTATATTCCCCATTCATACACACATTATTTTTAAAGCATAACGCAGCCTCTGATACTTGGATAGGTTAAATTGGGAGTCCAATATATAAATTCAAATCAAATATTGTTCATCAAATTCCGTGCATGGATTGTGACAAAATTTACATTGGTCAAACAAAACAACTTTTAAAAGATCGAATCACAGGTCATAAAAGTGACTGTAGGAGGCACATAAAATCATGTGCCCTAGCCACTCATGCTATTTATGAGAATCATTGTATTGCTTATAAGAATACGAAAATTTTAGATATGGAAAGTATTTTAACAAAAAGGCTATTTTTAGAAATGGTACATAGCAATAAAAATATTTTATGTTCCTCTTTGCAATAATTTTTTAATAATTTCATATTAGTAAGTATATATTTTGTAAATTTATTTTTATTTATTAATTAAAAATAGTATAGAGAAGTCTTGAAAAAGAAAATAAACATTTTCAAAAGCTTGATTAAAAAAACCAAGAATTTTTATTGAATTGGTCACTCCTAACTGCTACCCAAATAAATTAAAAAAAAAAACCTCTAACGTAGATTCACAGTTAATATATTTTCATATATATATATATATATATATATATATATATATATATAATAGCGCCCCCTACATGTAATTTTTTGGAACTATATAATGGAGATGTTGATGGTGAAAAAGTCGTCCCAGACTTAAACGCGGGAAACATCGTTTAAGACCACCTCCTGTACTTTAGAGCAGGTATACTGTGCTGTTCCGTGGTGAGACCGAAACCGGGATGACTCATTTATAAGAATAAAAATTCTTCTTTGTTTAAAAACATGCAATAAATCACTCACATGCTCACTCATGCTATCACAAACTAATGATGTAAAAATGACCCCTAATTTTTAAAAATTATAAATAACACGACAGGACGAGCCAGGAAAGCACATACTCAAGAAATACTATATCAAAATACAACATGCATCCCCATTCTCACCTGCTGGCCCGTCCTGTATAAAAAGTATGCTGATGAGTAGATTTATTATATTGGCTGAAAGAAAAAACATCTGATAATTATTTACAATAAAGACAAATAGCTACAAGGTATTTCAATTACTGATCTAAAAGCAAACTTAACCTGATAATTGTAATTATTTTTATAAATAGCGATAAGTATAGTAATATTTTAGTAGCTAGCAGTAAAAGTGGCATTATGAGAAACAAAATGTTTTTAGCTTAGACCACTTGAATAGATTGTAAAAAGTTTTGTTTTTGGAAATAATACTGTAAACTCAAAAATAACTATTATTTTTTTGTTTATCCAAAAGTGGTCTGTCGCCTTCGTGAATAAGGTCGAAGTATGGTTTACAGGTATAAAAAGAACAGTGGTCGTAACAAGGGACAGTATTAGTTTTAAGTGTTTATGATTTAAGAAATGTTAATAGTTATTGTAAAAGTTGTATATCAAGCGATTTATAAAAGTAGAATTTATTGTATTGGAATAAACATTGTTTTGTTATTCTATGAGTTTTAAATTACCGAACACAAAGAAGAACTAAAATTCGTAACAATATTTTTAACAATAAGTATCCATGAAAAAATATAATGGTAATTTTGAAATTTTAATTTTTGGTAATTGACTGACTGACTAAAAATCCCCATTCCTCTCCACTACACCACAATAAATTTTAATCAAAATTTTTATTACAAAAAATATTTGATGTATTTTAGAGCTACATTTAAAAAAAAACTTATTATTTTTATGGTTGTTACAAACATCTTTTGCTCCTTTTACTTTCATCAGTGCTCTCATACTCTTGACCTAATCTTCAAAAGAATGTCGATCTGATCGAGAGATCATCATGTTCACCGAGGTTGACCTCTACCGAATTGCCCATTACATCTTCTTTCATCCATCCTCTCTACGTTTCCAAACCATCTAAGTATTATATATATTGCTATTGATTTTTATTATATTTAAAATAAATTTCAGCTTTGCTTTTAGATCAAGACTGCTAAAACAAAATTTTGAAACTAAACTAAATTATTTGCAAAAAACACTAGGAATAAACCATTTTTTTAAAATTGTAATTCAAGAATATTTTTCCAAACAATTTAAAATTAATTGAAACAATTAATTACAGATTTTTTTTATACTATTATTATATTGATATTTCATTAATTTTTTTAAAACAATTATACAACATAGCTCATTAAGAAAGTATATTCTATACATGTTTTTTACAAATTATTTTATTAATTTTAAAATAAATGGATGAAAATTAGAATTGGGAAACTCTAGTATCCATTTTGAGAAATGACCATTAGCTGTAATGTTTTGAAAAATAGGAAAGTTTGATGTTCACAAACATAGCACATATTAAAAAGGTCAAGTAAATTAAAAGGTAGAAAAAGAAGTTTCTTAAGTTTTGTGAATTTGGTTTAAGACAATTTAATGGAAAAATGAAATCTTCATGTCAGGAAGAGAAGAAATCAGAAAAGCAGGAACTGACACTAAAATAGGTGAAGCATGTACTGTGAAAAAATCATACTATCCTTCAACAAAAAACAATTATTTCTATTACTTATGCATCTTTGTCCTTTCTCTTATTAGATAGAACATAGGTTATCCAATAGATAAGTTTAAATAAAAATATGGGAAGTATCTGCTAATTAAGTCAAGTCACTGTATTGGTAAATATTGAAGAAGTATAAGTAAAGAAAAACAGAAAGTTTAAAAAAAATTGACAAACTTACAAAATCCACTCCATTAGCTACATTATGAACTAATGATCTAAACTTTTGTACTTACCCTCCTATCGTAGCTAATTTGGTACTCTCAAGTTGTCGAGCAGCTTCTTCTGTACGTTTTAATAAGAGCACTTTTTGTGAGAGACTTCTGAAATGCATGTCTTGCAGTAACGAGGCACGCCTACGACTCGACTCACATCGAGATATTACTATAAGAACTCCTTTATCAGCATTGTAGCTTATATAACCAGCATCTATTGCTTTTTGAAACTCTTTGTGGGCATTTTCTATCTTGGCACTACACAAATAATTTAATTTAACATTATTTTTAAATATACACAAAAAAATGATTGCCATTTATCATAGACATATACATATGGATTAAATAATTATAATTGTGTATTTTAATTATGCACCTTATTTTAATGAATGTTTAAAATTGTAGCCAAATTAAGTTTTTAATATTGACATTAACTTACTATTCACGAACATCCTCAGGAACTTCTATTTCAAATTTATTGAACATATTTTTGTCAATAGGAGGATTGCTGTTTTTAGCCCTAAGACGGTCAATGCTAACTATTTCTGTATAGGTTGTTTCCCAACCTACATATTCAAGTACATAGAAGTCACCCTTCATCATCTAAAACAAAATTATAGTAAGAATAAAAAAGTAAATTGTTTTATTTGTTTAACTTAAAAGAACATCTTATAGATATTTGAATGACCTGTTTTTGTGATAAATGTTGTTCATTTTAAAATTGTCAAGAACTACTTGAAAGCTGACCATCAAAATGTAACAAAAGTTTTTTTGTACATGGTAATTCACAAAACATATTAAAATATTCTAGAGCTTTAGTTTAATAGGTTATCAAATGGCATTCATACATACATATAGTCGCGCCTTTTCCATAGAGGTAGACAGAGACCACTTCCTACCACTTGCTACGGTTCTTACACACATCTTTTGCTTCCTCTACTTTCATCAGTGCTTTCATACATGCTCGTCAGTTGTTGGTACTCTTGACCTGGCCTTTCTTTAAAACAATGTTGACCTGATCAAGATATGTTTGCCGAGGTCGACCTATATTGACTTGCACATTCACACTCGCCTTATAAATTTGTTTTGTCAATCTTCCTTCATGTATCCCTTCTACGTGCCCAAACCACATAAGCATTCCTTTATCTTTCTTTGTAACCACAACTTTTACACCACAGCGTTCCCTTATCTCACTATTCTTTACTTTATCCAACCGAGTCACTCCGGCTATACTTCTTAGGCTACTCATCTCTGTAACATTAATCCTATTTTCATGCTTTTTCTGCCAAACCCAACATTTGCTACCATACATAAGTGTAGGAACCAACACTCCTCTATGCACAGCCAGATGTGCCTGTCTTTTTTGACACTTTCTGGCTGTTCATAAAGCTATTGAAACAATTTTTAATAATTAATATGCTATTTTATGAAAAATAAATATAACACTACAATTACTTTAAATAAAAGTGTACCTTGGTCAAAATTTTATGAAACAAATAAGACATTTACTGTATTACATTATCACCATATTTGTGCCAATTTCAATGGACACCCTTTTTTGTCAAATATCATTGTTTACTAAAGTTTATACTATTTTAAATACCCATTTACTAATAAGTCAATTAGCAGCCACCTTTACTTTTGTTGAATACTAAATGAATAAGTATAACTAATTTTCTGAATCCAAAATATTACATGAAATGTTGACACTATACAAATTATATAAATTTACTTTTTTATACTGCACATCCAGATGCTTACACATAGCTGCATACATACATACATATAGCCACACCTTTTTCCCATATAGGTAGGCAGAGACCACTTCCTTCCACTTGCTACGGTTCTTACACACATCTTTTGCTTCCTCTACTTTTATCAGTGCTTTCATACATGCTTGTCGGTTGTTGGTACTCTTGACCTGGCCTTTCTTCAAAACAATGTTGATCTGATCAAGATATGTTCGCCGAGGTCGACCTCTACTGACTTGTCCACTCACACTCGCCTTATAAAATTTGTTTCCTTAATCTTCCTTCATCCATCCTTTCTACGTGACCAAACCATCTAAGTATAATAATAGCTGCATAATAAGCAGTAAATAACAATGAGTATTATAAGTTATTAATATTCAGTTAATATTAATAAACTGTAATAGGTAATTAACTTGCAACATTTTTTAACAAACAACTCAGTTAAACAACATCTCAAAAAAATTAATAATTATGCAGTTATCAAAAATAATAATTTTTGTGCAGGAAAAATTAAAATTAAATTTAACTTAATTTGCCAGATAATGTGTGACTTGGTAGATAAAAAAAGAACCTCTTAAGAACTCAGAATTTTAGTGTGTTCAGAAAAATGATCATGTGTGGTTTAACTAATATACCAATCAAACTTGGTACTTACCTTTAATCAAGAAAAAGGCATAGAATAATTTTTCAGGAAAATAATGAATTTCAGATTAATAACTTTTTAAATTATTAGGATAATAAAAACAGGGATAAAAAATTTCTACAAAAATTTTGATATTGGACAAGTTTAAAAATTAATATTAGCGCACATGCCAGACAATAGAGGCTGTAATTTGAACAGTTCAAATGCTTTCACCTAAAGAAAAATGTGAATTTGTTTAAGAACAAATCTAATCTTTCCCTCCTGCAAACTTTTTATTTTGAATTTTTGTTGTGGTCTATTACTAGCATTATTTAAAAAGTGCCAGCATGCACATTTTTTTTTGCAAACTGTGAAGGACAATTAGAAAACACCAGAATATTTTATACAAACTGCCACCATGACAGAGGAAAAAAGACTGCTTTAAATGCCATGAGTAAAAGACTAAAACAGCTAAATGGAATCAATACAGATCACCACCTAGCTAATGAACCTATTCTATGAAAAGAATAAAGAATATGTACACCATCTCTTGATGGAGTGTCATAAAAAATATAAGATCTACCTATAAAGATCTTAAAAATAATGATTAGATCACTGATTTCATACTTTAAAGGGCTCACATTAAACCCAGAAATAATCTAAATAATCCATTGGAATATACAAAATACTTAAAGGTCGGGGTGCTCAAAAGAAACTCATAGGCCCTACCTTACTATTAAATAATCATAAAAAAGCATGTTTTATTCCAAAACATTTTATAGCCTAAAAAAGTGTCATTAATTGTTTAATACCCTACAGAAAGTTGAGATAGGTTTCATCACAATATGTATATGAAATTAATACAAAAAGTTTCATTGATAAAATTCACAATTTTCAAATTTGCATATTAATGTAACTTAAAATAGTTCATTTCATTTATATGTTGAAATTTTTTTGAAAATCATCTTTAAAACCAAAATTTTCTTCAAAATATCTTTCAATATGTTTATAACTTAAATTGTAAAGGGGTGAGATCTATCACATATAAACATAAATAAAGGAATAAATTTGAGAAAATTATAAATGGTGTACTTGGTTTCCAGTGACAACCACTAGATTGTTAAATATTGAATTTCTATTGAATTACTCTAATTTAAAGTTATTTTAGTATAGGATAATCAGCTACTGCTACCACTACTGTTTTTGGTTTACGATAATAAATAAAAATAAATAAAAAACTCAATGCAATGTAATAATTAAATTGTCATATTGTAAAATTAAGGATAGGTTTCAATAAAGAAAATGTTTAAAAATTCCAATTCCAAGATAAATCTAGGTAAACTGCTGCAATTACTACTTTAATTACAGCACAAACTAATTTTTTTTTAATTAGGTATTTACCTTTATTCTAGATTTCCACCATCCATAGGCTTCTTGATTATTTGACCTAGAATATACCTCTACTTCCATATTTTCTGTAAATTCTACTTTAGGGTCTGATTTAGGAGGTAATTTAACTTGTGAATAAGGGAACTTAGAATCTGGCTGCCATCTATGAAAAAATATTAAAATAATTCATTATCATAAAAGCATATTTTAGTGTTACTTACTCATCTTCAAAATGTATAAGAACCTCATCGTCGAAAATGTCTATAACGAAGCCCTGAAACAGAAAATAAAAATATTTGAATACTGAATGGTTCAGTAATATGATACTTCCTGAACCTAACCTTTTAAATACTGATTTACGGAATCAACAGACAAGATCGATGTATCAGATAAAAGTACATAACAAACTAAGGCTTAAAACTTATTTTCTTAACATTATTAAGACACATGGTGAACTCACGCCCTGTCAAATGGTCATGGCGTCAAAAGAACCGCGTATAGTGAATCACATTTTCCAAAAATTCCAAAGAAGTACAACTAGTAATCATGACCCATTACCAAAAATAACTAACTAATATTTAACAAATCTTTTTAATTGATTTTAAGCAAAAAAATAAAGCTAATAAACCCTTACAAACCTTATAAAGAGCGCCGTTTTCGCCGCATACTTCCACAGCTAAGTCCTCCATGTTGATTTGGTTCTTGGAAGAGAAAACAACCTTGAGCGGAGAGCGTAATTGAGGTTTGCTGTAGTTCTGAGGTAAATATAAAAATATTAAGGTGGGTTTAAGACGTGTATCTTCAGAGTGACAACTTAATTTTTAATTTCTTTCGGATCAACTTTTGTTACCAACCAAGAGCTCTGATTGGCTACAAGTAATTATGTATGTCATAAACAATTTACGTAAGTGATGGTGTTTATTGGTGAATCTGGAATTCAATTTCGGTTTTGCATATGGAAAAAAAAATTGGTTGTCTGTAAAGTCGGTTTACGGACGATAATTTTACGTGATAACGTCATAAGAAAACATTGATGAAAAATTGCATACTTTTATGAATTGAATTGAATTATCACTGAATTATCATTATTTTGTATAATACAAAAGAGTTAATTGAAAATTACAATTTTATTGATAAATTAACATTTATTTGCACTTGTTAATTCAAATAACGCATCGGCCGATGGAGTGAATGAGAGATAGATGCGTCACAAGCTGAACGCTTAGGCCGATCGTGACTCTATCGCTTGTTCCACGCTCTCTCTTGCACGCTCGGCTCAGGCGGAACGTGACAATGAGTCATGCTTTTTCGTGCGTGCAGCAGGCGTTCATCGATTTATAAAACGTTATGTCAAAAAATAGATATACTTTACTTATCAAGCAGTAAAACCTTTTTATTACCAAAACAAAAAATGAGGCTTTTTAAAAAACAAAATTTCACTCCGTGGTGTACACATTGGATGATTAGTTATTAAGTTGGTAACATTATTATTGTCACAATACTCAGAGATAACCATAGATATGTATTATATATTCTTACGCTAGTTGTCAATCCCCTCTATATTCATGACGAGAAACTGTTGTAAATTGTATTTATTTTTGGAATGCGCATGCTCTTGTCTAGCGCAACGTTGACAAATATCAAAACTTTTCATCAATGCGGTTGAGGTTATGCAAAAGATTGCTAACATTATTGTGGAAAGTATTCGAAATCGTGTTATATTTCGTAAACAGTGCAACAGTGCTTTAAGTCTGTATTGTCAGACTTGAAAGCACCAGAGACGGTTTTGGTCAATATTCCTTTGAGGTTTTATTTGGTTTATTACTTTGTATGGATCTTTGAAAGTTTCTTTCTTATTATATTGTATAGTACATATCTATTCTTGCTTCTCTGATATGGTTCATTGTAAGTAATTTCAAGAACCTATCGAATTTTTTTCTCAAGGAAAATACAAATATCTATAATAGTTTATGATGGCGTTATCAAACAACCCCTATCTTTTTTATTTAATAATTTAAAATTTTATGCATCTGCAGAAGATTAATTGATTTGAGGGATTTAACAACAAATCCTGAAATATGTGTAACCACAGTTTCCCTTATGGTACTCAAAAAGAAAGGTATATAGCTTATTAAATAATAGAATTTTCCATCTTCAATTAACATAAATATCATCCAGCAAAGTACCTTCTACTAGTTTTTCGTAGTTAAAAAATGATTAAAAGATCTGCCGAATACTATGACACAAGATCGGCTTCCAGCTTTTGCCATTATTTCAATTGAAAATGTCGTAGCTCATTCGTTTATAATGATAAATAGATGATTTGTTATCTTTGTGTTTATTAATTTCCAATAAAACTATTTTGAAACTCTAAATTTACTTATTTATTACTTCGCATTTCTCGTCAAGCATCATCATTAAAACTATTACTCCACAAAGACAAGGGCCTCATAAAGATCTATACCCGTCTGTATATCAGTATTATTATGGGGTCTATGAAATAACCACATCAAATCAAAATCAATCATGGTGACCTACTTTTGTAGTAATTAATATGTAGGAATGTTTCATTGCCATTTTTTCATTTGAATTGTTCACAAAAAATCAAGAATTCTTCTGTTATTGTCATTGAACAATGTATACTTTTAATTTTTAACACTACAAACTTTTCCTTCTCATTAATACAATAAATATCTATTACCTATGATGATCGAATAAATTAAAAAAGTAAAATTTTCAACTGGTATTTTTTTATCAATATTTTTTCCCAAGTCTCATCCAACACATTTACTACTTGGAGATACAAATCAACAACTATAAAAGTCATATTGTAAGGCTATAATAAAGTTCTAGCGAATTATATCAATCAGGAAAAACTACTAATGAGCTTTGTCGAAAAAATACAGATGTAATTAACTTTTTATAGGTGTGTGTACTAATTTCTAAATATCACTGAAACCAACCCTGTTGCATATGCAGCTAGTACCGATCATGCCACAACGCTTTCATTTCATTGGATTGGCATTCTAGAGTTTACATAAATATTAATGGGCAAATTTTTTAAAAATACTTACAGTATATGAGTAAAATATAAATTAACATTCAGAAAATGAAATATTTAGACAGTACTTAATTTGAAAAGTCAATATAAAGTTATTTCATGGAAGATGTAGGTATAAAGTTATTGCTAAAATATTGAGTATATGGTTTTTCTTACCCAATTTTATTTCAATATCCAAAATATTGGAATAAATTGTTTAAATTTTAAAGATTAGTTTTTTTATTCATTGATTTTTTCATTTTTTTTGTAAACCATTTCTAAAAAAGGTTTTTTAAATAAATTATTTTCTTTAGTTAAAATTGAAATATTAGTGAAATCAATTGAATGTCCTGTACTATTGCATGTTGTGATAAAGCGCAAGCGTTTGGTCTTTTGTGAGAACAATTCTTGATTTTAAATTTCTTGATATTTCACCAATATAGTTTTTATTTGTCCATTATTTTACCATGTTTTTTGTAGAGTAACTAATGAAGAAATAAAAATAATTTCGAAAGCTTTTACAAAAAAGTAAAAAAAGAGTTTCAACAAAAAAATTTTTACATTTATAATTGTATTCAGCTACAAAAAGAATTGTTACATAAATATGTAACATATATATATATATATATATATATATATATATATATATATATATATATATATATATATATATATATATATATATATAGTAAAATAAATTGACCTTTACCCTGACGTCACTAACAATGAACAGTAGTAAACACAAACTTCATATACCTCATCCTTTTCTACTGACAGAAGAAACACATCATACAATATGTACACATGTCTTTCAAGCAATGACATACGTTTTTTTGTGTCTCTAATTATGACCTTTAAATGTTGAAAAGAAATAGCGCCAATAACGATTAACAGTTGTATGCATAAGAATTTATTTTGACCTCTTATGACAACTGTCACTATTTTGATACATCGAGTTTTGTTCAAAGCGTTTTATAATTTGCATTCAGAACAATTCTATAAAATCGCTTTTTTCAAAACCTCTAATTTGTTAATTTGATTTTACGGTGAGTACAAAATTCCCTGTTTTGCATTTAATAAATAGATACATGCATGTAAACACTTATAGCCTTCTATAAAAAGGTTTATAAAGGTAGTGGTGTCTACATACATTCATCTTTCTTAATTCTTACAGATTGAAAATTGGTTATGTTTGTAAGCAAATTAAAAGTTATTTGTGATATTGACGTGGAATCACTATTAACGTAGGTAACAGTTCCTCTTCAGAGTCTGACGATGATTTCTAAAATATTTAATGTATATTGTATTGTAAATTTCGGAATGTTAATAAATGTATAGTGTACATTAAATACCTTCATTACCAATGATTTGATATTTTTTATTATGCTAGCCAATTGTTTTTGTTTGCCCTAAATTATGTGCTGTTTTTAATTTAAATAAATTTATTCAAATGAAAAATTCATAAAAATTGTAAACGTATATTGAGAAAATTAGTCTGGGCATCAATACTTTATTCAAATAAAGTATAAATTGAAACACAGATTGATGAAACAGATGTATAAGGCGAGTGTGAATGGACAAGTCGGTAGAGTTCGGCATCGGCGATCATATGCAGATTGACATTGTTTTGAAGAAAGACCAGAGGTCAAGAGAATCAACAACCGACGAGCATGTATAAAAGCACTGATGAAAGTAGATGAAGCAAAAGATGTGTGTAAGAACCGTAGCAAGTGGAAGGAAGTGGTCCGTGCCTACCTCTATGGGAAAAAGGCTATTATGTATGTATGCAACACAATTAAAGTCTATTTTTTCATTTTGTGTAAAATAGAAAAATTTTAAAAACGTCTTTTTTAATAAGACAATTATTAATTTTGATTATTGATGATGGACAAATAAATGTAATTTTAAAATTAAAGTAAAAAATATGAATTTAGAATAAACATTGAAAATTTCTAATCTTAAAAAGAAGAATGTACGGAATAACATTTAAAAAAAAATTAAACATTATTTAACTTATAAATAAATTAAGGTAGTATAGCTACAAATTCAGCAAGAAAATTTTGCACAATGCCCACGCAGTAAGACATCTGAAAAATTGGCCAATATTCCTTAGAACTAAATTATTTTGGTAAGCGTTTTAAATCACGTGTAGAAACAGCTTAAAGACAGGAGTCGGTAAAATAGAGGTTTCGAACTTAAATTTTTTGACATGTCAAACATTTTTGTTGACAAGTACAAGATAAAAGTATTAAATTTTATCAAAATTTTAGTGATATACATATACCCACATGAAATGTTGGCCAATTAAACTATATAAGAAATTTGAAATGTACATTCAAGCTTATAATAATGTCTAGTGATACCGACTCTGATGAATTTTACGATGCGGAAGATAATTCTCCTAGTAGTACAAGGTACATCATTCAAACAATTTTATTAAAAATATTAGGTAAAAACTTACATTCAGTGCTGCACGCATAGAATCCGTTTCTTAGATTGGAAATAAATTAAAATAGTTTTTGACTTTACTTTATTTACTTGACAGCAGATAAACAAAATAAATATTTGACAAGCCTTTCTTGATTATTTGGATTTTGTAGACTTATTCACCAATAGGAAATAATTTATATTGGTATATGTTTATAAACAGCACAATTGAAATATTTAATTAAAAATTTCGTATTTAACAAATTTTAGTAATGTTCAATGTATTGATGTTTTAAATTAAAATAGTATTGATATTATAATAAAATATTATCATCTTATATATTTGATAGGTATCAAATTAAGACTTCAAAAACTGTTTAATTATGTTTAATTAATGCATTAGATTTTGGAATTCTTTATTTGCAGTTAATATCTATAAAAAATACAGTAATAAAATTAGGAGTTAATAGAATTTCCATAAAAAATTGGAAAACAAGACACATTAAATTTGAACAATGTAAAAATTCCTAAAAACAGAAAATACTAATGATGGTATTAATCTGTAAAGTAATACAATGTGTCTTAAAAATAACAATAGACTTCAGTAGATTAATTAGGCTGTTACAAGCCAAAATAATGACAAATAAGGTTATATATAAAAAATAATTAAATCAATGAGAGAATTAAATGGATCTAGAAATTATTAATAAATAGTAAAATAAGATATGAATAACTAATATTTTATATGAACATACTATGAAAGTTAAGCATTAGTACATTAGACTACCTTGGATGACTTACATAAATGTTAGTGTTTATTGGCAGGTTATAATAGATAAAGATAACAACCTAAAAATTAATTATAAAATTTAGAATAACTAAGTAGCTTTTGGGTGAACTCAAAGTGCTTAAAATTGTATGATAAAAGGATACTTACTATATATATATATATATATATATATATATATATATATATATATATATATATATATATATATATATATATATATATACTTAGACTTACAGCTTTAATTAACCCAGCCCCTAAGAAACTTGGTGTAATTTAATTAGATTTGTAATGGAATTTAACTAGAAACAATACCCTCTTTGAGCAGCTGCTGGTGTATCAACCTCGAGTTCAAGAATTTTACTCCATATAATGTTACTCATATAAAAAGAAGATATTCAGTTGATCTTTGGTAATCAACAATAAAATTTATTAGTTTAAAAAAAATTTGATAAAGTCTCCAGTTGAACTACTTAAAAAAAAATAATAAATGTTGGATATTTTTATGGAACTAAAAAAAGAGTATAAATTAGAGTTAACTGTAAAGTCAGTATAATTTGAATCACTACAAATTTTTTAGACATTATTGAAGAGTTAGAGGAATAAAGTTTTATAAAGATTATTTTTTATGTTTAATATATTCCAAAAGGTGTTTAACCCATTAACACGCAAATTAAATATTTTATTGATTTATATGAACTGTGTCGCATACTCTAGAGAAAATAGTTCAAGAATCACTTTACTTTAGTTAATTGTTTTTATTTAATGTATAGTTTAAAAAAAAAAAATGGTGTTGCCATATGGCAACTCTACTCGCTTGAACTAACTAAATTAAAAAAAAAAAACAGTAATAGAAAATGGCTTTTATTTTATTAAGACAACAAAAATGTGAATATTACTTGATTAGAATAGTAACTAACAATATTTACACATACTTAAGCACAATTATGACATTAACGAACATGAAAACTTTGAAAACTAGCACAGGGCTATTTTACATTTTGAACACATTGTTCTTACAATGGATTTGCAAGTACGTTTGGCACATCTTCGTTTTTATTGTCTTCCATTCGGCTTACCAAATCTGATTTCATTTGATATGCAACTGTCTTTTGAAGCAGTGCACAATGTAGCTGGTCTTTCAGCTCCTTTACTTGCAGTACTATACCTTGCTAGATACGCATCAGCAATTTCTCTCTTGAAGTCTAATTGAGATATTTTCTGATTTTTACTTTTATTAAATAAGATCCAACTGTTCTGTAGGGCAACATCCAACAACCAAGTAACAATCGGCTAATACCATTTCTTTTCCTGAACACCAATCCGGTAGCAAGCAACTTTTTCATCCATTTGATCAGTTCCTCCCATGTACTTATTGTATTGAGCAATTACCTGTGGCCTGGGAATATGTATGTGTCTTATCTTTTTTCGAATACCGTTTCACCTGACTTACTTTTCGAGTGTCACATGACCATGATAGTATAGTTACAACCGCATTATCCATCCAGCATAAGTACAGTAATCCATCGTTTTTCTCGACAGCTTTCTCATAGTAACCTCGTTCTTTACCTAAAAATATCTTTTTACTGGTAATGGGGCAGTTTTTAGGTATTCGATTGTGTCTTATTGTTCCACTTGCAGAGTAGCCCAGAAATTTAAGATATGAAAACAAATTAGGTCCAGAAAATAAATTGAACATGTAAATGTGGTATCTTAAATTACTTTTACTGTTTGGAAGTTCCTCCAATAAAACTAAAAGAGGAGAGCTAGCTTTCCCAAATAATAGTTCATAGTCGGTATTAGATTTGGGAGACTTTCCCTGATAAAGATCAAAATTAATCAAGTATCCATCTTTCCCATTTAAACACCACATTTTGTAGCCGAATCTGATAGGTTTCCCCCGAATAAATTACTTACAGTTATGTCTACCAAAATACCTAATCATGCTTTCATCATACGAAAGATGTTGCTCGGGTTGGAAGTTTCGGATACAGCGTTCTTTCAGCAATTCCATCAGGGGACGTATTTTCCAAGCTTCGTCTTGTTGATTTATTCTAGTATTATCTTCTAAATGAATAAATCTGCAGATTTGCAAAAATCTGCCTTGTCACATAGATTCAGAGATAGCACAATTTTTTAAATCATTACTAGAACTCCAATACTGTCTCTTGAAGGTAAGTTGTTATAACCAGTAACATATAAAATACTGATAAAACATCTAATTTCGTCCGGTGTTATACCAGGATCAGCGCAGTTTAGAAATATGCATTGTGGTAGCAGCTGGTTTTTTTCCTTCTTCTGCTTTTGTTTCTTGAAAATCCATTTTCTTTTACCTTCTCACTGTATAGAATCTACTACTGCTTCTATATCTGCAGGTTCATTATTGTCCATACCAATTCGTTCATTATTGCCTTATTTTAGCAGTGGATACCAACTGACGAGATGTCAAGTTATCAATGATTCTGTAAATGGCGTAAATCAATAAACGCTAAACAAAAATTAAAACTATATCTTACCCACTTTCCTCATCTCCGGAATCCTCATCTGTTTCAATATTTGTATCTGTAGGTGTGACAAAAATATCTCCGTCGAGATCATCATTTTCAATCATATCTAGCACTTCTGCAAGCAAAAAACCTCTCCTAGAAAAATAATCGAAGAGTAGGTATGTAAACACGTAGCGTTGCCATATGGCAACACTACTGTTACTAAGCGCACAGTAATCACAAAACACAAAAATATAGTAAAATTCTTATATGTACAACTCCATTGAACTACCTGCTGCAGCTCTTTAAAAAATTTACGTTAAAAGTCTCATAAATATGCCTTAGGCCTTAGGTTATGCTTACTCGAATCGTATGTCCATATTTTTCGTCATACGTCCTACCAGTTTCAAAATTGACCAAACTACTCCAATAACCAATAGATACTTATTATATTATTCATTACATCTTCTAGTGACAATCAAGTCTCAACTTGCAAGTGTCCCCCCTCTACCTGAACAAATTCCCACTTTTTATGATTTATTTTATGATATTGTGTTTGCTTTTGCCATATAGCAACACTACGCGTTAATGTGTTGATCAAGCTTGAGATTTATATTTATGTAATGATTTTGCATTAATTGTTTTTGCTAGAAAATTGTTGTACCTAGTTGATTTTGAAATTTTAGAACTTTTAGTTTGAATTTCCTGTGTATACTTTTGTAGGTACATTCACAAAAAGCAATGCCTAAACACTACTGTGGTTGTGTAAATGTAAAGATTACTAGCTTCTTGTTACAGGTTTTGAATAATTTCAGCCTTCAATTATTGGTATTACACTTTTTCTTGTAAGATCACTGATATTCTAAATTATTGTAACAATATTTACTCTTGGGTTCCATGAATTTAAACAGTAAAATAACTAAACAATTTATTTTAATATTTTTAAACAATAAATTCTTATTTGACATATCACTTAGATATTCAAAAACTCTATACAATCTTTTTATAACGCTTTATAATAAATTTCTTAATTTACTTCAAACTAAATTTTAAACATAAAACTACGACCTCCAGAGTTCTTATATAAATCTAAATCAATTATTCTCAAAATTTACTGGATAAAACCATATTTCTTTCACATATGGTAACAAAGATTCGTCGCCTGCACTAATAAATCATCCACTAAAAAGGGTCGGGTCGTTTTGATGCCGCCAAAAGGGAAACGCGTCTTTGTGTGGGCGATTCACTGCCTAGTACATGAGATAACCATATTTATTCAGCTATTTAGTATTGTATTATTCATTTATTTTCTAATTATTTGGTTGGAGTTAAGATGATTTATTAAAGGAAGAGATCTGTCAAAGGTCCACACTTAATTCCCAAAGAAGCAGATGTCAAGTGCCGATTTAAACCGAATTGGTTACTACCTATAGTGTCCTATAGCCACACCTTTACTTCTTCGACATGATTACGTATTTCCGCTTACGAATATACGCGCAAACTTCTTTGTTTATTTTCAAGCTGGGTTATTCGGCAACCGTCGTGTAAGAAATAATAAAAACGTATTCTACTCAAAAACTATATTTATCGTAAAGCGTATTCAAACTATCTCTCGATAACAAAAATGCGTCTATTTATTGTCGTCCCTTCATCAAGACTGCCGCCAGCCTCCTTCTTGTCCCTTTCTCCAGATACCTGGCCTCCAGATGTGTTCGTGCTCTCGTCGACTACAGGGGCGAATCCAAATATATCTTACAGTCGTGTTTTTTTGACGTTTTATGCTACTCCCGCTGAACTAAGTAACTAACTGGAAGTGGTCCCTAACAATAATAATTCATCTCCACCTCCAAGAAATTTAAAGTAGACCTTAGCTTAATAAATTTAATATATTTACTCTTAAAATTTTTTTAATGTACTTAGCTGATAAGATTATATTTAAAAGATAATTTTTATCTAAAGTGATAATTAATTAATACAGTTCTTTTTAATTATTTGTCATGCAACAATAACTTAACTGCCGAGCTTGCATAGTTAGACTTGAATTTTTAAAGAACGAGACATTACAACGGTCCCCACCATATTCCCAAAGTCAGCAAATGTGCAGTGCCGTTTCATACCGAATTAGGTACCAGTGGCGTATCGTAAATATTTTGTAAACAGTTACCAAATATTTATGTAGCAGAAAATGTATTAAAATTAAAAGTAAATAAAAAAATATATAGTTGATAGTTTCGAGATCATTAGAGGTTGCTATTTCGCCAGTGACAGAATAAAAAATTACTCTCTTATTTTAAACGCTTTAATCTTACATTATAACTTTCATTAATACATCTCTTTTGTTTCCGTAAAATAGTTCTTATTTTTCAGTCTACTTTGAAATTTTGTATTTAAAAAAAAATATAAAATACAACAGCAACAAAAAAGAACCGCACACCCTCGCACTCATACAACTACTAAAACAAAACCACACCTATAACCTCCTACATGATTATATATTCCCACTTAAAAATTTCGCGTACACTTCTTTGTTTACCTTCAAGCAGAGTTATCCGGAAATCGTCGAGTGTTTTTGAGGTTTCATCCTACTCCGGCTGATTTAACCGGAAGTGGTCCCTAGCAAGATTAATTCAAGCCATTGACAGCAAAATTTTTCCCCATCAGCAGGGATTCTCTCTCTTCTCTGCCCATCAGTAAAAATTCTTTTCTTCAATTAATTTTTATTCTATTAAATTGGATTGTTTTTTGGATATCCATTTAAATATATTCAATACATTTTACAAATTCATACAAACAAACTTGTATAGTTTTTGTTAAAAAGAATTGTTTGTAAAGATTTAAATTCTTTAATTATAAATTGAAACTAATATTTAATAAAAAATTGTCATGAATGAAGTTTCTTATGTTAATCAATAAAAAAACCTAATGGTTTTTGTCAAAATTTTTCATTGAATTTTAGGAAAAGTAGGAAAGTTTCAAAAGATAGCAACGTGACAAAGAGAGCTAGTTCCGAACCAAACATATCAGGCCTTAATGAAGAAAAAGAAGTGGGACCTAATAATGGTGCTCATGATAATTTTAAACATTTAACAGACGACAGAACAAAAGAACTTTTGGTTGGTGGTAGAAAAAAATTTAAAGAACTTCGTCAAAGGCTTCAACACGATGACGAAGATTATCAAACAGGAAATATTACTCCGCCTAATAGTCAAAACTCTTCTGTTGAGGGAGTTTTTGCTGGTTCAAGTAGAGCTACTCATCCTTTCCGCATAATTGAACAAGATACTGTAAGTTTGCAAAGTCTAAATTCTTTAGGCAGGATTGGAAGAATACTAGGAGGTGTTCCTGAAAGTGGTAAGTGTGATGAAAAATAATTTTAAATAATTTAGCCTCATAAAATATTAAGAAAACATACTAATTTTTTTTTAAATTTAAGTAAAGTGATATTTAAATATAACAAGAAGTCATACAAATCTTTGTTACAAGCTTTATTTATTTTAAAATATCTTTAATTTTTTTAGATCCGGGAAAGAAAACACCATCTGTATCAGCTTTATCATCTAGTTCTTTGGATTCAGAATCAACACAAAGTTCCAACAAACAATATTCTTTATATCCTAGTACAGTAACTTTATCTCCAGGTGAGAAATCAATCATCATTATTTTATAAAAATAAGTTAAGAAATTAGAATTTTATTCTTTTTATTAACTAAATTTATTTTTTATCAGTAAATCTGTTATTGAATTTGCTGTTTGTGAGGGGGACTTATACAAATTTATTTATTAGCGAATTATGCTGATGGTGGGGTAAAGTAAAAAACAAGCAAATTATCCTAATTTACTAGCAGCTAGAGTGCATAAAAAAATGTGTGATATGTTGGTTTAATTTGTTAAATTTGAAGTGTGGTTATAATTTTATTTTTTCGCGTTTTAAGAAACTCTTAAGAATTTTGTTTCGTATTTTTTATAATTAGTTGTAATTGGGAATATTTACAGATAAAGATTTTTGTGAACGACAACATGATAGTATTAGCAACAATACTATCGAACCAAAGCTAAGGCAGTTTGTAGTAGTATTTGTAGTGTATTGTGTATTACGTCAATGACAAAAAAATGATACCAAATATATTACATAATAATTTCACAATTTCCAATTTTATTTAATAATTTAAAAACTACAGATTTATTATAATTCAATGTGTGAAATAATAACTTGGTATAAAAGCATAGACCTATTATCAAGAGGAGACAGAACTATTAACTTTTAAACACGATCATACATCCCCACTTTCTGGTCGAAAAAGAACCGATCACGGTCAATCAATACTAAAACTATATTGTTTCAGAATGAATACATTTTTTTTTCAAAATGCTTTTAGTTTCAAAATTCGTAAATTTAAGATGTGTAAAGGAACTATTCTCACTTGTTTCTTCCACGCATGCACAATTTACTTTATTTTACAACCAACACTCTTATTTTTCGATAGTTCCAAGATCTTTGCTACCGTTCTTCATAGAAGCTGTGAAATAATACAATACAAATGATTTAATTTCATCCCATTTAGTCTTCAACTTCAGGACTTTTCCATGAAATAGTTTTTTTAGCGGAATATTAATGTATGCCTACCTTTATGGATACACTGTATTTTTCAATTTTAATACAGGTATCTACTTACCAAAGTGCATATTAAAATATAACATTCATTTCATATTTTTTTCAATCCAATGAATTATAAAATTATGTGAAACTCTACTCCGTTATTTTACTTTATCTATAAATAATCATTTTTATCTCAATTTACTAATTATTCATGTTCTTCTTTCAACTTCTTTCAATTTATTATGACCTGTAGACACATTTGCATTTGCATTTATTATTATTATATGATTTTTGTTATTATATTCTTGAAAAAAAGTGGTCATCTGTGATATTTTATTTTCTCTGAATATAACCAAAATAATCTTTTTCCAATAAAAGTACTGGATAATGGATGATGGTATTTTTTTAAAACTGTTTAATCCTCTGGAGAAACATGTTTGAAGTTCAAATGTTGACGTTTTGTATTTGAAATTGATGTTATGGAAGTTTGATAATTTCATGACATCCCTACCATCAAAAGAGGGGAATGGTGGTAACGTTGAGGTTGATGGCAGTGAGAGCATTAAAATCTTGAGCATATGAAGATAAATTGGCTTGTTCAATATGGATTTTATGATTCGTTTGTAATTTTGTAGGACTCGTCTGCCCGTCTCGAATTACATACTCGCCATAAAAGTGACACTTCAATTTGATAAAAAACTGAGTATCACCTATTCATAAATATATTCTCATAAAAAACTAAGTATTACCTGATAGATATATTCTCATTTTGAACAAACAGCACGCCACTGATGACAGGCGAGGCCATAAGTCCAAATAATGTTACAGCGTTGCCAGCATGAGAACGGGACAAAGATAATTGGTATTCTTTGTCATACTCATGGCCACTCTCATGTAATCATTGCGATAAAACAGAGTTTTATGAATGGGATGTTGCGTCTCCTCTGGATAATAGGTCTATGTATAAAAGGGGTATGGAACGTAAACACACGTAAAAATACCAAAGAAATAAAAAATTTATCACATACAAATTAACAAAAAAAAACATTCCAAATTCTTGAACTTAAGTAAACATTTTAAAAACTCAACCATTAAAATAATTCTAAAAAACTAAAATAAAATTCTAAAAATGAAATTAATTTTGAAAAACGAAACAGATAAATAGAGATATTTAAAAAGATTAAATTGTGCATTAAATATTAATTAATAATAACCATAATCAAGAGAATCATTCATCTGCAAAACTTATGTAGAAGTTCCTCAGTGAGTTGGCTGAATTAAAGGAGGTCGATTTTATATTAGATAAACTTGTTGTTATCGGACAATATATCTTTTTCATAGGACAATTTATCATACGATAATTCTTCTGAGTTTTCGCCAATCTTCTGTATTTACTGTAAAAATACACGCCGGCACTGGTCTTCTTCTTCATCTAGTATATGTTCTTTTTTATCTAACTCAGTTTCAACACGTTACCACTTCTCTACAGTTTTTTCGTTAAATTTTTCAATAGTAATTAATTTCTATGGGTAACGGTCATGCGCAATAGATAAATCAGGTCCTCCGTGGATGGATGGTTTATGGGACGATCCGTTTATTTATCTATTTCAACCAAACTACTTGGGATCGTTCGTGAACCAATTTCTAAACGGAATCTACATTGTGAACGAGATTTTATAGTACTATTTTAGGTACACGAAGTTAACGCATGCGCATAAATTCAATTCAAATAATCACAAATACCATGCAAAAGCTGCAGGTTGGAACAAACCATTCTAGTAGGCATACGCTATGCCAGATACAAAACTAAATCTGTATATTAGATACTATTACTATTGGACTAAAAATTAATATCCATTTCCATGTAGCGCATAGATGGATGAATCTGGTAGGTATTATTCTGTTAATATTAGCTGTTTTACCCGGCGTTGCTTGGGGTTTATGGATGCGGTAGCTTTCTCCATCGTATCTACGATTCTAGAATGTTCGACCAAATTCGAGACATTTCCAGAACATTCTACGAATTTCTAGAACTTTTAAAATTTTTTTAGAACTTTAAACTTCAATTATGTTTGAGATATCGCTTCAATACAGGGTGGCCAACCGAAAACGAAACAGAGCCATTTACAGGAAACTCGTCAACATTTTATAAAAACGCTCAGACCCGTCGATTTTTGATTAAAGGGGGACACTCTTTTCCGGTATTTTTGACTCCACTACTTTCAACCCCAAGCGTGGGTAAGAATTACCCCAAAATTTTTAAATGGCATTAGGGGTCGAATAAGATGTCTTTTGAAAGCTTGATAATTATCTTTACAATAGTTTTTAAATTTTACATTTCCTCGCAATACTTCGGACATAATTGGAAATATTACTATAAGGACGAACTCAGCGACCCTAAAGACTATGAATTCGACACTGATATCGACCGTTTTTGATAATTTTATATTTCATCCACTCACCAGCCCTTCCCACCCCCTTCGCAGGAGTTCGGGAGGTGCGTCACCTCTTCAGTATTTGTTGCCAGATAGTTAGGTGTTCCAGGCGGGAGGGTAGGTGGAACCATCGCATCATCTCCAACCTCAGCGAGTGGACAGGTAGAAAGCACGCCTGTCCCAGGCGCTCATCGGGCATGGCTGCTTCCGCAGCTACTTTTACCGCGTTCACGTCAAAGCGCGGTGTACGCAGAGCATGTACTCCTCCATTGCCCCCGATTTGACGACGAACGGGTGAGGTTACAGGTAGCATGGGGTGGGCCCATGACCCCAGAAGGTCTATAAAGATGCATGTTGACGTTGCAGCAGACCTTTGCTGCGGCCGTCTTGGTCCGACTCGGAGCCACAAGAAGAGAAAAGGAGAGAGAGCAGCGATGACATCGGCTGCTCCAAGGTGCCTTTTAGGCAAGGCTGCTTCCTGGGGGGGGGTCAACAGCCAAAAGCTGAGATGGTTTTTAGTGGGTTAAAGTCCCACACTTTCCCCAGCAGTGGCTTTTACATTAAATTATAATGAGAAATAGTCTATAACTGCTTTTTACTCATTAATAATACTAGGTGGACCACGTTATAGTCTGCTTCGGCTTATTCTGAATGGCAAGATCGAGGGGAAAAAATGGATAGGCCGCAAAAAGCTATCCTGGCTTCGAAATCTCCGACAATGGACAGGTTTAACTGCTGAGGAACTTCTCCACGCAGCTCAAGATAAAGATAGATACAAAGAAATAGTCAATATGAGAGTCGTCAACGCTTGAGAAAGCAAGACACTGTAAGAAGAAGAATAATACTAGGTAGAATATAAGGTCAATAATTCAATAATTATATATCTCGCAGATTAGCATAGTAACTAGTTCCTTTTTTTTATTTTTAAACCTTATTGGTAAAAAATTAAAAATGTTTAATAATCATATAGCCGCTCCTCTACCCCTTTTAGATTTTAGGAATTCCATATATGATTTACTACATATTAGTATCAAATTTTTAATTTTTTTTTATTTACAATACAATTAGCAATCAGAAAAGTACATTTCTATAAGCTAATATTATGGTTGAGATTATGGCATGATGAGAATTTGTCCATTGACAAACCTCAGGTACTTCACATCAAGTCTATTGGCCAGTTTCTTTGAGTCGTCTGTTGTCTTCTCTTGTCAGTAGGGGTTCTAAAGTTGGGTTTTCGTTGTTTTCGATTTTTGCGTGGTGGGAGTTGCTTCTTTGTTGGATAACATTATTCACTAGTTTCTTTTTGAGGTCGTTATGAATTGTTTCATTGGAGACAAACCATGGAGCATCTAATATTATTCTTAAAAGTTTAGATTGGCATCTTTGAATTATAGTTGTATTGGATTTGCTCGCACAACCTCATAGCTCAATGCCATAGGTCCCTATTGGTATGATTATTGTCTTGTAGATAAGTATTTTGTTATTCAACGCTAGTTTAGATCTTCTACCTATTAACCAGTTTATTTGTCTAGTTGTTAAGTCTATTTGTTTTCTTTTCTTGATTATATGTTGTTTCCATATTAATTTACTGTCCAAGGTTATTCCTAGGTATTTAGTTTCTTCTTTTTTGGGTATTAGGACATTATTGATGTGGGCTTCAGGTGTTGAAGTTTTGCGTAGTGTAAAGGTAATGTGGCTTGATTTATTTTCGTTTATCTTTATTCTTCATTTTTTAAACCAATTTTGGAGGGTGTTAAGATGTTCTTGTAGGTTTATTACTGATCTTTCAGGGTTGTTGTTCTCCGATAATATGGTTCTATCATCGGCAAATGTTCCAAGTGTAGTATGTCTGGAGGTTGGCAGGTCCGATGTAAATAGAACATACAGCAGTGGGCCAAGTACACTTCCCTGTGGAACTCCTGCTTTTATTGGCTGAACTTTTGATTTTTCTTTTCCCACTTTTTCAAATTTTGTTTCACTGAGATAGGATTTAAGTAGGGTAAAGTAGGAGGGGAGGATTTGTTTGATTTTGTAAAGTAGTCCTTTATGCCAGACTCGGTCAAATGCTTGGCTGACGTCCAGGAATACCGCCGAACAATAGCTTTTATCTTCGTAGGCTTTGTTAATGATATCTTTTATTCGATATCTGCTGGATTGTAGAGTGCCCCTGGCGAAATCCAAATTGATGGTGTGGGATCCACTCTTCTGGTCTTATGTTGTTGTTAATTCTGTGTAGTATGAGTTTTTCAAAGATTTTTGAAAGGACTGATATCAGGCTTATTGGTCGATAGGAGTTTGCATCTGTTGGTTCTTTTCCTGGTTTGATTACGGCAATTATTTGCGATGTTTTTAGCTTTTCTGGCCAGTGTTGCATTCTTAATATTCCGTTAAATATGTATGTCAATAACACTATTACTTTTTGTGGAAGTTCTTTAAGCATTTTTGGTGTAATTTTGTCTGGTCCAGGTGCCTTTTTTAGTCCCAAGAATTTGATTACTTCTTTTATCTCCCTCGGAGTGACAAGAGTTATTGGTTGGTTTTCTTTAGTATGCATTTCTAGGTTTTGTTCAATTTCCTGATTTATTTCGTCACCGTGGGGAGTAAAAGTATTGCAGAAGTGTTGCGCAAAGAGCTCTGCTTTCTCTTTTTCACTTTTTGCCCAGGATCCTGCAGTTGGTGTTGTTTGTCTGATTGGTGGTACTGGGTCTTTGGGTTTTCTTGCGTTTTTAATTGGTTTCCATATTGATTGGTCGTATTGATTTAGGTTTTTTATGTAGTCGGTAAATGATTCTTCTCTGTTTTGTTTGAGTTTAGCTTTTAATTTGTTTGTTAGTTGGTTAAATCTGGTTTTGTTGATCGGGTTGCGTGTATGGTGCCATATAGCTCTAGCTTTTTTTTTCTTTTAGAAGACGTTTGATTTCTAGTGGAATATTGCCGACATGGTTTTGTGGCTTTTGGGGTGAAGTGGATTGAACTGCCGCTTCTTGTAGTAGTGTTACCATCATTTCAACTGTTGAATCTAGGTCTTCCAGAGTTCTCAATCGTATATTTAGGTTTATGTTGTTTGTCAATACGTTCCTGTAGTTTTCCCAGTTTGTTTTATTGTTATGTAATTTTTTTTCTACTTGTTTTGTAATAGGTGCTGAGCTGATAGTAGCAATAACTGGAGAATGATCAGATGATAAGTCGTAACTAGGAATCATGTCTGTATAAGTAGCCGAGAGTCCATTTGTTACAAAAAGGTCTAGAAGGTCTGGTATTTTTGCGGGGTCTGTTGGCCAATATGTTGGAGTACCTGATGGAATGAAGAAGTATTTGCAGTCATGGATCAGATTAGCAAGTTCTCTACCCTTAGTTGTGGTCAACCGTGATCCCCATAATGTGTTTTTGCTGTATCAAATTAAACATCGATTTTTTACTTCAAAATTTTATTGCTAATTTTAAATTTATAGTTTTATCGTCGAAATAAACAGTATTCCGTTAAGAATAATATCCAATGATTATTAAAGTTAAGCAGAATTCTGAAGGTTCTTAAGTGCTTGAAGAGTTTAAAAAATAAAAATCAATTTCACAGTAACCTTGATATAACGATTAAATCGTTGATATTAAAAGTTTATCAGAATTTTTATCTTTAGTTGCTTGAATAACTACCGTTTCAAAACCGGATCATGCAAAAATTTATTTATAACTAAAGAAAATTTAAATTGATTAAAAATAAGGATATGGGCTTGTTATAACAGTTACAGTGCAACAGAAGTAGCTTGGTGGGCGAAGAAACACAAAATCTGCGCACAACGAAAACATTCGAATAACGATCCGATCGGCGACGACGAAATTTTCAGTAATCGTAAGTCTCAAGTATAATCGGAGGAAGATGTTTACGAATGTGAAGTATATTCAGCCGAATATTTGTTATTTTGGAGGCTAGTCGCCCGCCAAGCTACATCTGTTGCACTGTACTCATCAATACTCTTTAGTAAAATAACAGGATATGGCACAAAAGATCTTAAGGTCGAGGTGCTCAAGGGCTTCTGTCAGGCCCGACTCAATTGTTATATAATAAAATAACCTCACGACATTAATAAGCATGGTACATTACATTACAATCTTGCGGTTGGGCCTTTGGTATCGGCGCCTATGTCACCTAGATCTTTTGATCCTCTGTGACTACCGCTGTGTCTGCAGGGCATCAGAATTCTAGTCCGCTGATTTTGGCAAATCTTAGGATTTCTGTTGGCCCTGCCTCTTTTAGATCGCTTGGATCCATAACCATACGGCCTCAGGTTTGATACATGTACCCCGCTAGCATCGGGCAGTGACACAGAATGTGTATACTGCTCTCCTCCTCCTCTCCGCATAGTCGGCAGTTTTTCTCGGCCGCCAGCTTAAGTTTGTAGAGGTGCGCCCTTAGTGCGATGTGTCCTGTGAGCAGGCCGAGCGTGCTGCTTAGTCTACTTCGGTCCATCGTCCAGAGTGCGTCAGCCCTCTTCTGGAGAGCTCTTTTCACTAGCTGATTTGATGTTATGCAGCCAGTATTTGCATTCCACTGAGCAATATGTTCTTGTTCAAGGATTAATTTCAATAAATGTTTTGCTTCGGCAATTGGCAATCCGACCAACTGGCTTCTTCGTTCCACCAGGGCCCCGTTTCTTGCCAGTTCATTGGCTACCTCGTTGCCGTTTATCCCTGTGTACCCAGGAACCCATGTAAGGGTGACTTTGTTTACCGTCGCTTATTCAGTGAGGGCTTGCATGCAGTCCCACACCACCGATGATGTTGTGGTATTACTCACGAGGGCCCCAATGGCCGTGCGACTATCAGTGAGAATATCAATCTCACTGTTGGTCACTCTGTTTTCTGTAAGGTGCGTAGCGCACCTAAGTATAGTATAGACCTCAGCCTGAAAGACCGAGGCGTATTTCCCCAGGGGTATGCTTTCCTTGTGGTTGCAGGATGCTCCAAACACACCTGCCCCGTAGCGTCCCTGGTACCCTGATCCATCAGTGTACCATCGTTTTACTCCTGGGCTAGTCAATGATGTTTTCTTCAACCAGTCTTCTCTCATTGGTATTTTTGTTTTATAGTTTTTCCCTATTAAGGTCTTTTTCGAAATTTTGTCCGATTTTATTGTGAAGGGATGTTTGTGGTGGGCCTCGATCTTGGTGTGACCAATCCCGTTGCTCCTCCATGCCCCCTGGCACTTTAGTCTGTATGCAGTGTTCCTGGCCCGGTCTTTTATCAGGAGGTCCAAATGTGGCATGTTGAGGGCTATTTGTAGTCTCTCTGTAGAAGCGGTGCTTATTGCTCCGTGATTCTCAGTGACATCATTATGATGCACCTGAGAATTGACAGATGCTTTCCCTATGCTATAATGGCTATGTCAGCTTCTTTTAATCTTACTAATAGTTCGTCCACCACTAGGCACCACAAAAGAGGAAATAATACGCCCCCCTGAGGACATCCACCAGTGGGGCGGCCTTTTAGTTGATATTCTTTGTTGCTGACAGTCAGTACTCTACCTTTCAGCATATTTTCCGTCCAATCAATAAGGTTTGCTTCCACCCCTTTGTTGGTCATTGCTCTCCTTATGGACTTGTTAAAGGTGCTGTCAAAAGCTCCAGCAATATCCATAAAGACTCCCATGGCGTAGCCCTTATGCTCCATTTGCGCCTTAACTCTCTCCACCAGATGGTGGATGGCTAACTCCGTGGACCTGCCCTCCAGGTACGCGTAATGGGAGTCGGCCAGGGGGCGCATTGTTAGAGTCGTGTCTTTTATGTGTTTGTTAACCAGTCTCTCCAAGGCCTTCAATATGAAGGAGGAGAGGCTTATCGGTCGAAAGTCTTTGGCCAGCACATGGCCGTTTTTTCCAGGCTTGGGCAGGAACACTACTGCGCTTTCGGTCCAGGCTTCTGGGATGTGTCCCGCATACCTTTTTTTAACAGTACCGGATATATTCCATCTGGTCTTGGTGCTTTGTATGGGTCGAATGATTTTAGTGCCCATTTTACCCCATTCGGTTTGATTATTTTGGCCGCTAGATCCCAGTTACTAGTACTATAATTGTCCCTGGGACTTTTATGGTCTCTTTTGGCTGTGTTTTCTTTGCTGAAACCCGGGAAATGAATTTCCATCAGTAGTTTCAGGGATTCATTTTTTGTTTCCGTATATCCGCCGTCTGGTTTTTTTAAACAGCCAAGGACTTCAGTGTTTCCCTTGCAGAGGATTTTGGCTACTCTTGAGGCTTCGAAGACCGATTCAATTTCACCGCAAAAATCCTTTCAGCTTTTGTTCTTAGCAGCAACCACTGCCTTGCTATAATGCCTCTGTAGCTGTCGAAAGCAGCTCCAGTTTTCATTTCTCTCTGAGCATTTTGCTTTGTTGAAGGCTTTCCTGACCTCCCTCCTGAGTTCAGCCAGGGTGTTATTTCACCTCGGTGGTTTGGTTTCTAGCCCTTGGCATGCAGTTTTGTTCGAAGGGCTCCCTGATAGTCTCGGTCACTAATTGAGCCGTGACTTAAGTTGGTCTTTCGTGTGTATTTTTTTGGGTATGTGTTGAAGCCTCATGCGAAGCTCACCCTCATATCCTTCCCAGTTAGTTTTACGTGGGTTTCTTTCCCAGTTTATTTCCGGTGTGTAGTTTAGGAATAGGCAAATTTGCCTGTGGTCAGATACCGTGGGTTCACTAGAAACCCTCCAGTCTCTGACCTGGCCCGCCACACCCTTCGTACACTCCGTGATATCTATTACTTCTTGTCTTCTACAGTCCAAGAAGGTGGGTTCATTACATCCATTTAGGATAATGAGTTGTGCTCCAAGCACAAAATTGTGGAGGCTTTCCCCCCTCTGGTTCACGTCAGTGCTTCCCCACGCTATGTGGTGAGCATTGGCGTCGGCACCCAGAAGGAGTTCTAGCCCCTGCGCTTTGGCATATTCCGTCAGTCTTATGACTGATTCTGGAGGTGCTTTCGCGAAATTGTAGGGCATATAAGCTGACCCTATTAACAATTCCGCTTGGTTTTTGTACCCTTTGGGTGTTGTTATCCTTATTACAGTTAGGTCGCCATCGCTTAATTGGGACGTAAAAGTTGCCTGTGCTCCCTTTAATATAATGCAGGTTCTTCTCCTTTTTGGGTGTCCGCATGAAACAGGTTCCATCGTCCTCCCACTCCCTTGATAGCATTCCTCACAATCCAGGGTTCCTGTATGAGTGCTATAATTGTTTGAATTTTAGTAAGGCTCCTGGCAAGAATAGCCGAGGCGCCTTTGCTATGATGCAAGTTGATCTGTGCTATTTGCAGGACCGCGTCAGCCATTGATTAAGCCTTTCCTTGGTCCTGCTCTACCTGTGCAGTTTTTTCTTCTTCAACCCCTCCGCTGGACTTATCGAGCAACTTGACAGTCGCCCGGTACATCCCACAGTGGGGTTTAAGATTTAGTTTTCGTAGGGCCTCTAAGGCCTCTTCCGTAATAAGAGCAGCGAAGTGGGTACTAGTAGAGTCCCTGCTTTCGCTGTTCCTTACCTGAACCCAGTCCTTTACTTTTAGGCCCGGATTTTGTATATCAAGGTAGACTGTAGCGTCTATCACTGATATGTTTGGGTCCTGTATATGGATCACTATTCGGTGCCGCTTTGGTAGCTCCCCGATTGGTACAACAGCTAGGCTATTTCCATCCCCTAGCTGTTTTTCGCTTTAACCAGCCCGCCATTTCTTGGTCCGTGCAGTCACAGATGACTGCTCCGTCCCTGTCCCAGGTACCCTCAAAGAGTGGGACGCGGGCCCCTTCGACACGACCGGATTCCAAGATCCCGCCGTGCACCAGGTTCCTCACTTCCCTCGCTTCTTCGGACCCTAGTTTTTTGTCAGGGTAGTTGTCTGGTATGACAGCTACCCTGATGTTGTTTTTGGCCATTTGTGCATAAGTCCCTTGACTAGTCGTCTTGGGCCTCTTGCTCTTCTGGCCAGTCATAGGGCTCGGTGTGCTCAGCTCCGAGGCCCGGCGTTTTTCGCCCGGCCCCAGTGTACTGGTCTGAGCCTCTTGTTCTTTGTTTAGGACCACTGGGTCCTGTGCTTTTTCAGCTCCTGGCCCCAGTTTTCCTTTTTTGTGGCGTCGCCTCGCGGCTCCGCTAATGCGTACCCTGTCCTTTTTTCAAAAGTTAGGGGTGACTTTTCCGCCTCTGGTCGTTCGCCTCTAGTCGAGGTTTCGCCCTGAGTGGTTATGTTTATGTCTTTTTTACTTTGGTCCATTTGAGTCCCACGAGTACCACGGTCATGCGGTCTCACCCGAGCAGAGCCGTGAATGCCCAGTGCCTAGCTTTATACTCCCGGAGGTCGCCCGGTATCCAGGAGACACCGTCATGTAGCCCTCGGCACGGTAGTCAACACCTTGGCTTGGGAGGTCTCTCTTGGTCGACCGACGCCTGGTTCGCACTCGTTAAAGGACACGCTCGGCGTCGAGCTAAGCCCCACCACCAAGTCAAGGTGGAGACCCATTCGGGGGGAATTAGCATGGTAAATCTTTTTAAAAATATTAATACAGTTTTTTTATACACTACTCTATATAACATTAATCATTTAATTTAACAAGCAAGAAACCAAGGATTAATTTTTTTTCATTTTTATGACTAAATACTTCCTTGAAATCAAACTTTTTGTAAACTAAATTCTATTAAATAATAAAAGCATCCTATAAGTATTAAAATAAAATATTAAATATTTATTATTTAAATATAAATTATAAATAAAAATGTATAATACCCATTTTAAAAACAAATATTACTTATCAGCGAAACAATTAACGACGACATACTGTCTAAACCAGAGCTGTCAGTAATATAGAAATAAAAAAAATTTCGAACATGTTATTGTATTGTAGCGAAATAAATTAATACAACTTAGAGAAGGGAATCTTAGGGAACATCCCTTAAACCCCCACCAATATGCCTACCAAACAGGCAAATCTACGGATTTAGCTCTAAACAATCTAGTAGGAAAGATCGGCCATTCCCTTAAACATAAGGAAATTGCGCTGGCAGCTTTTCTAGATATAGAAGGAGCGTTTAATAACGCCTTACCACAGTCACTCTATACATCAATTAGGGATAGAGGGATAGACGGTAAAATCTGTAACTGGATCAAAAACATGATTGAAAACAGATATATAATATCATCACTGCATGGAGAGTCGGTTAGGTTCAGGGCGGCGAAGGGATGTCCACAAGGCGGGGTACTTTCCCCCCTAATGTGGTCACTTCTAGTCGACTCTCTGCTGAGCGAGCTTTCCATGCAGGGAGTAGATTTTCAATGCTATGCGGATGATCTGGTTATAATAGTTAGAGGTAAATTTGAAGCGACGATCTCAAACGTCCTTCAAGAAGCTCTTAACACAGTATACAGATGGTGCGAGAGGGAACAGATGTCTGTAAACCCCCGAAAAACTGTAATTATTCCTTTTACGAAAAGGAAAAAGCTAGATAAGCTTCGGCAGCCTGTCCTATACGGAGAGAGCATTCCATTTGCGATGGAAGTGAAATACCTGGGTGTAGTTCTGGATAAACGACTCACCTGGAACGCCCACTTGGAAAAAACAATAAACAAAGCCAGGTTTTCTCTCTGGAATCTCAGAAGAGTATGTGGCAAATCTTGGGGAATGAACCCCAAACAGATTTACTGGATTTATCAAACAATGATAATATCTATGGTCACGTATGGTTCAGTAGTCTGGTGGACCAAAGGGTTACAACAGACAGCTAGAGCAAAGCTTGCTGGCCTTCAGCGGCTGGCATGCCTGGCCATAACTGGAGCTATGTCCAGCACACCAACGGCAGCGATGGAACACCTCCTACATCTCCCTCCCCTAGATATTCTCTTAGAGAGGGAGGCCAGGATAGCTTCCTATAGATTCCTGTCTTTGGAAAAGCAAATAAATGGAGAGCAACTCGGAGATCACTCCGGGATACTGAGTGAAACAAAAAACCACCAAATTCTCGGGATGGTTCCTGACTTGCTAGCTACAAAAATACACGTAGGAAAGTCGTTCAAAGACCTCTTTCCGGAGAGAGACGAATGGATGAGGGGACAAATCCTCTTCCCAGAGACTGAATACGTAATGTACACAGACGGCTCAAAAACCCCAGATGGAGTTGGGGCCGGTGTTTTCAGCAGGAAACCAAAGATTGAAATATCTACCAGTCTTGGCAGGTATGCCACAATCTTTCAGGCTGAAATATTCGCTATCGAATTGTGTGCAAGAGAGTTGACCAACAGACCTCTAGCAAACAAAAACATAAATATAATATCAGACAGCCAGGCCGCTTTAAAAGCACTGAGCTCCAACAAGATAAATTCTAAACTTGTATGGAATTGCATCGAATCCTTAGAGTACCTTGGTGCGAACAACAGGGTGACCCTACTGTGGGTACCTGGGCACCAGGGGGTGGAAGGAAACGAAAAAGCCGACACCCTTGCAAAACAGGGGGCCGAATCTGCGTTCACTGGACCAGAACCGGTTTTTGGAGTCACCACAAGTGCCGCCAAAACAATTATTTCGGACTGGGCGGAGAGGAAAATACTCACGTACTGGTCCGACTTACCAGGGCTAACCCACTCGAAGGCGTTTTTACCGTTACAACCCTCGAGAAACACAACTAAGCAGATCCTAGAATGGAGCAGAAATGACCTGCGTATTCTAACAGGACTGCTTACGGGACACTGTCGTCTGAGATACCACCTCAGAAAGATAGATCTGAACCAACAAACGGACTGTCGGTTCTGCTGCGTGGAAGACGAAACTGCTGAACATATACTATGTTCATGCCCCGGCCTGGGAAGAATAAGGTTCAACATATTTGGTTACACTAACCTAGAACCTACCGATTTTAAAAAAATCTCACCCTATACAACCATGAACTTCGTAAGAAGGGCTGGATTGTACGGTGAACTGTAGCCTCTAGGGGTGAGCCACAATAGACCTACTAAGGGTCGCGGTGGAGGGGCGACCACGCCCCACTCACATAAAACCTAACCTAACCTAACCTATCAGCGAAACAATTAACGACGACATACTGTCTAAACCAGAGCTGTCAGTAATATAGAAATAAAAAAAATTTCGAACATGTTATTGTATTGTAGAGAAATAAATTAATACAACTTAAGGTTTTCCCTTTTTATTTTTCGTTTAAAAATTATTGACCTAATGGACAAAAGTGTATAAAAATTAAACTAACAGTTCATAAGTATTTCTAACGAGTATTAATTACTAATTTTAAACACAACAAATTTAGGCAGATTTATGTGTATTATTTCAATATATAGTTTAAAAAAGAATGCTTTTACAAATTAATATCAATCACTAAAACTTAAACCTTTTTTTAAAAAAATAAGAATTATCTCTAGGTATTCTACAAGCGAAGTTTTCTGAAAAAGCATGTCTTCCACTGCAAGAACCTGATGTCATTGCTAGCACAAAATCTTCACACAAAAATAATTTCGATTCTTCACATCCTCACGCTCCATCCAGTTTAGATGCACCAGTCGCTCCACCTAGACGCAAAAAGAAAAATAAAATACCGACAACGACACTGGCACTAACAGTAAGATTTTGTTTTTCGATATATAAGTGAGTTTGAGTTGACGCTTGAGTCGATACAGCTGATTTACGAGGTCTCAGAATAGGACTGGTATGATAAAGCTACTTTATTTTTAAATTAGTACAATCTAACTGTGCTTATATATATATATATATATATATATATATAGTTAATTGACATATTAACTATACACCCCACCTTTGCATTCGTATCTCCCATTGTTCAGAACATTGGAGAAAGTTTTCAAATGTTAGGCTGTTTAGTAACCACGTCATTTTTTCATTAATTTGAATGGGTTCTTTTTGATGATTCTTTTCTGGGAAGAAAAAGGAACTAAATCCAGGAGTGAGCTTCCAAATTTTGAACAACCGGCTCGCTTTTATTTCTAAGAAAAAAAAACGGTAAATGAGTACATTGTCTTCATTTATTTTTGTACAGCATAAAATATATATATATATATATATATATATATATATATATATATATATATATATATATATATATATATATATATATATATATATAACAAAACAAAACATTTATTGCACAAAATAACTAAACAAAACATAAATTGCACAAAAAAACTGATAAATTCCAAATTTAACATACTATGCTATGTATAATTAATTAATGTAGAGTCCATATGCCTTGTTCATTTGCAGAAACATATCATTATTGTGCCCTTTTCTTATCCTTAATTCTGTTGCTAATCTGTGATTCTGGTCCATCCAAGATGTAACAAAAGGAATGGTATCAAAATTTGCTATTGGTTTCCCCAATAAATTTATTGTCATTAGATTGGATATATGTTCCACAGTAAGGGTGGTTCTTAATTTTAATGCAATTAAATTCATAAGGCTAAAACCTCTCTCAGCTTCCGAACTGTTGCAATTGTGCTTGCTATTTTTAAGCCTTTAAAATTGAATTAAGTAACTGAACATTTTTCAGTTGTATGTTTGCGTCTACAAAGTCACGAAAATCATTAACACTTACTTGAAACTTTAAAATTTGACATAATTTTCTAACCATTTCTTCACCTTCTAGCCATGCTGACATAATTTGATCTAATGACCAGGTAGAAGGATCTAAAATCTCGAGGAGCTGCACAAATTTTTCATAGTTATCAGTGTCATTGTCCTCATTCTTATCCTCATCCATATTTATATGACTAGCCGATAAAAGTCTTGCTTTCATATTCTTTGCCACATTATTTAATAATTGCTCTCTGGGAAGAGCTACAAATTTATTATTGTAATCAAATGGTATGCATTTGAACTCATTTAATTAAATTAAATTTTGAACTTTTTTTTCGAAGACACCAAAATTATCATTCTTGTGTAGCGCTATAGCTCTTATTGAACGCTTAATTAATTGATCAGCTTTAGATATGGTAGGTTAGGTTAGGTATCATGTGAGTGGGGCGTGGTCGCCCCTCCACCGAGACCCTTAGTAGGTCTAATGTGGCTTAGATATGGTAATTTTTCTTGATTGTAGCACATTGGATAGTATTGACAATTCTTCTAAGATATCTATCATTAAAGCTAAATCTTTAATAAAATGTGTATTATCTAATCTTTTGGCCATTCCTCATTTTGATTTGGACTAGATAAAATGTTTATACAACGCTGGGTATGCTCGCCACACAGCAGTAGCTGCTCGTAAGCTACAGGATGCCCAACGAGGTCCAAAAACGCGACCAATTTTTATTATTTCTAGGTTCAAATCACTAGAAATAGTTTCCAATTCGGCTTGGTTTTTATTTGACTAATGATATATCGCATATATTTTATCTAAAAATATTTTAAAATGATTTACTTATGGAATTATCTAGTGCCAATTGCAATTGGTGATTCAAACAATGCCATACGATTATATTTGGACACATTTCAATTAATTTCGTCAATTATGATACTTATTTTTGAATTTTGATTGATAATGTTTTTAAAAACAGTTTTTTTAATCTGCATCGCAATATGTTCGACAATTCTAGTGGCAGCGTCTGGAATGTAAACAATTTTCCTATATTAACACCATTTTTGTCTTGTAATTCCAAAGCTGCTTGTATATCAGACAATGGTCTGTTTCATTTAACAAGACTATAAACTGTGTTAAAAAAAATTACAGTAATGTTAATTGCTTTAGAATTTAATATTTTAACTACATTTGGTAAACTTGCTTGTTTGATTGGATAATTGTTTCTTGAATTTTTAAATGTGAGCATGAAGTAGAATGTTCTTTAATTTTTTTGCGTAGAGAAGCTTGCCTTGTGTCTTTTTTAGTTCCATTAGGAATTATTGAACATGAAATCCACTCATTTGATACGTGGATATGTTTTTTGTTTTCTATTCCTTAAGTTTCTATTTTTGAACAGTCTTTACAACCTAATTTGCCACTCTTTTACCATTAACCATTTATATGGTTCTGTGAACAAACTCACTTGTTTTTCTGTCCAACAATCTGGTAGTTGACAATTGCATAATGAAAATTATGTTTTATTTGAAGTTGATTGTATAGGTTCAATATCTGCAGAATTTATTGTTTTCTCTAGTATTTCTTCAAAGAGTTTTGACACTTACGAAAGACAATAAATTTCCTTGCACTCTCTTCATTTTTTAATAAAAAAAAATCTAAAATTTAAATACTGCCATTATATTCTCACAATTTTTAGATTGTCTATTTATGTAAATTAAAAATTTAAAAGTTGCAACAAGTAACAAAGGAAGTAATAAAGCGGGCGATACCATGTGCGGTGTGCCGAAGCTTCACAACTTGTGACTCACTTACAAGGAAGAGCCAAGCACTTCGTATTTTATGTATGCACATGATGTGTGTAGTGTGTTGCGCACATGATGTTTGCGAGTGTGTGGCGCGATGTGCATATTTTGCATAAACATACTATTAAAATGGCTTATTTTTTGGTTTTAGGGGTAATTTAACAAGCGGCTCGCCGAGTTTCAAATATTTTAACAATCGGCTCGCGCGAGCCGGACCGAGCCGGCTACAGCCCACCCCTGATAAAATCAGGTGTATATGGAGGGAGGTCAAGGGTAGGGATTTTTTGTTCAGTCAAAAACTGTGTGAGTGCATTATCCTTGTATTATTTGGAAGCTTAATGAGAGTTTAAATTAGAGAAACTTAAATTTTATTATTATTATTTATAAAACAACCATTGCATTCCAAGGAGTTCAATATTATCACAGTCCTGATAAATAATCCAAGTTTCCTTCTGCTACAAATCCGGTCGACGTCGGTTCACACGTTCTCGCAGTCTTTCCAAAATTTCCAAAAAACAGGTTTGATTAACATTCTGCTTCTCAGGCACCCATTGAATTATACCCCTTACATAAAAAAAACAAGCATCGTCTTCATTTTCGATTTGCTCTTTTTACCTTTTTTTATTTCGGTGATTCGGTCATTTCAATGCATGGTTTGCCTTTTGGTTTTTAGATCATACTGAAATATCCAAGTTTCATCGCAAGTGATCACATTTTTCAGTAAATTTGGATGAGTTTTTAACTTTGCAAGAATGTCGAAACAAACTTGTTGGCGGGCGTGTTTTTGATACCTAATGTGAAATGTTTTTTGGAACAATATTCGCACAAACATTTTTCATGTTTAAAGTGCTAGGCAAAATCTTTCTGGTTCCCGTTAGTATTGATCATATCATTCTAATACTTAAACATTGATTCTCTCTAACGATTTGTTCTATTTTCTTCACAACGTCGTCATTTTTTTAAGATGACGAACGCTCCTGACTTTCGTTGCCTTCTCCTGATTCTCAAACCTCTAAAAACCACTTGTACCATATTCTCTCCGTACAGTTGTGTCTATATTTACTAGGAATTTTAAATGACTACTGATTATTTCACTATGCAATTTTCGACCCGACGATTTTACAGGGTCTCTTTATTTGTATTACTACATTTAAACGTTAAAGTTTTGCAAAACGAGACTAGTCTTGTACGGAAGCTGACCCCTTTCAAAGAATAAATGACATCATAAGTGATATTAATTATCAATGTGTCTTTAAGGTAACGAGTCTCTCTCATATCTCGTATTTATTTATTTTGGAATTTAAAATTTAGATGATCTTGAGAGAGCATTTTCAACTGCTCCTTTTACTCGTTTGGCTTTTACGTTACCTTCCACTTGGGTCAAAGTTAGATAATGTAGAGTTAAAAATAAATTAGTTTTGTCTCTGGCATCGTTTGGATGTTGAGCAACCTTGCCCTTTAATCCTCGATTGAGTTTTTGCTCGCAAAGTTTGTAGCAGCACTGTTTATAAAGTCATCGGTTAATATAAGCTGCTTGAGAACAGATCAGATTTTTCTAATACAAAAAATATATTCATTCTAGGGATCATATTTAAAAACTACTTGAAGATCGGTCTACTTTGTCAGCGTCAACACTTATTCATCCTATATTGAATAAACAACACACAAGTAGTCACAAATTGTAATGTCTTTGCCACATTATAATATCCTGGACAAGCAAATAAATTATAGTGCTATATTTGCATATTTCATTATGCATACTCAAATTTCTTAATAATATTTGCACAAGGATGAAAAGTTAATTACAATTAAAATGCATAATTTTTTTTTTCATAAAATCTTTCTATTAAAATTAAATTTAAGTACATTGAATTAATTATTGTAATTCTAAATCAATTAATTACTTTAATATCAATATTTTATTCAATTATAAAATTTATTTTAAAATATCTATAAATTTAAAGCTATATAATTTTTTAAATCTCATTCTTGCAGTCATAAGAGTAAAGATATTCCTATATTAAATAATTGGTTTAGCTGTTATGAAATTTTTAGTTTTTGATTTAAGCTTTAATTTTTTCATTTACTTAGCGTTTTAACTTCATTCACAAGTGGTTTTTTATTTTAGAAATCTGCTTCTAGTACTGATTTTGAGTCTTCTGAACTAGCTAGCCCCGCTACTACTATAGAATCATTAACTAGAGAATTTGAACACTCTTTAGATAGACTTCCTTCTGTAAAATCTACAAAATCGGATAAAATATTTGGAAGTGAATCAAAAAGTTCCACTTTACGTTCAGGTCATTCTTTGGATATCAGACAGGCTCTAAAAGGACAATTTGTAGTCAAGCCGCATGATAACGAAAGCCTTAAAGCATGCCAATATTCCAAAGAAGATATTGACTCGGAGAATCAAGATAAGTTAAGTGTATCCACTGATAAAACTAATGTCGATAGTAGTCCAAGAGGATCTGGCAACCGTAGCAGCATGGGCCACTATAGTTTGGGACCTCATAGGTAATTCTTTTTGAGTAAAGATAGTGATGTGTTTGTTATTAACCTGTACAGTTTAATATCAGTTAATGTCCATTATATTTGTAAAAAAATACTAGAATATACATTTAAGAAAATGAATCTAATTGTAAATATGTAATGCTTGTTCTAAAATATAAACTAATGAATTAAATAAAATTTTGATTAAGGAAGTATTTCTGATTTTTCAGAGGAACCCATCAAAATGACAGCAAACATTCTTCCAAAGAACGTAGAAAATCTGCAGGAGATGAAAATTTCCTCAAAAATTTAACAACACATGTGCGCACACATACGGATTCTGGCAAGCAACTTTCAGATTTGGAAATACTTGAACAGGTGACGGTTCTTAATTTGGACACTGGTGAAAGAGTACCACTTAGCGTTGCCGAAGACAAACTACCTCAATGTCTTAATCCTCTCTCCTTACACATCATGAGAATAACGTCTGAATATGTGAGCAGTTCCAGCATGGAGAAAGAAAAAGAGTCTGATGAAGAAAGTGTTGATAAAAAATCAGAAATACCGGTAGTTGAAGAAAATGACGCTGAAATAGGAAGAATACGACAGAAAACTGCTAAATTGAAAAGATTTTTGGGTTCGACGGTTAAGAAAACTATGCACAAAGCGAAATCAATAGCTCAAGAAGTTTCACATGCTCGACATAAAGAAGATGCAATTGATATTGTAGATAACGTTCATCCTGGAGAACAGAGTTGTAAATTGAAGGTGTGGATTGAACAATATTAATTTTATAGTACGATGGTAAATCAAATATAAACGGTAATTTTGCTATTCGTCTTAGAATGCAGATCATAGTTAGATTATGTTGTGTGGAGTAGATTTTTGATTTATGAGGAGTGGGTGAACCGGTCTGGTTAGCGCGCAAGCTCAACATTGCCGTCAGTACAGCAATGACCGAGCAAGAAGTACCTTCGTCTGTTGCGCAACAGATTATCATTAAGTTGTTAACCAATGAAGGCGTTAAACTGTCAGAAATGTTAACTCGTTTGCGGGCACAGTTTGGAGACATTACACTGTCTCAGAATAGTGTGCTTATGTGGGCGAGAGAATTTAAGAGCGGACAAGAACGGGTTGAAAAAGAAAGTCATGATCGACGCTCAAGGACAGGCCTTACAGATGACAATATTCGTGCCGTTCGAGAGCTTATTAAACGTGACCGTTTACCGTGAAAGAAATCTTATCAGAAGTGGGTATCGACTATGGAAGTGTTCAATCCATAATCACTGATCAACTCGATACAGAAAAATTAGTGCTCAATGGGTTCCGAGTGGGTTAGGTCGGAGATCGCTGGAAGGCTTCTGGATCGATTTCAGCGAGAAGGAAAGGCGTTTTTAAACCGCATCGTGACATGTGATGAGACGTGGGTACATCTTATTATTTATTTATTTTATGGCGATTTACAAATTCACTTATAAATATAGATAAAGTATGTACATATATATGTATAAAACTAACACTTCTACAGATTGACTAACAAACATCACTATACCCCCAGTCAAAAGTGGTAAGTAAGGAGTGGCGGAGAAAGGATACAGGTTGCCCAATGAAAGTCAAAACCGCGGCTTTGACAAGGGATACACTTGTAGAAATGGCTAGAAAACCCTTGAGCACCCTCTTTATGGCCCTTGTGACTATTTTTTGTTCGCGCCTATGAAGGAATCGCTGTGAGGAAAACAATTTGCGAGTAATGAAGTCGAGGAGCATGTGCGCAATTGGCTTACATCTCGCCCTCAAACTTTATGAACAGGAAATACTGAAACTTTCAAATTGCTGGCAAAAGTGTGTAGATCACGCAGGAGACTATATTGAAAAATGTTAAAACAATAAGGTGATTCAATGAAGGTACAAAAAAATTACCGTTTATATTTGATTTAATCTCGTAATTTACTGTAAACTTTCGATTATTAAAAATACTTGAACTGCTAATTTTGACTTTACTCGTACAATCACGAAAAATTCGTTTAATTTTTTATATTTAAATACATATACGTTTTTGCAACGATTTTTTTATTAACACATAAGATTTGTAATTTTTATTATTACCTATTTCTGATAGGATTGTAGAAATTACAATATTTAATTTTTTAATATATTTATCCATTTCATTGTAAGACGGTACATATTTTTATTATAGGCTTCTAATTCCCATAAAGGTCCCTACGAGTTTGAAAAGGTTGAACATGTTCAAGAATTAAATGACGAACAACACGAAGGACCCATTTGGTGTATGAAATTTTCCTGTTGTGGAAGACTATTGGCAACGGCTGGACAAGATAAGATTTTAAGGATATGGGTTATTAGAGAAGCATATCCATTTTTTCAGGTAATGTAAACATAAACAAATTAAATTAAATTATTTAATAATTTATTTTTTCAAAGGATATGAGAACAAAATATAATGCCGAAAAAGTGTCACCTACTCCATCCCAAGAATCTTTAGTTTCTCATCATTCTGCTGAAGTCTCAAATTATGTTGCTTATGAAGGAATGACTGCTGAAGAGGCCAGCAAGTTAACTTTTATGCCTAAACCATTTTGCACATATACCGGCCATACTTCCGACCTTTTAGACGTTTCGTGGTCAAAAAACTACTTTATACTTTCTTCTTCCATGGACAAGACTGTAAGGTTGTGGCATATCTCCAGAAAGGAATGTCTATGTTGTTTCCAGCATATTGATTTTGTAACAGCTATCGTATTTCATCCAAGGGACGATAGGTACTTTCTTAGTGGGTCCTTAGATGGAAAATTAAGGTTATGGAACATTCCAGACAAAAAGGTACCTATTTTTAACAGTTAATTATTTAAATTACGCAATAAAAATTGAAAAATTATTGACTTACCAGGTCAGTATGCAGCTACTGTAGAAATTAATTAAATTAAATTAATTAATTACTACTGAAAGTCACTTCATGCGGTTAAATTCGAGAGTGGGACAGAGTGGGACAGTGTGGAAGAGCCAAATTGAATAAATTCATTATTTCCAATATTGTGCATATTTATGAAAAATCCTGAAACTTGTCAATTTTAGATTATAAAATGACATCCTGTAACAAAAAAAAATTCAACTCTACCTAAACCCTCTTTGAGTGAAAGTTATATCCATAAATTATTAAATGGGAAGTGGGGGCTTGTGATACATCATTTAAAAGGTCTCTTTGTTTTCTTTTAAAAAAATGTTAATGTTTTTAAATTAAGTACAAAAATTAACATTAAAAAAATCATTTAATTGACGATAATCATAGTCTAAAATTGACGCATTTCGGGATTTTTTGTAAATATGAACAATAATTGAAACAATGAATTTATTTCATTTGGCTGTTTCACACTGTAGGTTGTTAAAAACGTGGCGGAACATGGCATGCAAATTTCAATTGGCGGCTGCATCAGGAATATTGACAAAGGTGCTTGGCAGTATGGACAGTCAACTTTAAGAAAAGTACTCTTTAAATTAGCAAAAAATAATTGATAATATATCTTAATGAAAAACTATTATGTATGATAAAAGCGAAATTTTAAAATAAAATAAAACAGTATCATGAGAATTTATACCGATGAAACATATTTACGTAGTTTGTTGTTAAATGATATTACATTTGATTCTTTTAGATTTTATGTTATCCCTCTGTATATACCATGTTCATTTTGTTGCTATGGAAAAATGAATTATTGAGAAAAAAGAAATAACGTCATGTCAGATAATATTGTAACTGTCTGTAATATAAAAATAGAAATAAAAAGTCTTTAAAAAACGACTCTTAAAAACACGAGTCACAGTCTTTAGTTATTACTACCATAACAAGTGATGTTGGAACAGGAAAATGTCAATGTCACGGAATCTGATAGATCTTCAAATGGTCTTGACGAAGAGCATGGAGCGGACAATTTTGTTCAAAAATGGGTGAATGATATACCGTCAAAATAAACTAATGAGTCCTTATCTGTTAGTTTTAGGTCTAACAAAACTTTCGAGCCTACAGACTTTTTGTTCGAACAAAAAAAAGCTCTCCAAGCTGAACTCGAGGCACAAAAGAAGTTAGCAAAAATTCAAAGAGGTTGGCGAAAATTGCAAGGAAAGAGCTGGAAATCGAGAAGAACTTAATATAACAGGAGCTAGAATTGAAAAAAGCGATGTTGGAACAGGAAAATGTCAATGTCACGAAATCTGACAGATCTTCAATTGGTCTTGACAAAAATGGGTGAATGATATACCGTCAAAATAAATTTCTAATGAGTCCGTATCTGTTAGTTTTAGGTCTGACAAAACAGAGTCTTTAAGGGAAGTAAAAAATGCGTTCTTGGAAAAGGAAGACAAAAACTTAGGTGAAAAAACTGAGAAGGAAATTCATGTCAGAAAAGAAATTACACAGGAGAAGGATTGTAAGTTTGAAAATTCATGGCACGTCAATATGTGAGTAAGGTGTTACCATATTTTGCTGGAGATCTGAAAAGTTGTCTACATGTTATCAAACAATTTAATGAAACTACAAAGGTATGTTGTTTTTCTGACGAAAGAAAATTTAGCACGATTTTAAAAATTTCTCAGGGGGAAGCGAGGGTTCTGTTCAGGGATTGTTGAATTTTACTTGTGATGTGCAGAAAATCGTGGAAATTTCGAAAAAACGATATGTAAAACCGGATTATATAATAGAAGATGTCGTATCGACGGTAAGAAGGTTTCCCAATATAAAGAAAGAAAAAGAAAAAAGAATATTTTGGAATTTTCGAATCTCATCCAAAACTTGTCAGACATATCTACTGAATCCTCAACTTTTATCGGAAGTAGTGGCAAAATTGAATCCAGTTTGAGATTGCAATGGGGAAAGAAAGTGTGTTCTTTAAATAGCTTTTCTAATAATTTGACAATTTTAGATTTTTCTGATTGGCTGTCTGAAACGACGGATGCAGTATGCAATATATCCACTCCTGAGTCCGACACTAAAAGGAAAAAGAAGTATGTTTGTACGACGACAAATTCAAAAACGAGAAGTATTTTGTGGTCACTGTAAGAAAAATAATCATCATATTGAAAACTGCCCGTTTTTTTTAAAAAAATGATCTGGATAAACGATGGGACTTACGTCGGTAGAGGATCAAAGAGCCCTAAACTGCAAAGCGGGTAGGAGAGAGATAGGAAATCGTACTTTTATGAAAATAAAACTTAAAGGAATTACCAGAAAACTAGCCAATAAAAAACTGAAATCGATAAAATCGAAGATGAAGAAGAATCCTTAGTGTTTAAAGGATTACTCCAGTAAAATTAAAGAATATGTAAAAAAGGGCTATGCTAGAAAACTAACCTATGACATGTTAGAAAAACATAGTAGAACTTGGTACTTACCACATTTTGCTGTACAGATGTCTTTGGGGAGATCAAGAATATGAGATTAATGTACCAATGCTATTGTTTTGCAACACTATTTCGATGATTATCTTGATAGTGTAGATACCGAAGAAGAAGCTGAAGAGTTGATAACTTCTATAACAAAAATTTACAGACATTGGGGCTTTCAAATAAGAAACTGGATTAGAAATTCTCGAACAGTAACACAAAAAATTTCACCAAATTTAAGAACATAAATTGAAAGATTTGAACATAAATAAGGGATCACCAAATGAAAAGGTTCTGGGGATGTGTTGGAATACATATTCTGATACATTAGGATTCAATTTAAAATTGGAAAAATTTGAAGGCTTTATTGCTCAGAAAAAGCATCAAGAGAGAGATTCTTAGAATATTGATGTCAATTTTCGATCCACTTGGCCCTAAAATATGAATTTTTCCATAAAAGCAAAAAGTTTACTTAAAAAAATTTGGCAGTGACATTTCATGGGACGATAAACTCACATTTTCTCTCAAAGAAAAATGGATCAATTGGCTCATTGAATTGAAAAATATAAAAGATTTCACAGTTCCATGCTGGTATGCACTAAGAACACACGTAGTCAGTGTTCAACTACACACGTTCTCTGACGCGAGTGAAAAAGCATTCGCAGCTGTTTCATATTTACCATTGGTAACAAATAAAAATATTAATACTTATAATGGCAAAGTCAAAGAACAATGCATCAAAAAAAGAAAGGCTTATTTAAAATTCATGACAACTAAAACGCCTGAAGCCTATAATGATTATAAGAGGGTACGAAATGCCACCTACACACTAGTAAGGCAAATAAAAGAACAGTATTGGGAATCCTTCTCGAGAAAAATGGGAAATGACTTTTATGACCTCCAAAAACAGATGTGAAGATTCATCAGACGCCAGAGAAAACGGTATTCCAAATGAACTCCTTAAATTCGGCGGGAGAAGCCTGAAACAGCAGCTAACAGCCATAATTCGCAAAATCCTGTTACATTAAAAAATTCCGGACGAATGGCGCCTAAGTACCACAATCTTACTGTTTAAAAAAGTAGACAAAAAGATACCCGCAAACTACCGAGGCATAAACCTTCTAAATACAACCTTAAAGCTAGTAACAAAGATTATAACAAATAAAATAAATGATCTCACCATATTGGGCGATGAACAACAAGGATTCAGATTAGGAAGATCTTGTACTGATGCGATATTTGTCCTGCAACAAATAACTGAAAAATCCATCGAGTATAACAAACTAGCCTTCATGTGTTTTATAGACCTGGAAAAGGCGTTTAACCGAATACAACTGGAGGACGTAGTACACCTTCTATACAACAGGCAAATCCCATACAACATCATAAAAACCATCAAAAATATTTACCAGAGAAACAAAATACAAGTCAAAATTAATGGCACAACTACCGAAAAAATTGCTGTAAATAGTGGTATTTGACAGCCCCTTATTGTTCAACATCGTTATGGACGAAATAATAAAAAGCACTCATAACCTGAAACTGAAAGGGTATAAAATCGGGAACAAAGACGTCAAAATCCTATGCTATGCCGATGATGCTGTTCTGATTGCAGAAAACAAAGATGACCTACAGAGATTACTATTCAAATTTAGCACAACGGCAAAAAGTCTAAAAATGAAGATATCTGCAGCAAAGACAAAATGCATGACCACTTTAAAAACACCTATCAGATGCAAACTGGTTGTGGATGATAAAATTATACAACAGGAGATGAAATTTAAATACCTAGGCATAGAATTATCAGGATACGGGATACAGGAGGCGAAGGTAAGAAACCAGGTGGTAAAGCAGCACAAACCTCAGCTTACCAGAACGATACAATCCTCCAAAACAAATATATCGGAATTGAGACCAAATCCCGAATCTACAATGCGGTCATCCGACCTATATTAACATACACAGTGGAAACTAGACCAGATACATCGAACACAAAGAGAATATTAGAAACCACCGAAATAAAAATAGTGCGCAGGATCGCTGGAAAAATACTTTTTGACAGGGAGAGAAGTGATGACATTAGAAGAACATGTAAAATAGACAATGTAAATGAATGGATACTGGGAAGAAAGAGAGAGAGTGGAATGAACACATAGACCGGATGAATAACGACAGAATGGTCAAAATAACTAGAGACAAGTCGCCCTTAGGGCGTCGAAGCGTTGGAAGACCCTGCAAGAGATGGAGCGACAACCTTTCTAATAATTGAACAAAAGAGGATACGAAGAAAAACAAGCAAATTGCTTACATTAAAGAAGAAAGAAGAAGAAGAAAATAAAATCCAAAGAAAATTTTACTACAACAACGGCACTAGTTTTCATGACGCAAAATAGGAGATGAAAAAAGCGTTGACAGAGTTGAACCAGGACGAACTTTAAAGATTCTCTTCAGTCAATGGTATCGAATTTCAATTCAATACATCATCTGCACCTCACATGGGAGGTAGAGATGGAGATCTTCCCAGACATTTTTGACCGAAAGAAAAAGTTGTCGCAATTTACCCAGTGAAAGACGGACATGTAAGGACCGTGAATGTCAAGACCCAACTTGGAACCTTTCGTCGACCAATTGTGAAGCTGTGTTTATTGGATAGTCAAAATGTAGTTTGTTGAAATTATTAAAAATACCTTTTTAATATAGTTTATGTATCGGATATATTTTTACTCAACTTACACAATATCCTGATAATGTAAACAGATAGTTTTTGACTTTTTACATAATAATAATATTTATTACAAAAATCAAATATACATAAAAGGATTACATACACATTCAGAGCGAGATATTCGTTATAAAAATAAAAATAATATTTAAATATTTTACAAGGAGGTATTTAAGTAGTCTTGTACTGTATAGGGTTCAGTATCTACTAAAATTTTGTGTATTGCATTTTTAAAATGGTTTCGACCTTCTATCAGTCTAATATTCTGAGTTAATTTATTGAACAATTTCATCCAAGAATATTTAGCGTCCCTTTCTGTAACAGTCAGTTTGTAAATAGGATATATATATATATATATATATATATATATATATATATATATATATATATATATATATATATATATATATATATATATATATATATATATACATACATACATAAAGTCACGCCTTTTTCCCGTAGAGGTAGGTAGAGACCACTTCCTTCCACTTGCTACGGTTCGTACACACATCTTTTGCTTCCTCTACTTTCATCAATGCTCTCTTACATGCTCGTCGGTTGTTGGTACTCTTGACCTGGCCTTTCTTCAAAACAATGTTGGATCTGATCGAGATATGTTCTCCGAGGTCGACCTCTACCGACTTGTCCATTCACACTCGCCTTATAAATTTGTTTCGTCAATCTTCCTTCATCCATCCTTTCTATGTGTCCAAACCATCTAAGCATTCCTTTATCTATCTTTGTAACCACATCTTCTTTTACACCACAGCATTCTCTTATCTCACTATTTTTTACTTTATCAAACTGAGTCACTCCGGCTATACTTCTCAAACTACTCATATCCGCAGCATTAATCCTATTTTCATGCTTCTTCTGCTAAACCCAACATTCACTACCATACATAAGTGTAGGAACCAACACACCTCTATGCACAGCCAGACGTGCCTTTTTTTAAAACTTTCTGACTGTTGATAAATCTATGCAGTGCCCCATTCTGTTTTCCTGCCAACACCCTTCGCCCAATGTCACTGACATACTTTCCATCTCTCGTAAACTTTGAACCCAAGTACACAAATTCATTTACTTGTTCCACTCTTTGTCCCTCAATCAAAACTTCACAGTTTGTCATGCTTTCTTCTCTTTCAAAAACCATTACTTTCGTTTTGCTTGCATTTATTTTCATCCCTTTGATTTTTAGAGCATCATGCATAACATTAATCATCGCCTGTAACTCCTCTTCAGATGACGCTAATATGACTTGATCATCGGTGTAAAGAAGGCATTTGAAGATCAAATCATTTATTTTCAATCCATACGCACTTTCTTTCAAATCTTTTAAACAATCGTCTATGTATAAGTTAGACAGCCATGGCGAAGCCACACATCTCTGTCTCACACCTTTTTCGATGTTAAATAAGTCCGTGCAAGCTGCGTTTATCCTGATAAACATATTAAAAAGTTTTCTACTATGCCACCAGGAGTGTATACACACATAATGACAATTTTGTGACCCTTTACATTGAACTCACATACGTTGCATTCACAAATGCCTATTTCTGGCAAAATGTTATTTTTGGTAATCACTTGCATTGTATTCCTTGCCTTGTGAAAATAGCACATCCTCCGTGTTGGTTTGCGTTTCAAGACATACTGCTTCAGTCAGGTAAAAGTCTTTCAGTCCGTAATTTTTTAGCTTTCCAGTGTTTAGTCACACAAAAAAAACATGCAGTCAGGAAACTCTTCTAAAAATTGTTCTTTTCTATTTATACAATTTCCAATAGTTTGAAAATTCTAGTAAATAATTGTAATTACGAGGGTGGTCCAATAAGTACTTGCTACAAATTTTTTTTTTGAAAAAGTGGCGATTTTTTTTTTCAATGTAGTCTCCTTTTAGTTCGATACACTTGACCCAGCGATACTCCAACTTCTTTAACCCGTCTGAAAAATACGTTTTCTCAAGGTCAGCAAAATAGGCCTCCGTGGCGGCGATGACCTCCTTATTCGACTCAAATTTCTGCCCGGGGAGTGACTTTCAAGTTTGGAAATAAAAAAAGTCGCACGGGCCAACTCTGAAGAATACGGTGGATGGGGCAGCAATTCAACCAATTTGGCCATGGCGAGAAGGAAGGTGTGAGCTGGTGCGTGTTTTCTGCAATTCGGCGTCGAATCGGCCCAATAATTCGGCATAGTACAGCTCTGCGACCGTTTTGCCCTTCCCCAGGTAGATCACACCTTGCGAATCCCAGAAAACGGTGGCCATCACCTTTCCGGATGATAGGACAGTCTTCGCCTTCTTCGCAGGACGTTCGTCTGGTTAAGTCTACTGTTTCGGCTGTTCGTTGGTCTCTGGTGTGTACCAGTGGATCCATGTTTCGACAGTCACGAAACGACGCAGAAACTCCTTCGGATTGCGCGTAAAAAGCGTGAAACACTGCTCTAAAGTGGTCTCACGGTTGCGCTTGTTGTCCGGATTGAGCAAACACGACACCCATCGCGCTGACAGCTTTCTTATGCCCAAAATTTCATGCAGGATATGACCCACGCGGTCTTTTGACATGCCTACTGTCTCAGCTACCTCGCGCACCTTCAATCGACGGTCTGCCAATACGAGATCGACGGTCTGCCAATACGAGATCGTTAATTTTTGTCATGTTATCCTTCGTGGTAGCCATTTTCGGGGCAACTGGGCGTGGCTCATTAAAAACCGACGGGCGACCACGTTGAAACTCGTTAAACCAATTTTTGACGGTTGCAATCGAAGCAGATGAGTCATCGTACACCGCATCCAAGCGCTCTTTAATTTCGCTGCGTGATTTCCTTTCCAAAAACATCGAATCACCGACTGATATTGCTCTTTTTACATTTTTCCAAAATCCACGAACACGCCCGCTTCCACACGCGGCAAAACAATACTACGAGCCCGATTCGACTGAAATTTCGACAGTAGCCGTTTACGAAAATGTGCTACACGATAGTAAATTTCTCTTGAGATTGTAGGTGACTCTTGCTGAGGTTTATGCAAAGTCTTACCCTTCAGAAAATTTCGTTGACGATTAAAATCAAACCACCTTACTCCTACACCACTAGGCCAAAAGGCAGGATCATACAGTTCCATCTTTTCGGCTTAATGGTGCCGTTACCACAAAGACTTTCAGTCGGTTTTCATTTGTTGGTAGCTCTTTAACTTCTACCTGCTCATAATTTGATCTGTTGCACTTTTGTTTTACTCTCTGTATGTATGACCACACCTTTCGTTCTCTTCCTGCGAATTCCTGATTTTTATCGTTGAAACTGTTTGTCGTACCCAAAATCTTCTTTATGGTGTGACATTTTCTATTAACTTTGGTTTGTTTTCCCTAATACAATTTTTCTGGTTTTCCACATCATTTTTGATATATTTGTACATGTAACCGGTCCCACAGGCTGAAATCGTTGGCTGCGAACTTCTATTTGATTGATTTACATTGCCAGTTGGTTTCATAGCCATTTTCGACCAGTGAGTTTCTTTACATTTTTTGAGGTCAGCGTTATCTTTTAACCTTTTTACTCTTTGTAAAAGAAGATTATTGTTGAGGGACAAAATTTCTCTGAGTTTGACAATACACAACTTTTGTTTCATCCAAAAACTGACATCCAAATATTGACTAGAAACCTTTTTATCGAGTAATTTACATAATTTTTAAACGTGTGCTACTTTAATTGCTCCAATATGCTCTTTTTGTTCGTTTTTTGAATTAGTGAGTTGTACCAAATCAGTCATCTCGTCCTATATAAATTGTTATGTTTATATGAGTATCATCTTAAATTTTCCAGGTAGCAGTATGGAATGAAGTCGAAGGTAATCCGAAATTGATAACAGCCGCAAACTTTTGTCAAAACGGCAAATTTGCCGTTGTAGGAACGTACGATGGACGATGCATATTTTATATAACAGACCAGCTTAAATATCATACTCAAATTCATGTTCGTTCTTCTAGAGGACGAAATGCTGTCGGTCGAAAGATCAGTGGAATTGAACCGATGCCAGGCGAAGATAAAATTTTAGTTACTTCAAATGATAGTAGAATAAGGTTATATGACTTAAGAGACCTAAACGTATCATGTAAATACAAAGGTTATGTAAATATGAGCAGCCAGATTAAGGCAAGTTTTAGTCATGACGGAAAATACATTGTAAGTGGATCTGAAAATAGGGATATTTATATTTGGAAGACGAATCATGATTATTCTAAATTTTCTTCGGTTAGGAGAGATAGAAATGATTTTTGGGAAGCTATTAAGGCACACAACGCAACAGTTACCTGCGCTATTTTCGCTCCAAATCCTGAGGCAATAATTAAAATGATGGAGGAAAGTCAAAGGAGGGCAGTTGAAGAAGATGGAAATAAAAAGGTTTGTAGTTATTTTCCAGTTATAAACAATTTAATCTATTGGAAACTTGTCGTCTGTTTTTGAATGATCTCTTTAAATTTTTGAAAGTTATTTTAAAACATTCAGATATAAAAAAAAATTAAACAAACAAAAATTTATTATTAAGTTTGTATAAATTCCATTATATAAATATGGATGGGTAAAATGATTAATATTGTTTCTTACCATTTATTTAAATATAATGATATCTAGCTGGCCCAGCAGACGTTGTTTTGCCCTTACTTGTAGGTGGCGCTATAAGTTTGATTTGGTTAAAATAGCTGCTTAAAAAGGAATGGATAGAAGTGGTCGTTGGCCCAATTGGAGGTTAGGCAAGTGGTCTGAAACGATTAAGTATAAAGATTAATAACTTGACCTCAGTGCCTCCTATCGGATACAGATGTTATGTTATGAATATGAGTCCATTTGGCTCATAAATATACAAATTGTTAATAACTTGACTAAAGCGCTACCTATCGAATCTTATCATAGCTATGAACCATCGTCTCGATAAAACAAACATTGTGTGAATATGACCTAGGGAAGTAACAAAAATATTACAGATTTAAAAAAAATTAAATTTACAAGTAAGCCCTACTTTTTTCTGTAATCTGTATAAATAAAAATCAGTTGCCTAGGTATAAAAGTTCATAACTTAAGAGCGGCTCGGCTGATTTGGCTGATTTTTTTGTTGTGTTTATAATTGGCAGGAAAACAAATGAATGGGGCAATGCGTAGCTTTATGAATAGCCAGAAAGTGTCAAAAAATGCACGTCTGGTGGTGCATACAGGTGTGTTGGTTCCTACACTTATGTATGGTAGTGAATGTTGGGCTTGGCAGAAAAAGTATGAAAATAGGATTAATGCTGCAGAGATGAGTAGTCTGAGAAGTATAGCCGGAGTGAATCGGTTGGATAAAGTAAAGAATAGTGAGATAAGAGAACAGGAAATTTTTTTAAAATGCACTGAAAAAGTCCGAAATTTGGATGGTATTTTTGTACGAAAATCTCAATAAAAAAATGTGACGTTTAGTTTGACAGTTCTACTGTCACATTTATAACTTTCTATTACTGTCAAATCCTTAATAAAATAAAAACTATTTACGCAGCTCTACTTAAAGCAAATTTTAAGCTTGACTATTTTTAACAATTTATATTTTACTTTCAACTGACTATATTAATAAAAATACTAAGTACATATAAAAACGTTTTCGAGAGAGAATTTTAAAAAAGCTGGTTCTCTAATATATTTTACTCTATGCTATTGAGCCGAATTAATGACTGGCAAATTAAATTTGTACTTATTTATGTATAAATTAAATAATATTAAAATTAGAGGCATCCTAAAATGGTTTAAAATTAATTATTTGTGTTTATAAAAATAGCATCTGGCACATTATTGTCAATAACAAAAATATCTGACAATAATAAATTCACGTTTTTAATAACGTTTAAAAGTTAGTGAAAAAGAAAAAAAAATTCCAAAAATTATTTAAAATCAATGTTTTTACCTGTAAAGGTGTGATGCGCTATAATAAACGCAACGTTTACCGGCAGCCTGGTGCCCGCACGCTGTGCGGAAGAGCATAGAGAGAAACATATTAAGAACCAGCTTTTCTAAAATTCTTGTCTTTTCAACGTTGCCTAGCTCTCGTACTAATAATTATAAATACATTTTAAAGGAGTATTTTCTTGAACAATCGATGATATTTTTTAATCATCTACGAATCTTAAAAAATAGATCTACGAACAAAGAATATCTATAATATACAGGGTGATTTATAACTATTGGGACACAGGCTAAGGGCGGGTGATTTGGACTAAAATATGACGATTAACCAAATATGCCATAATAAAATATTGCTGTGGAAAAAGATACAAGGCGTTAAATTTTTTTGTTTTCATTTTTTGCTAATAATTTCACTGTAAATTTATTAATTGTTATCAAAATCAGAGAGGCATGACTTTATTTTACATTTTGTTATAGTGAGCGCCATGTGAATGATTCCTGATGATTAAATCCACTGGTAATTTTTTTTTATATTACTTTTTAGTGATTTTGTTTAAAAAAAATGACGCAGACATCATTTTTACGTAACGTAGTACTCCTGTTTAAACACGATAATTTCATCCGTTTTCAAGAAAAACGCAATTTTATTGAACAATTCGGAGTCTCAAAAGGGGATTTCAAGTACGTAACAGACAATAAAAAAACTTGTAACTTAAGGCTTCTATTTCGACGATAAAGCAGAATTAAAAACAATTTAACATATAGCAAACTCAAATTAAATGTTCTATTCAGATTCAGATTAAACTATTTACCACTTTGTTGGAGTATATGTTCAAGAGTGTCGAGTTGGAGAATATGGGTATAAATATTAACGGTGAAAATTTCAGTCACCTTCGGTTCGCGGACGATATTGTACTGATTTCAGATAGCTTGGATAAGGCAGAGAAACTGCTTATGAGTCTAACATCTGCTTCACATAAAGTTGGGCTTAAAATAAATCCATCGAAAACAAATTTCATGACAAATCTAGTCCCAAGCCGAAACTACTTAGTAGAAGGAAAAGAAATCTTCCAAGTTACATCCTACAGATATCTGGGCCATGATGTTACGATTGGCAGGGACAATCAAACCTGCGAAATCAAAAGAAGGATAGGGCTAACGTGGGCCGCCTATGGGAAGCTGAAACACATTTTTAAGTCCGAAACCCCCATATGCCTTAAGCGGAAGGTGTTTGATCAGTGTGTTCTGCCGGTTCTGACTTATGGTTCGGACACCCTAACTCTAACACGAAAATCGGTAAATAAAGTAGGAGTGGCCCAGCGAGCCATGGAACGCTCCATGTTGGGAGTCACGCTGAGAGACAAGATTCCAAATGATCGAATACGTCAGAGAACAGGGGACCGATGCAATCCAGCGAATAACATATTTAAAGTGGAACTGGGCTGGACATGTCGCAAGAATGACCAACGAAAGATGGACCAAAAAGATCATAGAGTGGAGACTTAGGCAAGATGCGTTCAGGAACAGAGGTCGTCCGCCGACCCGGTGGACGGATGACATAAAAAGAGTAGCACCAAATTGGATCCAGGATGTCCAGGATCGAAATAAATGGAGATCGTTAACGGAGGCCTATGTTCAGCAGTGGACGAGACAGGCTGTTTGATGATGATGATGATATCATAAAATAACCTCACCGTCGTAAACATAATAAACAATTATTTGACGAAATAAATTACACAACAATTTTAATAAAAAAAAGACACATTATATTTTTATTACCAAAACAATTTTTACATCACTCACTAATGATTTCCATGAAGGAGTTTATTAATTTTCGTAACAGTAAATATTTTACTTAAGATTTCCATGAAAGGGAGCAAATAGAGTCTATTAATTTTGATAATAGTAAAAATTTTACTTAAGATTTCCATAAAGGACAGCAAATTAAGTATATTCAACGATTGTGTGATGTAAAAAACATCAACAATATAATATTGCTCAAAACGATAAATACTATATTATCGATAATAACCTACCTAACCTAAACTAAATTACTAAATCCTGAATGCCACCATTGGAATAACTCAACAAAATTTTATCGTTGCGCCATCTTTGGTAACTTTTTGAACTATTAGTTAGAATTTATCGATTATTGATATCGATAATCTATGTATTTGTACATGCGTAGTAGTATGATTTTTGTAATTTCACCTGTTTCTCTGGCACAAGGTTGTATTTTTGAGGTTATTTATGTTATTTGCGTTTCTGTTATTAACTAAATTAGGTAAAATGCCTCTTTAATTTATACGATCACAAAAGAGTCATAATCTTATTTTTTGAAAGGATGACGTATTGTAAAAAGCGTAAAAACAAAAATGATATTTCCTGGCAGTGCAATGTTGATCCAAAGTGTCATGCTATCGATACAGATACTGAAAGTAAAAATGGTTCGGGGATATTTTGTCCGGGGATCTAAACACGTGTCACCTCTGAGACTCTGAATTGTTCAATTGCGTTTTTCTCAAAAACGTGTTTAAACACCTATATACGTAAAAATAACTAAAAATCACTAAAAAGTTTTGTCAAAAAAGTCGATTTCATCATCAGGAATCATTCTCATAGCGTCTCCTATAACAATATGTAAAATAATACATAAAGTAATAATTCTTGTCTAAAGTTATGCCTCTCTGCCGATTTTAATAACAATTGATAAAATTACAGTAAAATTATTAGCAAAAAATAAAAACAAAATTTCAAATTTAACGCCAAACTACGAATCACCCTGTATTTGCCAACTACCACTTGTAGAACTCAATAGGGACACTCTTTATTATATCGAGAAACTTTCACAATGATCTGAGGATATATTCTTTCTGACGTTTTTACAAAAAGTCAATTATTCAAAAATATTTTTCAAATTTTCTAAATAGTAACATATCAAAACAATATTATAAATAAACAACTTTGATCTATAATCTGTTCATCACATCACTCCCACCTTGTAATTTTTATTTACCGAAACGAACAAAATAAAAAATTTCAATACTTCACCTGGAGTAATAATGCATCCTTAGTCTAAATACTTCGATGGTGTCTTAACAACGCGACCACTTCTTGTCTTGGTGGCCTTATTGAAGGATATCATTTGAGTTTATAACTTTATTTTCACTCTGTAGACAATCATCAGATATTTCTACTGGAATATCAATTAAATTAGATCTTTTAGCAGGTGAGAAAATCACATCATTCTCTTTATCTATTTTAAGTGGAAATATTCTCTGTATCGGTCTCAATAACTCACCAGTACATGTACGAAGACGAGCTACCCTAACACATCCATCCTTACCAGGAAATACTTCTATAACTCGTGCCAACGGCCAATTCATTCACTTAGAATCATCATTACCAATGAGCACTACCTCTCCGACAGTCAATTGTTGCCTTGAAAATGCGGAATTCCTATGTCTCAGTTCACCCAAATACTCCGAACGGAATCTCTTTCTAAGATTATCTGAAAATCTCATTCTATACCGTATCCTTTTATTTAAGCTTCCAGAGTCCACTACATCGAGATCAGAAACTTCCATCTCTTTGATATCCTGAATAAACATAGCTGGGGTTAAAGGAGTAATTTCAGGCGATGAATCAGAAATGAACGATATTGGTCTATTGTTCATAATTGCCTCACAATCACATAATACTGTGAACAACTCTTCATAATTCAAACATGCTCTTCCCAATACTCGACGCAATAATTTGTTTTAATAAACGTATCAATCTTTCCCACCAACCGCCCCACCAAGCGGCTGTTGGTGGACTAAATTTCCAGTTAATTTGTCTTGCACTACTATAATTGGATATCTGATTTCAATCTAGATTTCGAAAAGCATTATCAGCTCCTTTGAAATTCGAGCCGTTATCACTATAGACGACTGAAGGTCGACCTCTTCTGGCAATAAATCGACGGAAACCCTGTATTAATATTTCGGTTGAAAGTGATGTCAGTAACTTCAAATGTACTGCTCTATATACCCCATACGTGAACAGTACTATCCAGACTTTCTGTTGATTTCTGAGAAATAACGGTCCTGCAATGTCAACTTCAAACAACTTCAAAAGCTGCTGCATCTCTAACACGATTCTGAGGAAGACCTATAGGAGGAGACTTGAAACTATCAGCTGAGAACCTTCTACATCGGATACATTTTGAAATCACAGTTTGCATTGTTTGTCGACCACCTAGAAACCAAAATATCTCTCGGATGAAACTCAACAAAACCTTGCACACCTATATGGCAAGCTTGTTCATGTTCTTCTCGTATGAGTTTTAAAATAAGTGAGTTTTTAGCAGGTAACAAGATGGGATGTCGAAAATCCACATCATCGGAACGATAAGGACATAAACTAACAATTGACTTACATCGTTGCCCTTCCGGAAATAATTCCTGTTGAATCAATTTCAATGTCAATAATTTTGACTCATTGATCTCAAAACAGGACAATTCACCCGTTACGTGATTACCAGAATTTTTACAATTATGGATGAAACGTCTTACCCAACCCATCTTTCTGATAACTCTACTATACTTCGAAAAATATTTTTCGATATCAATCATATAAAAATGATTGACACAGGAAGTTACAGTTTTTCTTCTTTCCTGAGCAATTTACTCTTCATCATAACACGCTTCATTAACAGGCCAAAGATTGGATAGACTTTTCAGCCAATCAGGACCCTCCCACCATCTAGATTCCAACAGCTTCCTTGTAGAACATCCTCTAGATGGTAAATCAGCAGGATTCAAAACACCCGGTATAAACTTCCATTGCTCCTTCGAGGTGAGTTTCAAAATTTCATCCACCCGATTTCGAACAAAAACAGCCCATTGTTCTTCAGATTTTATCCAAGTTAACACGGCCGAAGAATCGGACCAATAACAAAATTCAACATTGGAAAACGGATATGATTCTCTTATAGATTGCACCAAACGAGACCCAATAGTAGCAGTTAATAGTTCAAGTCGCGCTATAGTCATCTTCACAGGAGCAACCCTAGACCTAGATTGTATAAGTTGTACTACCACACCCAATTCACTCTCAATTCTGAAAAAAGATGCTGCAGCATATGAAAATTTACTTGCATCACAGAATGTGTGTATACTTACATGAAAAACACTGCCAATAGAGGATGATAAAAAATATCTAGGAATTTGTATTTCAGTTAAATAACATAGAATTTCAACCCATTTCAAGAAACCCTTCTTGATATTTTCATGTAACTCATCTTCCCATCCTAGTTTGCATTTCCAAGTTTTTTGCATCAATATCTTCGGATATAAGGTTACGGGACAGGTGAATTCTATGGGATCAAAAATCCTATGAGATACGGATAATAAAGTTCTCTTAGTAACCTTATCAAAGTTCAAATTCTTTAAACTATCAGAACAAATGAACAAACTATCCACTCGTCTATTCCATTGTAGTCCCAAAACACTCGATACCTCATTTTCTCCTCTAGGCCATTGAAGATAACTATATTCCCAGCCTCTCAGATCAAAACTAGCCTTACTCATAATTTTCCGGGACTCCTCAATGAACTGAAGTTCTAACTCACTATCTACACGGGTCACACAATTATCCACATATAAAAACTATTCTTGAGCTGTTCTATTACCTTCATAGATATACACTTCTTTCAGAGAATTTTATAATGTTGAATAACAGCTCCAAGAAGAAAAGGACTACTGGTTACTCCAAATACAACACGACAATGTTTGTAAACTTTCAAGTTTCCTTTACTATCTTTTCAAAGAAATTTCAAAAAATTATGATCAGAATCTCCCAATTCAATCTGCAAAAATGCTTTACGTATGTCAGAAATCGTACCAACCCTTTTCATTCTGAATCTAAATAAAATTGAAGGAATCTGTTTGATCAAGTTAACCCCTTTCTCAAGACAACTATTCAGAGAAGGACACCCCTTTCCGTGTGCTGAAGCATTGAAAACTGGTCTTATCTTCGTGGTAAAACTACTAGGTTTCAACTCATGTCTGTGTGGTAGATAATGACCCTTAGTATCACAATCATCAAATATAATTTCCTCAATTATAGCTTCAGACAACCATTCATGGAATACATTTTCATACTCGAAATAACAATAATCTTTTCTAAGTTTTTTTTATCGTGGATTCGGGTCTCTGAACAGCTAATTGAAAATTAGTTGGAAGAGGAGGGTGACCTGCGAACCAAGGAAGTTGAACAATATACCTCCCATCTGATTTGACATCCACAGTTTTTTTTAAAATGTTTTCATACTTCCTGGTTAATATCATCTCCGGATTTACTATCGAAAGGATCTCTTATACCCAATACATCCAGTTCCCAAAAATCTCGTATATTCATATCATTCACAAGCAATGATAACCTAGATTCACGAAAATCATTCATTCTTCTATTTTCCTGATATTTACCTATTAGTGTCCAGCCCAAGTGAGTTTCTATCGCCGTCATTCCGAATGAAAATTGCACTACTTTCCCAATAAGCAATTTACCAGCTACATCGGCACCTATCAATACCTCAATCTCGCCAAGATTAGAATCATTCAGAACGATACCTGCATTGATTAACTTCCTACTGTGAGTATTTGTATCTAATGCGACAATTCCAGATTGCTAACATGTATAATATAAGTCGTATGGTAACGCTCACCAGTATTCAGACCACCAAAAAGAGAATGAATCACCCTTTCTTTACCAACAGACATACAACTCGATTCAATTGCTGTTTTAACTAAAATATAAGAACGTTGTGAAGCTGTATCAATTAGCACCCTACTTTGACGCTCTATATAATTTTCACCCTTCAATGAAACTAAAAATGTTTGTAATAAAACTTCAGGTGAGTTACTGAGACTGGCTAGAGTATTCTCTGTGGCAATTTCAAGTTTTGATACTGACATATTACTTTGATTTTCACTGTCTTTGTGACTTGGACAATATAATAGGAAAATGTCTCCTTTGACAATTATCGCCTCTGATACGTATCTACATTTCCTAACGATATGTCCAGGTCTCAGACGAATGAAACAACATTCATTCTCGATAATAAGTTTCTTCTTATTATAAACCATTCTTTTGGCTTCTGAGCAATCAGAACTCTTATGATTACTATTATTGCAGAAAATACATAAGGATACATTATTACTCATGGTGAGTAATCCTGTTGCAGTAGAAGTAAGCTCCTTCTTCATGACCACTTTCTTCTTGGGTTCCTTTATAGCCAATGCAATCTTCTCTTCGTTTTCTACCTCGGATCTGATAAAATTCATTAGGTTCTCTAGCTTGTCCTTCGATTTTGCTTCCATAGAAATAGAAGATCTCTGCCAAACACGAATCACTTCTTCTGGTAAACATGATTCCACTAGCGGATAGATGATTGACGAACATTTATCATTTGTAACACCAAGGAACTCCAATGCTCTGAGCTGACTTTCCAACTTATCATACACTATTGATAAAGATAATGTATTAGTTGCTACCAGGCTCAACAAATCTCTGATGTACATTTCTATCAGCAGTTCTTCTCTTCCAAAACGACTTTTCAAAGCTTCAATTGCTTTGGGATAGTTTTCAGCGGTAGGAGGAAAACTTTCTACAATTCTTCTCGCTCTAGAACCGGATTCTGTGGACTGCATCAGATAATTGAACTTATCTTCGTTATCAATTCTAGAATCTTCATCGAATTTCTTGAATCAGCCCCAAAAATTTTCTAATTACAGAGTTATTACAAACTTGAGACATTTTATTATCTTGCTTCTTCTCCAATGATACAACTTGCTCCTTCACTAAATGATATTTATTCAAATAATCACCAGCATCTTCACATTCAAGCGACAGTTGTTCTTCTGAAGCATCATCTTCTAGCATAAGATCGAACTTTTCTTTATCCAAGGCACTTATTTCTTCATACCTGATATCTAATCCTCTCAAAGTAGCTTTCAGTTCTGCCACATTATACTTTTTATCATTGATCATCTTTGTAATACTATCGTATTGTTTCATGAAGGATATTATCTGCAATAAGGAGGAAGGGTTTAACGAAATTCTTTTTTCCAAATTAACAATAATAAGTATATTTCATTTGAAGGAGAAGTGACTTTTCATAGTTTGCCTTCTATTACCCACTTCTCCTCCGCTTAAAATAATATTATTATTTAAGGGAGTTTCACCATTCAACAGGTAAGTTTTGTAACTAAAAAAAATTAGTAAAGCTATTTTTTAGGTTAGCCCGTCGGCTGCTCTAGATTCGGTGGGGTCGTTAGTTAAAAAAATTGTTGAATTAATTTTATTTTTAAAACTAAATTCTTATTTAAGAATCAAGAATAATATAAATGTCATCAAAAGTATGATGATTTACAGTGAATTTACAAAATCTTTGTATTTTGAGTTTATCATGATCCCAAACAGAGAAATGACACTTACTCCAATTGTCTTGTATCAAGGTACCTGGATTTCCTTTAACAGGTCTTTCTGGTAATCTTAGTAGACTTGTCCAGTATGAGAGTCCAACTACTCAGTCCAACGGACTGCATCTATATCAGGATATTTTCAATGCTCAATGTCCTAAAAGCATATTAAACAGCAGCATATGTTTCCTACTGGAGTGTCAATTTGTTCTCTAGACCCAGAATGATAGACCTCAATTTATATCATTTACAATTTCAAAGTATCAACGAAAATATACTAAGATAATCAATGCAAAGTATAACTTATGTAATTAATATTAAAATTTACTCAAATAATTGATATCGCTAAATACAGGGTATCACAAATTTCTGATATTACAAGCAAATATTTAATACATGCAAAAACAGCGGTTATGAATTAATTTTATGTCTTATTTTTATTACTATAGCTTATTTCAATTATATGAAAAAAAACTGCAAAGATAAAGATAACAAGAAAGTGAGGGATTAATCAGCATTTTTAGCCTAAGCAAGTACACAATTTTACAACAGATTTAACATGATGTCCATAATATAAGAAATTGCCACTTACCGCAGAACATAATCAATCTTGGAATTCAGCTGAAAAATCGTGTTTCTTGGACTAAAAATGTTCCTTATTAGTTAAATTTGATGAATCTTTCGAAGCTCCAGAATTCTCAAAATTTGGTTCATACCTTTCCGGCAGAAACTATCATCACACTTTCGTGTATAATATTTTCGATTTAACCTAAAAATATTCTCATCAACCCAACGATTGATTTAATCGAAAACAATATTTATCAAAATATATCCTTTTAAAAGTAGGATCTTTTCAATGAATCAAGATACTAAATTTCAAATTTTGAGAGCATCATGGCGTCTCATGCATTCAAATTATAAAAAAAACGATTACAAATTATCGTCTAAATTTGATCTAAAAACTTTTAGAAAGCAAAAATAATTTAATTTCATACACTTATATTGTAAATCAATTTAATTAAAAAAAGAAAACATAATAATTTCGAAAGAAATTTCACAAAGAAATCAATCCATTACATTGCTTTCACAAAAAAAAGACGCAGCCAAAGAGACACATGCTGTCTCTTCGAAATATGCAAGGGAAAGAGAAAAAAACAACAAGACTGCACATACGGCCTCCGCGAGGTCCGCTTGGCGATATAGGAAGTGTACCTGTCCCTTTATCCCTTTTTCACAAAACTTTATCAAACGATAGGTCTCACAAATAGCATGTTGTTGCCATATTTATTTAAATTCGTTTAATTATGTATCCCTTAATTTGATGATATACCTACGAATTATTAAGTATAATTTACCTCTCAGATACAGCGGACCACAGTCTCTTATGTACTTTTTCAACACTAACTTCGAGGTGAATATACAGATCGAAGGGAATGGACAGATGACCACACCAAGGGCAAACCTGGAGAGAGGATCTGGTATACAGACGGATCCAAAACCAATGAAGGAACTGGTGCTGGAATATACAGTGAAGGGAGAAACTCCCAAATAAGTGTTTCACTAGGAACAAACACTTCTGTATTTCAGGCGGAAATTTATGCTATCCTGCAATGCGCACGAAAAAACAACTTGAGGGAAACTTGAGTCAAACGAAAACAAAGAGAGCAGTGAAAAGAAGCCCCTCTCATGCACCAAGGGAAAACATTTATCAAAGAACCAACAAAACGAAGAACTTCATTGCAGACAATGTTGTGAAGGAACAGAAACGGAGAAACACATACTGTTAGAATGCGAGGCACTAGACCGCAAAAGACAGACAATATTTGGACAACCTAGGTTAACCCCTAAAGAATACAACAGCCAACCGGTGAACCTGTACATATTGGTAAAGGGGACTAGAGTTACGGAATGGGTGTGACAACCATCCGGAAGACAAAAAAAACCCAAGAGGCTGAGTTGTAGCTGGCGGTAGGACCAGCGCCCGAGAAAAAAAACCTCTCAGATACCTTGTCATAATTCTGAAATACTTTTTTTGTCAAAAAGGCACGAAATGACTGAATTAGTTAAACAGAAATAAATCAAAATTACAATAACCGAAAGAGCTGCGAAGCGACAACAATGGCCCGTGTAAAATATGTATTGAACATAATCCTGTCAATGATCAACTGATCCACCAATTAACGAATACTAATTGAGTTCTTGAAGATACAATATACGAGGAAAATAAAAAGTATTACTGAAAAGGGAACGAAATTCACAAGCGTGAGATATTTCGTTACAGTATCTATGGAGATCTGATTTTTGTTTGGATGTTTTTATTTATAGACGGCTTTGTTTTAGTATATTGGAAAACTGCTTCAGTCAAACCTATTTTTAAAAAAGGCGACGAGTACGATTCCAAGAACTATAGGCCCGTTAGTCTTGTCACTGTCATCAGCAAGATCATGGAAACGATTATTGTGGATACTACGCGCAGGTTTCTTTCTCATCACAAGATAATACCTAAACAACTGCATGGTTTCACTCCAAGAAAAATCAGTGATCACTTATATGTTGAGCTGTGTCTCAAATTGGACCAAAATAATTAAAGGTGAATGCCTGGATATTATTTACTTGAACTTCAGTAGTGCGTTCGACAAAGTTCCAACAAAGTCTATTACATAAACTCGACCATGTGGGTATCCGTGGAAAACTTTTAAAGTGGATCTTCGCGTTTTTGTCTAATCGTGAGTTAAGCGTCAAAATAGGGTCACACGCGAGTGCTAAACGGCCAGTTTTAAGTGGCGTTCCACAAGGGTCGGTGCTGGGCCCTTTATTATTCTTGATATACACTTTAGATATTCCCTTCCACTTAAAGTCGTTTTTTTCACTTTATGCTGATGATACCAAAATATTCGGAAACCCCCTCCAGAGCTCACAGGACATTCAGAGTGACATGAACCACATACTTTCTTGGAGTCGCGATTGGCTACTACCACTCAACTCGACTAAGTGCACGTGCACGTGGGGAAAAATAACCCTCGATTCAATTACCTTCTAGATAACAGCATTATCTCCAAAATCGAACAACACAACGACCTGGAAGTACTTGTGAACACGAATCTAACGTGGAGTAACCATATAACCCGTCAAGGGAAAAAAGCGAACACAACTCTATTCCTACTGAATAGAGCATTCCAGTAACTAGACTTACGCTCACCCTGCAAACTGTATAAAACATACGTGCGTCCGATTCTTGAGTTCGCAAGCAGTGTTTGTTCCTGGTGCTAGTGCGAGACAAAAACTCTCTGGAAAACTAGTGCTTTTTTTATGGAGAAGGTTTTTATGCAATCCATTTTACTTTAACTCGCTGCTATATGGTGCATCAATTTCTATACCGTTCAATCGATTGCCATGAAAATTTGTACCTATAGCTATTTGAATACGGAAAATATGTTCGCACTATCCATTTTGCTGTAACTAGCAGAATAACGTCTGCTGGGTTCCTCTAGCTATAAATAAAATTGCCGTTACTAAATTTTAAAGATCAATATGATTTTTAGTAATAAAATATTTTTATTTCAGATCGAAGATCCAGTAGTTGAACAACATACCAAAGGTTGTGGGGGATATGTTTTAATTTCTGCCGATTTCAATGGCTGCATTAAAGTATTCGTCAATAAAATGAAGCCTAAACATAGTTCTTTACCAGTGTCTGCAATGGCATAATAAAAAACAACTATAAAAAAAATATCATGATATTTTAAAAGCAATGGAGAGTGGTGTAGGTAAATACTACAAATACTATTTAAATCATATTTTATAAAGGAGGATTCATTAAAATTAATAAAAAACAATAATTTTAAAAAAGTTCTCATACGTTCCTATTAAATTTTTGTGGTAAATATTTATTTTCTCCGTGGCCATAATACATCATTAATTCCTGTTTGCATAAATATTATTTAACTATACACGTAACTAAAACAAATGAAAATACTGGAATACGTAATTATAGTAATCATTCAAGAAAATTAATCTACATTAATAGATATATCAGTAAATATCTTAATTCTATAATGAAATTTTACAATTTTAATAGCTGATCTTTAAATTTCTTTACGTTTTTGTCAAACACAAATGACAACGGCAAATGTTTCTATCTCGAGAAAGGTTATATGGTGGCGACTAGACTGAAGAAAATTTAACAATTTTTCGTTTTGACCGGTTTTTTAATTTTTGGTCGATATTTTGTCAGAAATGTAAAATGAGTTACAGTCATTTAAAATAATGTTTTGACTATTCATTGACTTGTCACGACAATTTAAAATTTCTTAAAAGTGAAGTAAGTAGAATAATTTAAATTTGAGCAAATTATTTTATTTGCCAACTTGATAATTAATGTATTTTCATTACAAGTAGAACCGTTTTCTTGGACAGTGTATCAAATATTTTATCCATTTTACCAGTTAATCTAAATACAACATTTTGTGTTAATAGAGATACCTACCACATTAAAACAAATATAGATCATGTGATTTCGGTGCTTACCATTTTATATTTAATAATTAACTAGGAATGTATTAGTTAGCGTAACAGTACCTACGTTATTTTACTTGATATTTTTTTATGATAATAGTTGTAATATATTTTGAATAATTTTTAATTAATTTAAGTAATGTTTATTGTAAAGTACTTTTTATTTTATAATTTGTTGTATCTATTGTTTTGTATAATTTGTTGTTAATAAAAAAGTAAATAAATGTTAATTATTTTATTTCAAAATTCAAATTTTTGTGGTGGCTATTAAAAGGCAACGTCGCCCAAACCCAGTACACGCAACCACGGACAACGAGAAAGAAAGAAAGCGAAAAGACCGTATGTTTCACTCTTCTCCGATACCCAAAGCAAGCTAGACACTGCTCCTACTCTACCCGACACAATGTTTACTCCCACCAATTTTCGTCACACAAAAGGGTTGCGAATCAGAATTTCAAAGCCCTCCCATAAGAAGTTTCACTTCAAAAGTTATTTAAAAACACTTAAACTTAATCAACTTTTGACATAGCATTTTCTCACACAATTTAACAACTGATTGTAAGAGTAAAAACTTATTTACCATAAACTACTATATACTGCTATATCGCTCATGGGCTGCGACAGTGGCACAACTCTAAAAATCAAGTTTTAAGATAAATGAGTTTTAAAGTTTTATTACCGTGATAACATACATAAAGCACCGATTATGAGCTGCCATCTAGGGGTCAAATAAGCGTTTAGAGATGTACCTGTACTTACTCCAAAAATCGTATTTTTTGAGTTGTGCCACTGTTGCAGCCCATGAGCGATATATATATATATATATATATATATATATATATATATATATATATATATATATATATATGTTAGTACAGTATATAAAAATAGGTTTTATACAGCGAAAGTAAGCTGGTTTTTAAACAATCAGTTACACATTTTTGCATCTATTCACGCTGTCGAAAATATAGTTATAGTATAATATAGTTGACTGTACTAACACTACAGTTTTCTATACATTTTTTACATTTCTATTCTTCATATTCTGGTAGTCACTTACTGGGTGGTGCTTCTTAAAAAGTACAGATGTCGCCACTAACGCTTTTGCGTGGTCCTTCATGTGTACTTAATAGGAGTCTAAGGTTGAATGTGTTTGTTCGAGAAAACCTGCCCTGTGCTGATGAGGAGCAATTACTCCGAAACTAGTATACAGTTGGTTTCTTCGAGCAAATAAATTCAATACCCTCCTATTTAACAAGCATCTGTATATCTTGCTTCCAAAGTAGGGTGTTATACACGATTATACATTGGATGTATACCTGTCGCGACACATAGTCAGGGGAGTAGTTGTTATCTGATGTACAATCGACCCACACATATACCTATATAAAAATAGGTATTATACAGCGAAAATAAGCTGGTTTTTAAACAATCAGTTACACATTTTCGCATATATGTATATATATATATATATATATATATATATATATATATAAATGTAAAATTTTTTGGGGATGCAGCTATTTTTTTTATTAAAACTCTTTTTTTTACTTTTGTATAAAAGCTTTCGAAATAATTTTTATTTCTTCATCAGTTACTCTGAAATCATAGCATAATAATGGACAATTTTAAAAAAAAAAATAAATAAATATACTTACAGTATACGAGTTACATATAAATTAATATCCAGAATATGAAAAAAATTTTTGACAGTAGTTAATGAAAAGTCAATATTAAGTTGTTTAATGGAAGATATAAGTATAAAGGATGTAGTAGAATAGTAAATAGAAATTATTTTTATAAAAGGTTGAATCAAGTTATTGCTGAAATATTGAGTTTAGGGTTTTTTCTACCCAATTTCATTTCAATATCCAAAATATTAGAATAAATTATATTTAAATTTTGAAAATATTTTTTTTTATTCATCGATTTTTTTCATTTTTTATGTAGACCATTTCTAAAAAACGTCTTTTAAATAAATTATTTTCTTGAGTTAAAATTGAAATATCAGTAAAATCAATTGAATGTCCTGTACTATTTACATGTTGTGATAATGCGCAAGCGTTTGGTCTTGAACGAATGTCACTTTTGTGAGAAACAATTCTTGATTGTAAATTTTTTGATGTTTCACCAATACAGTTTTTATCACATTCAAGACAATTAATTTTATAGACAACTCCAGCATAATCCAACATAGGTCCAACATAAAGTGCTGTATCTGGCGCGATAGCGCGGGTTTCGGTGTCATCAGACGAGCGAATGATTTATTATCGGCACCGGCGATATTAGAGTATTTGGAGAATTCCGGAATAAACGTTCCCTCTCTCGAAGAATTAATTTGCACCTATTTAAGAAACCGCGGTATCGCCAAAAAGTTAAGTTTAAGTTGTAGTATCGTTTTGTGAATATAGCGACTTGTAAACTGAATATGTAAGTGGATTTATTAAATAAGAGTTTATTGTATTACATATAGAAAAATGATAATAAATTGTTTAGTTTTTGTATTAAGTATTGTAAATTAACGAACCCAAGTTAAATATCGTAACAGTGGTGTCAGAACTAAGGATTTTTGTGACGAAGGATTTATGAATATAAGAAAACAAGAAATACGTCATACGACGCCATGGAGGTGATAAAATTCATGAATAATCAATTTAAGAAGTTAAAAAAGCGCCGTTTGGAAGAAAAAAATGACGACAAGAAGAAAAATTGGAAGAAGAAAACGACGACAAGATAAGAGATTGGAGGATGAAAAACGCCGTCAAGAAGAAGTAAAGAGTAGTCAAGAGGAAAGAAAGGAAATAAAGAGAACTAGAACAATTATTACAGAAAACAGATGAAGAAATTGTCGAATTAAAAGATGTCAAGAAGATTGACTGTGAGTGAAGAAAGGAAGTAGGCCAAGTACGTGATGAAATAAAAGACATTAAGCATGAGATCGACGTTGTTAAAAAGGACGTATAAAGCCAGATTGCCTCGCTTAAAATTAATGAACAAGGTTGCTTAAGCGAGGATTTCAGTAAAACCACCAACTTTCTATGAAGAGTAATCTTGGTTCACGTATCGCAGACAGTTCAAAGCTGCGGCCTCGTCTAATGAGTGGAACGATGAAGAGAAGGCTACGGCACTCATAGTGGCCCTAAGAGGACATGCTTTGGAAATGTTGCAAACAATCCTTGTTGATCAACAAAGCATACATACATACATACATAAAGTCACGCCTTTAACCCATAGGGGTAGGCAGAGACCACTTCCTTCCACTTGCTACGGTTCTTACACACATCTTTTGCTTCCTCTACTTTCATCAGTGCTCTCATACATGCTCGTCGGTTGTTGGTACTCTTGACCTGGCCTTTCTTTAAAACAATGTTGATCTGATCGAGATAAGTTCTCCGAGGTCGACCTCTACCGACTTGGCCATTCACACTCGCCTTATAAATTTGTTTCGTCAATCTTTCTTCATCCATCCTTTCTACGTGTCTAAACCATCTAAGCATTCCTTTATCTATCTTTGTAACCACATCTTTTTTTACACCACAGCGTTCTTTTATCTCACTATTCTTTACTTTATTCAACCGAGTCACTCCGGCTATACTTTTTAGACTACTCATCTCGGCAGCATTAATCCTATTTTCATGCTTCTTCTGCCAAACCCAACATTCACTACCATACATAAGTGTAGGAACCAACATACCTCTATGCACCGCCAGACGTGCCTTTTTTGACACAATCAACAAAGCAAATGTGGAAATCTAGTGGCTGCACTGTAGTTAAGGTTGTAGCAAAAATAAAAGATTTTCGTACAACTTGTTTTATTGTTAGCCTATCGGCTGCTCTAAATTCGGGAGGGTCACAGGTAAGTTAAATTGTTGAATTAAATTTGCTTTTAAAAGTAAAATATCTATTTTAAAATTAATAATGTGCAATTATTCATTACAAAACAAAACAGTTGAAACTTTTTTACATAAAACCAAGAATAAAAAGTTAACCATATGATGCCGATTTAATTGGACACACTATATATATATGAGAAATATGTATAACTGATTTTTTTAAAATCAGCTAATTTCGCTATATGTCACCTATAAAATAGTTTGATGTGGGTCGATTACGTATCAAAAAACAACTACTCCTCTGGCTATATGCCGCGACAGGCATTGAATTACATCTGATAGATAATTGTGTATAAAACCCCATTTCGGGTAACAATATGCGGATGCTTGTTAAGTAGGAGAAGGAACTATTAGATTAATCCATCCGAAGTGACTACCTATGGACCGGTTTCGGGGTGTGTTGCCCCTCATCGGCATAGGGCAGGTCTACCTCTACTGGACACATCAACAGCTCCGACTCCTACCAGGTACACATGAAATGCTACACGACATCACGACATCTATACTTTTAAAAAAGTAGACCTAAGTAGACCTAAAAACGCAGAAAAAATTTTGTTTTACACCAAAGGAATAAGCAGAGTATCCATGCACCTAGTAAATTATAGCATTTACCAAACTAAAATTTAAAATAAAACTATCACTCTGTTGTACATTAACATGTGATAGGGTGAGCTTTGTGGGGACTAGTTCTCTTCATTCAAACCACAACGCACAGATGACACCATGAAAACCTGGAGAGGATGTTAATTTCTCTGCTAGATCTTATATGCTGCGCCGTTAAACTATCCATCAACCACTCGCCTCCAGGCTTCCATGGTAGCACCTGCATCGTCATGACCCAGACAAAGAGAGACCAGTAGTATCACAAAGTACACGGGTGGAACTAAAAAAAAATGAACATAATAAAGATAAAAAAATATACCGAATGCCACCTATAAATGGGGTACAAAAAGTCATACCAGTTGAAACGACTGGTGAAGCCAAGTCAAACAAAAACTCTAAAGCGGAAGTGTTCCTTATTTAGTACTGTGAGTCAATCCTCAAATGAGACGAATATACGAACTCGAAGAGAGCACATTAGTGAGACACAAACGCTGGAAATGGTCCCCCGTAGGCGGAATCTATCGGGTCCACATCTCACCCCCCAATACTCTCCCCTGTTGAAATCCTGCCATTTATTTGAAAATTTTACTGTCACTAAGTAAGAGTGTATTATTTGTTGTAAATTAAGCAAATACCACGACATAATGAATTTTCTAACAGTAAAATGCGTGATATGATTTTTGTTTTTGCTCAGTCAAATTATAGTGGAGTTGGTGTAGCCAGAAGGTATTTGGAATCATACCCAAATCGAAGACAACCCAATCACAAACTGTTCAGACGTATTTATACCCGCCTAAGCGACACAGGGTGTTTTCGTCCTAAAAGCTTAAATGGTTCTCCAAAAAAATATCAAAACGTCGATGATGAAGAAGAGGTTTTAGTTCGTATTTCGGAAAATCCAGATCTCAGTACTCGTCGGTTAAGTGCGGCAACAGGATTAAGTCAATCGTCTATCTGGAGAATTTTAATGAAACAGAATCTCCGTCCATATCAGTATACTGTTTTTGTTTTTTAATTGTAAAAACATCATTTGTGGGACTCCAAAAATCCACATGCTCTAAAGAAACGACATTTTCAGCATGAATTCAGGGTAAATATTTGGTGTGGTGTGATATCTGCTTTTTTTATTGGTCCTTTTAAACTTTCTCCCAATCTGAAAGGGCCCCTCTATTTAAACTTCCTTGAACAACAGTTAAACACACTACTAGAAGATGTACCACTAGCCATAAGGCGGAACATGTGGTTTATGCAAGACGGGGCGCCGCCACATTTTTCTCTGCCAGTACGGCAATACCTGAATGAACATTTTTCTCACCGTTGGATTGGGCGTGGCAGTGAATTTGTTTGGCCACCTAGAAGTCCAGATTTAAACCCTCTAGACTTCTCAATATGGTCACAAATGAAGGCACTCAATAAATTATTATTTAACACAATTTCTAATGAAACTGTTAATACAGATACTAATGTACCAAATGCCAGTAACAAAATTACTTTCGGATCAATACCATATATTAAAAATTTATCTCCAAAAATTATCACTGTATTCAAAAGTAAACTTAATATAAAAATATCACAAAGAAATATCCTCCCTATGAATAAAATATATACAAAATTAAAAGACAAAGAATGTGCACCGATGAGAAGCAATTTAGTTTATAGTTTACCTTGCAGTTCTTGCAACAAAAACTACATTGGACAAATGAGTCAAACTTTGAAATCTCGAATCACTGGTCATAAAAGTGACTGTAGACTCCAGAAACTTTCTTGCGCACTCTCTGATCATGTAGTTGACCAAGATCACATAATGAATTATGGCTTTCTCACCTTGGCTACTCGCCAGTTGTGGATAGGCAGGTCAGGGTTGCTCAACCTGATCAACTCCAGGATTCGATTTGGCTCCGAAGGTTCTTCATGTATCCAGGCCCTGGATCTTGGTCTGTGTGGAATGTCCTCCTTCGTGACGGCTTCTAACTTTGCACTTGGCCAAGTTTTTTAACTGCACTATTTAGGAAATTTGCTGAGGTCTGTGCAGGAAAGAAGTTTGACGCGGCCCTGGAACCAGCATGTGGGGGAGGTTCTGGAATTTATTTTATAAAATCCGCGAAGCTGCATTGTGGAGCATTCTCGACTAATCTCCAGTACTCCTGTGAGATGTTGCCTTTAGAATGGCTCATGTCAACAATGGCCCTTATGAGGTGGCCCTGGACGATATCAATATAAGGACGTGACGTGGTCGACTTCGGTGAGGACCTTGGATTAGGCTTTTTCACCTGCCGATCACTGTCCTCCTCAGATCGCTGACTTTTAGTTGCCGGCTTGGCATTAGTAGGTGGAGTGGTTACAAGCCGTTCCTTCGCCCTTGGCCCATTTCAGTAAAGCGCATTCCTTCTCGGTAAGTTTCCGATCGGTAACTTCTTTCAGGCGCTTCTGAATTCTTAAAACCGCTTTGCGGTACTTAAAGGCCCGCGTTCTTTCTCTCCGTTAGCCCAGACATCTTGGGGAGGCAAAGATACCCTAAAGCCTCCATAAGAACCCTGCGTTGGTGTGATACTTTCTACTAGAATAAATAAATGTGTGACTGACTTTGAATGTGTGAGCCCAAGAATCCTATGGGTGATGCTAAAGGTTGGTCTTACTCGCATCTTTTTGCTAGCGGTTTATGCCCCACAAGATGCGCAGTAGAACCCATCTTCAAAAGCCCAAAAAAAAGGCAGGAGTTTTGGGATAATGTAACAGATATTCTGAAAAAGTGTAACCAGAATAAAAGAATAGTAATGTTAAATAATTTTAATAGTTGGGTAGTTGGTGTTATGGGAGAAAGTCTGCTTGGAGTAACGGAAGAAGATGTATGGATCAAGTCTTTTCATGACGAGGTATAGTCGAAAAATTCTTGGTTAGAAGCCAAAAGATCTATTGTGCTTTCGTTGACTTGGAAAAGGCCTATGACGGAGTGGTGAGAAGTGAAATGTGGTCGACATTGTCTATGTATGGGGTGAGCGGTAGTTTAATATAAGCACTAAAATCACTTTACGACGATTCCACTGCTTGTATCAGGATAAACGGAGTTTGCACGGACTGGTTTAACATCGAAAAAGGTTTTAGACAGGGATGTGTGGCTTTGCCATGGCTGTTTAACTTATACATATACGATTGTTTAAAAGATTTGAAACAGAGTGCGTATGAATTGAGAATGAATTATTTGATCGTCAAATGCCTCCTTTACGCCGACGATCAGGTCATATTAGTGTCATCTGAAAAAGAGTTGATACTATGCATGATGCCCTGAAAATAAGTGAAAGGAAGACGAAAGTAATGGTTTTTAAAAGAAAAAAAAGCATGACAAACAACGAGGTGCTAATTAAAGGAGAGAGTAAAACAAGTAAATGGGTTTGTATACTTGGTTTCAAAGTTACTAGAGACGGAAAGTATGACTGTAACATTGAGCGAAGAGTTGAATAGTGAGAAACACTGTGGTGTGAAAGAAGATGTGGTTAGGTTAGGTTAAAATGGCGGTTCGGGGGGAAACTACTTAGGCCCTTTGACCCGTTGTGATATCGTGATGGACGGCGGTGCCCTTTAAAAAAAGTGTAAGATCTTTAATGCTTACTGAGCTGAGATCAGAGAAGTTATCAAAGTTCGGTTGACCTAGTATAGAAAGCCGTATTCTGCATATGGTTGGGCAGTGGCAGAGAAGATGTACCATTGTTTCATTGTTACAAAGAAAGGTAAAGGAATTTTTAAATGATTTGGACATGTAGAGAGAATAGATGAAGATTGACGAAACAGATTTATAAGGCGAGTGTAAATGGGCAAGTCGGTAGAGGTCGACCTCGGCGAACATATCTCGATCAGATCGCATTGTTTTAAGGAAAGGCCAGGTCAAGAGTACCAAAGTAGAAGAAGCAAAAGATGTGTGTAAGAACCGTAGCAAGTGGAAGTAAGTGGTCTCTGCCTACTCCGACGGGAAAAAGGCGTGACTATATGTATGTATGTATGTTATTCTTGATGGCCTTTAGAGCAGTTATTCATGAATTTACAAAGCCACTTCAGCCAGTATAGTCTTCGGAAGGGAATTTCGTTTGCCCTGTGATTTGGTGTTCGGGTCACCAAGTGCCGAAGAGAAAGAAGTTCTAGATTATGCAGTTAAATGAGTTAAATGATAGCTTGTTCAAAATCCATGAAACTGCTAGGAAGATATTGAGGATAAAAAGTAATAAAATAAAGGCTCTCTACGACCTTAGAGCAAATTCGAAGCGATTCAAGGAAAGAGATCGAGTATGGCTGCATAATTCACATCGAAAGAAAGGTATGTTTCCCAAATTAACACCATTTTGGGAAGGACCATATAAGGTGATATAAAAAAATTAAATAATGTGGTTTATAGAATCCAACGCAGCCTCAGAGCCAAAATAAAAGTCGATCACCTAGAGGGTTAGAATCTTACAATTGTGGAGTGACGATCAAATTTGAGAGAGGGATGATATTACGGATTGTGGTCAGCGAGTACGCCCCTGTAACCATTATTTGAGCTGGTGCGATAGCGCGACTTTTCAGTGTCATCAAACGAGCGGATGATTTAAATTAGAATATTAGGAGAATTTCGAATTAAACAAAAATTGAACAATAATAAACATTATCTATATTACGAAAGTAAGTTTTATACAGTTTCCTTGTTGCTAAATTGTTACATATTTATTTTTTTTAATTAGAAGTAACGATTACTTTGTGCTTGTTAATTTAACCACAAATATGTTGATTTCACATTATAACATTATAACAAAAAGCACTAAAAATATATATATTACATTACAGCGTGTTTGGATAAATTTAAATAATTTAAACAGTTTGTTGAGTAAAGTTTAAACAATAAGCACTGTTGATTAAGTATATCCGTCGACAATTTACTGTGAAATCATTATAGGCAATTTGTGTGTGTGTGTAGTAGCATAGGTCGTTACTTAGCAGTGCCGTAAAGAGACTATTGGCATACCATGCTGCCGACATTGTTCACATTACTTGGTTCTTAGGTTAGTACATACAGGATAGGACTTTTTAACAAAGTATATTTTATAAAAATAATATACGTATACGACTACAAACTAATAACTAATATTAACACAAACTCCTCTATTTTATTAAATTTATTCTAAAAGTATTAAATATATATATTAAATACATTCAATACGTCCATTTAATTATTTTTTTCTTTCGTACCACTTTATCTACCCTTATCAATAATAATAATAATAATAACTAAAGTACTAAATGGTTTGCATATCTTGATTTTAAGGTATTTTTAACAATAAAATGACACTCTTTATATCTGTTCGAATTGTATGAGTACCTATACCTACTAAAACTATACTGCTATTAAAGAAAAAATATAGTACCTTTCATTCCAACTTTAAATCACTTAATAACCAATAACCAGTACGATAGTGCTTACTTACAGAATAGTACTATTTGCTAAATTAACAACTAATATTTGGTGAAAATCTTGTTTGTACAAGGCTAATAAAAAATGGTTTTCTACCCATGGTTAGTAATGTAAATATACTCTTTGTAAGTACCTTTGTGTAATTGTTTTTAGCGAAATTTTTCAGGACTTTTTTCTACTACAAAGATAGTTGTTTGTTGTGGTTTAAAATCATTTTTTATATTTTTCAATAACCATTTAATTTTACGTACAGGTATCTGGAACAGATACTATATTGTAACACTTTTAATTATACTCGTATATTATGTAAGTTCTACTTTTTATCTTGTTGGAGCCTAGATCGTATTTATGTTTTCTTTATATTAAGCAATTCAATGGTCCAAAATAATAATAATTAGTAATCCATAGTCTTGTGGCTTCCATTATGATGATTTAGTCTACATGCTGCTGTAGTATAAAGAAGCTTTGGTACTACGTCATGATTTTTGGGGATAAACCACTCGTACGTTCTATTTTATGATGATATTTCTGATAAGTTGTACTCAAGTGCGTCGTTATAACTTTTTTTAGGAAGGAGAAAAAAATTTTGGATTCGAAACGATTAACTCGATTAACTTTGAAAATATTACTAATCTTAATTACTCTGATACATACATACATACATAAAGAAACGCCTTTTTCCCATGGGGGTAGGCAGAGACCACTTCCTTCCACTTACTACGGTTCTTACACACATCTTTTGCTTCCTCTTCTTTTATTAGTGCTCTTATACATGCTCGTCGGTTGTTGGTACTCTTGACCTGGCCTTTCCTCAAAACAATGTTGATCTGATCAAGATATGTTCTCCGAGGTCGACCTCTACCGACTTGTCCATTCACACTCGCTTTATAAATTTGTTTCGTCAATCTTCCTTCATCCATCCTTTTAACGTGTCCAAACCATCTAAGCATTCCTTTATCTGTCTTTGTAACCACATCTTCTTTTACACCACAGCGTTCTCTTATCTCACTATTCTTTACCTTATCCAACCGAGTCACTCCGGCTATACTTCTCAGACTAATCATCTCCGCAGCATTAATCCTATTTTCATGCTTCTTCTGCCTAACCCAACATTCACTACCATACATAAGTGTAGGAATACCTCTATGCACAGCCAGACGTGCCTTTTTTGACACTTTCTGGCTATTCATAAAGCTATGCAGTGCCCCATTCATTTGTCTTCCTGCCAACACCCTTCGCTCAATTTCACTGTCATACTTTCCATCTCTCGTAAACTTTGAACCCAAGTACACAAATTCATTTACTTGTTTCATTCTTTCTTCCTCAATCAAAACTCCACAGTTTGTTATGCTTTCTTTTCTTTCAAAAACCATTACTTTCGTTTTGCTTACATTTATTTTCATCCCTTTGATTTTCAGGGAATCATGCATAACATTAACCATCGCCTGCAACTCCTCTTAAGATGACGCTAATATGACTTGATCATCGGCGTAAAGAAGGCATTTGACGATCAAATCATTCATTTTCAATCCATACGCACTCTCTTTCAAATCTTTTAAACAATTGTTTATGTATAAGTTAAACAGCCATGGCGAAGCCACACATCCCTGTCTCACACCTTTTTCGATGTTAAACCAGTCCGTGCAAGCTCCGTTTATCCTGACACAAGCAGTGGAATCCTCGTAAAGTGATTTCAGTGCTCGTATTAAACTACCACTCACCCCATACATTGACAATGTCGACCACAATTTACTCCTCACCACTCTGTCATAGGACTTTTTCAAGTTTATAAAAGCGCAATAGACCTTCTGACTTCTAGCCAAGAATTTTTCGACTATACCTCTGATACAATAGGTACATATTGAATGAACATTTACATAAAACAAATTTTATATTTTTTTATCACTACCAAACTTATCAATAGTCTGTAATTTTAATCTTATCAATTTTTTAATTTTGCATGTTGTGGAAGGCAAAGTAAAAAATATCTTTATTGCTTTGGAAATTGCTGGAAAGTAGTCACATTCTTCTTTCTGAAAATCTAGTTTTTAAACCGCTAATTTGTTGATTGTCCAAATAAGGAATGAAAATAAAAACTCTTTTTCAGCTGTCTTAGTTTTATTGTTTGATCTATGCATCTATTTCGATGTCCAAGGCGCCTTTAGTTCTATATCTAGTTGACCATTCTTGATAATACTTGCAATTCTTGGTCAATTGTATCGAATTCCTTTTTTAGATGATTTTTATTTGTTTGACTAAATATTGACTGCTTGGTTTGATTTTTTTGCGGCAAGAAGATCCATTGATGTGCCTTGAAGAATATTTCCGATAAAGAAAGGAACATTTGGCACTTAATTTCTTCTTTTAGGAGTATCTCTGCAAAACTTGATGATTTCTATGATCGTACATATAAATCTCTGGACTTCCGAAACAGCGCTTAAACTATTAACAACAATGTTTATTTCATGTAAACTGCTATGAAAATAAGTGGCTTTAGGTGTCAATATATTTTAGTTAATATATTTTTTCTTTTCAAATCGAACTTCTAGAAATAATTTCTCTGGTTCAGAAATATCAGCTAGAATGGAAAATGCATAGGAATCGTTTACATGATTCATAAATAAACATTTTCGGGGAGATACAAGTGCCCCTTTTGCCGCACCCCTCTAAACGACGCACCTGGCTGATGATTGTGTTAAACATAACACCAATATATTAAAGTTAATGCATAAAAAATTCGTTGTAAGATTTCATTTTTAGTTTAAAAAAAAGAATAATCCTTATTTTTTTGAATTTATGAACGAAAACAGATGTTTGTTCCTTTCGATTTATGTTTGGAGATTGTTTTGACCAGTATGTCGAAGAGTATGTTTCATAGTAGTGGTGACATGACATTACCTTATTCTTTGCAGTGATATCTTCTGAATCTGTCAAAACGTTTATTAAATATTTTGGGCTAAAAGTGTTTCTACTTTAAATTTTTTTTTACTTCAATTGGTTGGATTTCATAGAAGTAAAACAAATTTATTTGAATGATATATTAATGACCTTTCGTTTCTACAATATTTATCTATCTTTTAATTTCTGATTCTAAATGATTGTAACAGCTTAACACGGCACTGTATTGTCTATGATAGGTTCATAACATGTGGTCTTTTCTTGTTCTGTCTCAAAAAAAGTGATATAATCTCCAAAGAAAAGCAACTACTTACCAAGGTATATGTCCTTGAGTTTTCCGTGTTTTTAATTACATAAAATCTTCAGAAAAAATGTGAACTTCTAAAAGGGAGAACCAACATTGCTGCTGTTTTATAGGTTCCAAGAATACACTAGTGGAACTATTAGTAATTTCAGACATTTTGTACAGAGTAGTACTTTATTCTTTGTTTTTTTTATACAAATAAAAAGCAAGACTCACGAACTGCATAATTAATGACTGGCACCAAATATGTATGTTAAATATAATATTACTGGTCGGTTATTATTTCATTGTTGCATATAGAGATATAACAGAATGATTTTGATGTCAATTATTGAATACATTATTGGTAGGTACTGTTAAAATAACTTACTAAAAAAAAATTAAAAATTATATTCATTACCTATTACTTCAATATACTTTCCAAAAGTTTTTTAAGACTATGATTTTAAAAATATGATCTGAATGAAGACTTGTAAATATGTATATTTTCCAAACAAAAAAGAGAAAAGGAAGAGTTTGTTTTGTTCCCCTCACATATTGGCAACTTTTTTAAACTACTTTTTAAATCACTAAAATACACACATTTTTACTGGCTTTAATTTTTTATTTGCCAATGTGCGGTCTATGGGGTCTTATGATCAGGAATATTACAGAAATGTTATAAGCCATGCAAAGTAACCTACCTACCCTGAATACCCCTATCCTAAGGAAAATATGCTGGGGAAAAAAATATATATATGCAAAGTTTATAGAAAACTATAATATTATTATAGTAGACTATAAACATTTTTCGACAGCGTAAATAGATGTGAAAAATGTATAACTGATTTTTTTTAAAAAAATCAGCTAATTTCGCTGTATGTCACCTATATTATAGGTTCATGTGGGTCGATTATGTATTAAAAAGTAACTACTCCTCTGGCTATATGCTGCGACAGGCATTGAATTACATCTGATACATAATCGTGTATAATACCCCATTTCGGGTAACAATATACAGATGCTTGTTAAGTAAGAGAAGGAACTATTAGATTTATCCATCCGAAGTGACCACCTATGGACCGGTTTCGGGGTGTGTTGCCCCTCATCAGCATAGGGAAGGTCTAACTCGACTGGACACATCAACAGCTTCGACTCTTACAAAAAGTGATACGCGAAAAGCGAACATAATCGACCCACATGAACCTATAATATAGGTGAATAGTTTAAGTAAGAATATTATCTGGTCTGGTTGCTTTTTTAAATTTTGCAGAGCGTATGCTGCATAGTATTTCGGACTTTAGAATTTCTGGACCTTCCACACTATCAGTGATGTCTGGTTGATCTGATCTGTTGTCATCAAATAGTTCAGATATGTACCCACTCCAGGCTTCAAGAACCTCATGTTCATCAATGATTAGTCTGCCTGTATTATCAACTAGCATACTAGGAGTTTTTCTAATGTATAGGCCAGCAACTTCCCTAACTTTTTTGTACATGTTGAACACATCGTGTTTCCTTTCCAGCTCTTTCATTTCTTTGCATCTGTCTGTCATCCATTTTTCCCTAGCGTCCCGGATCTTGTTCTTTTATTTAGCTTATGGTCTATTTGATGTATATGTATATATATATATATATATATATATATATATATATATTGTGTTTTTTAAATAAAACACCCTATATTTAGTTACACTTTCAAATAGTTCAGGAAAAAATAATACGATTTCATAAAAGGATTTATGTAGCTAACTATAACTGTTCTCAAATTATTGATTTTTTTATGAAAATGCTAGGTTCAATTGAAAACTAAATAACATCGAAATGTATAGAAATCATCCCTTCAAATTCTGACCAAGCATAAAAGAGGTATTGGGCTATTGATTTCGATAAAACCCGTATCTCAATATTATATAGAATGTTCAAAAATCATTGTCACTTTTTTATAATTTCAGACAAAGATAACTTTGTTATTTCAAATAATACGATTTCATAAAAGGTACTATGTAGCTAACTATAATCGTTCTCGAGTTATTGATTTTTTTAAGAAAATGCTTGGTACATCAAAATGTATAGAAATCTTCCCTTCAAATATCAAAGATAACTTTGTTATTTCAAATGAAACACCCTGTATTTTTTTGGTCTGAACAATATAAAATTCAATTATCTTTCATTTCATATTGGGATTCCCTATACCTAACCTAAATAGTTTTTAAGATATTGGCTTTTTCAAATAGTAGTTCTTATTTTAATGCATTCTTTGAATCAAGATAGCTTTAAAATGACATTTATTTGATTTGCTCACAGAATACTCATTGAAAGTTGTTATACTTCACTTCATCGAAAATATTTACTTTTCATATTCTGACAGTAGTTCGTTAAACAGACTATACAATTTTTTTTTATTATTCAACTAAAACAACAACAAAATATGAAACACAAATGTATTTAATTCAAAGTAGCTGCTCAAAATGACGACCATCCTGTGGAATACAAAGAGCCGTTCTCTCTATGAAAGACTGCTTAACACTTAATAATATTTGAGGCGTCATTCTTTAAAAAGCTGTCCTTATTGAGGGTTTTCTATGATTGATCCTATAATAGTAATATATTTTCCTCATTTCCGATGATAGGTTTTTGTCTATTTGCCTTTTCGTAAGCTACACTTTAAGTCCTACAAAATTCATGTAGCAATCGTTTGAGAACCAACTTGTTTGGATGATTTCGGTCTGGATATTTTTGGGCATACACCCTCACCACCAAAAGGCAATTCTCCAAATACTCAACAATCGCTAAAATCATATCTATCCGCTCTTGAATGGAATGTTTTCATTTTCTACGGTAGTAATTCAGTAAATGTTTTGAATAACGTAAAATACAATAACTGGTAATAAGAATTCTTTTAATCAATAAATGTCGTTACAAAGCTATCTTAAGTCAAAGAATGCATTGAAATAAGAACTACTATTTGATAAAGCCAATATCTAAAAAACTATTTAGGTTAGGTATAGGGAACCCCAATATGAAATAAAATTTAATATTGTTGAGACCAAAAAAATACAGCGTGTTTGATTTGAAATAACAAAGTTATCTTTGTCTGAAATTATAAAAAAGTGACAATGATTTTTGAACATTCTATATAATATTGAGATACGGGTTTTATCGAAATCAATAGCCCAATACCTCTTTTATGCTTGGTCAGAATTTGAAGGGATGATTTCTATACATTTCGATGTTATTTAGTTTTCAATTGAACCTAGCATTTTCATAAAAAAATCAATAATTTGAGAACAGTTATAGTTAGCTACATAAATCCTTTTATGAAATCGTATTATTTTTTCCTGAACTATTTGAAAGTGTAACTAAATATTGGGTGTTTTATTTAAAAAACACAACTTTGATATGTCACACTTTTTTGAGCCACCCTGTAAACTCCAAAATAATTTCCTTTTGCAGCCTTAATCAATATACATCTAATGAAATAAAGAAATTCCCGACAAGATGGATAGTTTGGTTTACAGGGACCGTGTCGTATGGGTTGCCCACCTTGTATAACATCAATACTAGCACATATATCACAAACATAGTTACAATTATTGTATTTATTATCACAGTTCCAGGCGTAGCTGTTCGAGCCAGGAGATGGCCTCCGGTGTCACGTGCAACAAGTCGCCGCTTGTTTCAGAGAAGGCTGTTAACGGGCATTCGTGGGTGATGTGACCCATTGTTTGGGAGGCAGCACCGCATTCATACTCTGGGCTGGAGCGCATTCCCCACCTATGCCAGTACGTATTCTATTCAGTCGAACCCAAAGCTTGCGGGGCAGGTTAAACCATGTGGTGGTTCTTTAGAGTTGAGTAGGGGGTGCCAGGTCGGTGAAACTTTGCCCTGCCAGTCCGACTGCCATTCTTCGTATCCGTTAAAGTTGTTAGTGATTAGCTGTTGTGCCGTTCTGACAGAGCGACTTTTAATCGATTAAAATGTATGAGTTCCTGGTGGATTGGCAAGTCCGGATTCGTGGTTATTTTTTTGTACTCTCGGACCAGGATCCGCTTTCTGCGGATTCTCGGTGGTTCTATATGGGATAGCACTGGCAACCATTCGATTGGTGTAGACTTCATGGATACCGTAATTATCCTCATCGTTTGATTCAGAACTGTGTCGAATTTACGTACGTAGGGGCTGTTTATCCAAGCTGATGTGCAGTATTCGGCTGTTGAATACACAAGACCAAGTGCAGAAGTGCGCAAGGTTGGAGCATCAGCTCCTCAGGTCAATCCAGCCAGTTTGTATAGGATATTATAGCGGGTCCTTAGTTTCGCTGCCAAATTGGTCACGTGTTTGTTGAACGAGAGGGTACGATCCAACGTAACGCTCAGGTATTTAGGGTTGTGATTGTGGCGTAGAACAGTGCCATTTAGAGTGGATTTCAGGCTGGTAGATGTCAGCGTATTGTTGAGATGAAAACAGCAGGTCTCGGTTTTCGCAGCGCTGGGTGTCAGCCTCCACTTCCTAAAGTAGTCCGACAGAATGTCTAGGTTCGCTGACAAGGTAGTTTCTATGTTTCCCATGTTTGAATGCTAGGTTGCCAGGGCCAATTCATCGGCATACATGAACTTACTGCTTGGTGTTTGTGGAAGTTCAGCCACGTATAGATTGAAAAGAAGTGGAGCCAGGACTGAGCCTTGAGGTAGGCCGTTATTAAGCAGCTTCGTGTGTCCTCCATTACAGTATGAAGGGATCTATCGGAAAGCATGTTGTTCATCAGTGCTGTCAGCTTCTTACATTCTATGGTTGTCAGGAATTTATACATTAAGCCCTCCCTCCAGACGGTATCATAGGCAGCTGTCAGGTCTATGAAGGCTACTCCTGTTTTGCTGCGTTCCTCAAAGCCTCTTTCAATCTAGGTCATAAGTGCAAGAACCTGATCTTCGCAGTTGCGACCAGGTCGGAAACCAGCTTGTTCCACAGGTAAGATGTCCAGGATTTGTGGGCTTTTTTAGTTGTAGATTAGTCTCTCCAGTAATTTATATATAGCGCTTAGAAGGGCAATGGGTCGGTAGCTACCAGGGAGGTCGGCAGGCTTTCCTGGCTTGAGAATGGCGATGATTTTAGATCTTTTAAGTTCGCCTGGCAGTTGTTCGGCTTCAAGGATATTAGTGAAGAATATTGCTAACCAGCGCCTCGTGTTTATTCCACAGCAAGCAAAGAATTCTGAGTGTATTTTGTCGAACCCGGGAGACTTGCCTATTATTAAAGATTGAAGTGCTTTTGTGACTACGTCCATGGTAAATTCCCCAGACAGCTGCTCACACATTATAGTTGAGTTTTTAAGGAGCCTTGAACTCCTTTTTTATTTTGGTCGAGTGGGATTTGTCTTTTCTCGCTCTAAACAGGTTCACTATATGGTTCGCTACCTGATCGGCCGTGACGTTGGTAGGCTTCTACATGGTATGCGAGTCGGCTCCTAGCTTCTTAAGTAAACTTCACGCCCTTTTACCTGAGTGTCGGAAGTTCAGGTTTTTAGTTGTTTTATTCCATTTTTTTCTTCCGTGCTTCGTCAAGGTTGTGCAGTAGGGAATCCGCAACATCCGATCTGCCGTTTTCCAAGTAGTCAGCGCAGAGAATCTCATTGGCCTCGGTCCAGCATGGTATACATTTTTTCCTTGTAGATTGTAGGGTGGGTCGTGAATGCCATGCTGCCTCTCAAGCACTTCGACCTATCAGATCTTTTGTGCATAACCTTTAATCTATTCGAGGCCCGTTATTCCGAGACTTCGACTAAAGTTTATCAATTTCCTGGGGGCTAAGTTTCCGATATCGAAGGGCTTTAGGGGGGCCCCTTCCAGAAACTTGAGCCTATTGCAGAAAAGCGCTGGGCATTCGCAAAGCAAATGTTTTGCAGTTTCAGGGAAGTCTCGCAGCAGCGGCAACTATCACTCTCTGTTTTGCCCATCTTTTTCAGGTGGTACCTTAGAGGGCAGTGCCCAGTAAGGAGTCCCGTCACCAGTTTCAAGTCTTTCTTGTCCAATTCGAGAAGCTGAGTAGCTTTCCTTGACGAAAGACTTTCTAGCCTTTTCGCTTGCCTTTGTCCTGGCACTTTATGCCAGTGAGATTTCATTTCATCTGTTTCCCAGCGTCGAACCTCTTCTTTCAAGTGGGCTTTAGAAAGTCCACAGAAGGGTTCTGGGCCGGAAAATTTTGTATTTGCCCCTTCTTTGGCAAGGCAATCTGTTTCTTCGTTGCCTTTAACTCCCTTGTGACCTGGAACCCACATCAGAGTAACCTAATTGTTTGCTGCCAGTTATCTCAGGGACTGTTTACAGTCCCAAGTCAGCTTAGACTCACAAGTGTTTAACTTCAGAGCTTTTAGTGCTGCTTGGCTATCTGATAAAATATAGATTTCTGCCCTTCGGGTGTTTATTTCGATGCACTCCTGGGCACATGTTTCTATGGCATTGTTGTTACCAAGGGGTTTTGAGAGCCTAAAATTTCCTTCCTAGTTGAGGTCCGTTCTCTGTGTAAACTTGGTGGTTTTTTATAACCACTTCAAACTGCATTTCGAAGTCGTACCTAACTGGCATAATATCTGTAGGCTTAGACATGGATTCTAGGGTAATATTTTCCAAAATCTTCAAATGTCCATTCCGATTTCTTGCTCTAAGATTTGTTGTTCTGGCTTAGTCTGAAGGCACTGATTGCTGCTTCTTTCATTACACATAAGTGCAATGGTGGAAGGTTCAGCATTACCTCTACGGCTGCAGTAGGGCACGTAAATGTTGCCACTGTGATTCCCAGACAAGCTAGCTGCTGCACTTTCTGCAGCTTGACTTGTGCCGAAATTTGTTGCATTTTTGGCCACCATATCAATAAAGCATAGGTGATATGAACAGCCAGAAAGTGTCGAACAAGGCACGTCTGGCTGTGCATTGAGTTTGGCAAAAGAAGCATGAAAAGAAATAAATTTATAAGACGAGTGTGAATGGACAAGTCGGTAGAGGTCGACCTTGGCGAACATATCTCGATCAGATTAATATTGTCTTGAAGAAAGGCCAGGTCAAGAGTACCAACAACCGACGAGCATACATAAGAGTTCTGATGAAAATAGAGAAGGGAAAAGATGTGTGTAAGAACCGTAGCAAATGAAAGGAAGTGATCTCTGCCTACCTCTACGGGGAAAAAAAGGAGTGACAATATATATATATGAGGTGTTTTTTTTTAATTTATTTGGGTAGCAGTTAAGAGTGACCAATTTAATAAAAATTCTTTGTTTTTTCAGTCAAGCTTTCGAAAATATTTATTTTCTTTTTCAAGACTTTTCTTTAATATTTTTAATTAATATATGTGAAATCAATTTACAAAATATATACTTACTAACATGAAATTATTAAAAAATTATCGCAACCCCTTATACTTCTTCAAGGCCGTCACTTTCTTCCAAATGGGCGCAGCATATAAAATCACAGACTTGACCACAACCAACATCCTTTTGCACAAAGTATCCGGGCCCCTCATGTTTGGCAATAGCCTAGTAATTGCAGCTGTCTGCTGCCTGGCCTTTTTTACAGGTCCTTCTCACATGTTCGTTAAAGATGACATTATCGTTCAACCAGACGCCGAGGTACTTCACAAACTTACTAGGTACTACAGCTGTTCCCTACATGTCAAACACAATGCCTTCCCTCTTTCTGGGGCCCCTCAGGATTATCGGCTCGGTTTTCTTAATCGAGATTTCCAACCCCTAGTTCCTGATCCAATAGTAAATAATCGACATGGCCTCATTGACCCTATACATGAGATCCTCCTTGAAGTTCGCTACTACCGTTGGGGCCAGATCGTCTGTGAAAGCCGCCGTCATGCACCCCTCGGGCAGGTCAAGTTTCAAAACACCGTTATACACCACATTCCATAAAAGGGGACCTAGAATAGAACCCTGCGGGACACCCTGGAACATACCTATCGGTCTTCTACTACCAACGATCCTTCTTTAAAGAAGTCAGCTATTACATTCTGGAGATAATCACTCACCCCATGCTGCTAAGGGCTTTTATTATCCTGCTCCATTTGGCAGTGTTGAATGCGTTCTTTATCGAAGATCGCCGCACCCCATGACGAATTGGATCGCACTTCCCCTCTCTAAACCCAAACTGTCTCTCAGACATGCCGTTTTTTGCAATGACCTCGTCGTATAGCCTGGCCTTAATCAAATGCTCAAAAAGTTTCCCAATACTGTCGATGAGACATATTGGCCTAAACTTTCTTTCTTCGGCACCTGTATCTCCATTAGGAATCATTGGCCTTCTTCCAACTAGGGAGAAAATTCTGTTTCTGGAGGAGACGGTTCGCAAGGTCTAGAAAAAAGAGTGGGAACTTTTTCACTGCTACCTTGACGGCTTCCGACAGGATGCCATCGGGGCCTGGAGCTTTTCCTGCCTTAAGCTTATCCGCGGCTCTTTTTAGTTCTTCACTGCCAAAGGGAGGTGGATCCAAGCAGGTTATTCTCTCGGGAATCTTCTCATCACCCGTAGGAGGGAAGAGTTCTTCCGCCTTCCGAACCTTCGTTTCATCCGGTATCTCGTATGGATCGTTGTTCTCTGCGCACGAACGTAGGCATCCTACCGTCGTTGATCAGGGTGAGATCCAAAGACTGGAGCCATTTTTCCAGGTATTCTCCCCTTGATCCGGCTGATGTTCAACTCCTCGTCAATCCAGGGATCCACCAAACTCCCCGTGGGAGTTTATTCTACGGAGGGGATATTCTCCATAGATTTCTCCTTTTTGCTGATGTTAAAGGCCTCTTGGACCGGCAAAATCTTCAGGCAGAGCGTCTCGTCAGAGCTCAAATCGGGCCTCTCCTGGTATGAATGCTTCTCCTTATTATCGAAGTCCTTTCTTTCTCCTCTCTCACGTATCATGGCTGCCACCTCTGCGTCCGACCCTCCGAACACCTCGGGGTCCGTGCTGTCTCCACCCGATTGACCGAGGTCAATCTCTTCGTGTAAAAGCTCCTTCAGGCATCGCTCTCTGCATCTCATTTTTTACATCCCTGTGCCATTCAACTCCTCAGCGCGATGATGCTACACCTTGAGTTTGGGATGGATTTTTTTGCCGCTGGTTTTCTTCATCGGGACACTTCTGTCTGGGTTATCATGCCATAGCCAACGAGTCCCTGTTTTTAGGCGCCGGGAGCTCGCCGTTCGCCCCCTCAATTCTGATTCGGTGCGTTCGGCTGTAACAAGGGCTGATGATCTTGTACTGGCTTTTTCTGGTGTCACCTAGTCGGCATCAGTGACCCTACCAGTACCCCACCGGCTATTTTGAGCTGTTTCTTAGCTTCGCTGCCTGTTCCCGTCCCGGAGGCTCAAGGACAAAGAGCTACTGAGCCACTCCACCAACGTCAAGGTCTTACAGCTCCTAGGAGATGGACCCGAATAAACTAACAATCTGCAACATTTACCTACCTGATTTTACCTGGAACAAAAATGAAACTTATGACCTGATAAGACAACTTTTGACTCCTTTTATCTTCACAACCATTTAAGGGTATCAAAGAAATGTTATATTAGAGGGAGAATATTTAAAAAATTAATTGACGAATTTAACTTGGTTATTCCTATCAACGGAACAGCTACCTACGTGAATAGTTGTTCTTGCCGCCTATTAGCTATTGATGTCACTTTATGTTCGCCAGAAATGGCTCTCCTCCTTCATGTGGAAATGCCTAGACGATCACATTTTAAGTGACCGTATCCCAATAGCCATTGACTACGCAGGTCGACCAATCACAAAATCCCCTACCAACCGGATGCAGATCAGAAACGCCCACTGGCAACTGTAGGAGGAAAAACAAAAGAACTAAATAAACGAATTGAAGGTGTAGATTCAGCAGTTATAAATCTTGCTGAAGAAATCCTTCAACCTGCACATGCCTTAGTCCCAATTTCTTAAGGACAAAGAACCATATCTCTGTTCCATGTTGAAATGCAGAAATAGCAACAGCCATATCAGAGAAGAAAAAAGCATTCAACCAATTTCAACATTATCTAACGATCGAAAATCTCACCAAATTATAAAAATTGCGAGAAATGTGCCGAAAGATATTTCTGAAAACCAAAAATAAATTATGGACACATTTTGTTTCAACTTTGAATACATCATTTGCTCTGATTTACTAAGTTCCCTCCAAACGCTGCAAAAACATTTCAGCAAGAAACCACAAAAAATCATCTCCCAGCTTAATTATCTTCAAACACAAGGCAAAACCATCATTCTTGTCTGGAAATGAAAGACACCGCAGCAAAACTAGCAACTACAAATGACGTCGATGAAAATATCCCCATATCTCCTAAAGATTGTAAGAATTACTGCAAGAGAGAAATATCTAGAAACTGGGACAATAAATGGATAAACTTCGAATCCAAACTTAAACATATAAAATCTAATTTAAAAAATATCAGATATTTACATGAACTCACAAAGAAAGAACAAGTTATCATAACAAGACTCAGAAAATGTCATACCATCTTATCCTCTAGCTATATGTTGACGAGAGAAAGACAACCCTAATGTGAAATATTCTCATCCACCTTAACTGTAAAACTTATAATACTACAATGCCACTAATACGAAAATTCTCGAAGACTCTACAACATCCCGAATATTTTGAAAGACTGCCTAAATAGTGAGAAAATGAAAGATACTCTAGAATTTCTGAAAACTACGATACCATTCAATAAAATCTAGTATAATAAATAAAGAAAAGGCTAATGACTTCAGAAGTCGATGCCTTAAACGAACAAAAAAAAATAATATAGTAAAAATAACGACGTAAACGAGGTCACAGTGGCAACGCCTGAAGTCGCGTACGGAAGGGAACTTGAGTCGTCCCAGGTCGTCACCATGCGAAGTCCCCAAACTGAAAACAACACTCAACACAACAATCCAACATTTACGCTAATAATCAAACCTAGAACATTTGAAGTGAAACAGATCCAAAGAGATAGAAACTGCTTATTCCGAGCCGTTAGCTTATTCATCCATGGAACACAGAAACAACATATGGAAGTTAGACAAAAGACAGTCAGCTACGTCCGGAAAAACTGGAATGAGGTGAAAACATACCTAGTGGCAACTGACCCATGGGAGAATGATAGAAACTGCTGCTACACCATGAGACAGGACGGTACATATGGTACCAGCGTAGAGATATTGGCACTATAGGAAAACCACAAGTTAAACATTAACGTCTATACATCAACGCAACAAACAAGTTCACGCCAGATCAACCAGAAAATTCTTCTTTTTTTTTTAGTTCTACAACCTTAGGTGGGTCTTGTCTTCTGACTGCACTACATGCTTTCATCTTGCACGGTCGTTCATTAAAAGTGAATCAAACGGTATATCCATTGCTAACAGGTCTGCTTTTATGTCCGTCTATCGCAGTTGTGCCGCTTTTCTGTTGGCACCTCTTCCCAGATCAGTTTAAACTGTCTGTCATTTAAAACACTGTACACATGACCCGCCCATATGAGGCGCTGGGACTTTATTTCTTGTACAATATCGGTGTCGTTATAAATTGCTTTTATTTCAGTTCGTCTTGATGCGGTATTAGTTTGTACTCGGGTAAAAGGACAGACCAAAAAAACCAGCATCTGTCAAAAGCAAAAGAACAAAAACAAAAGAGCTTAACCTCCTTCTGACAGGAAACTTAAACAAAGGACACTTTGAACTTCTACAGTCGGTCCCAAACATCGAAAAGTGAGCGACCAAACAAAGGACGAGAGAAAAAACACCAAACAAGGCATCCAGCAGCCAATCAAAATACCAAGTTAACAATAAAAAAAACTGGGAAAACCAGAAAGGATCAAGTGGATAGTCAATGAGCGCAAAGAAATAATCTGGTGCCATCTCTACACAGTAGAAGGAACTGGAACAGCCAACATCAACCAAACATTTAGGCTCTGGAAAACTCGGAACTCACACTCAAAACACAACCTCACTGCAAAGACCTGGCTACGCAGAGAAGAAACATCCCGCAACGGAACAAAATTAGCGACCCAAAATTAGAAAATATCCTGAACGAAATAAAAGCCGAGATCCACCCAAACAATAGTAATCAATATTAAAAAAATAGAACAGAAAGAAACAGAAGATAAATAAGATACGGATAAAGAACAAAAGGAAGCACCAGTGCTAGAGATATAGAGCAAAGAAATAGAAAGCAATAAAAGACCCCACAGCAGAGAACAAGACAATCATATTCACAGAGCAGTAACAGAAGATCATAATGCTGCCTGCAGTGAGCTTAGAGAGAAAATACTGACCATCCTAAAAGAAGTAAGAATAAAATAATTGACAACAGAAAAGCAAAAGAAAAAAAAAACAACCAAATGAATACAGAAACCTAACGGCAGTCATCAACCTTGCGTACGCCACAGCAGCAACATTGAACATTCTGATACCAGAAATAAAATGGAAACAACCTAAAGCAAGAGAAGGAGAACGACCATGAAAGCGAAGAATCCAGTGCCGAATAGCAATGTTGAGAAAAGATCTATCACAACTGAAAGAGACCCTGCGCTCAGCAGAACAATGAAAGAGAAAAAAAGAGAACCACATTACCAAGGACACTCAACTCACGGCAACACAATAAAAATTAAAACAACAAATAGCAGCTAAGTAGAAGAAAATTACCGGTTGGTGCAACACACCCACCAATTCTACCCCCCAAGGTCGATGCCACTGACGTCATGTGACCTTATTCTAACTACACGGATTACGTGACCTTGTGTGTTTTTTTCTAATTGCACAATTTACATAGGATCTCAAGACTCGAAAATAAAAAAAACAACGGTACGGCGCTGCTGATGCACAAAAAACTCGCTTCGTATTTTATGTCTTTTTGTCATGGATTCAAGGGCAGATTATTACAAAAAACTGTGAGAGCCGATGGCACAATCTTAATTATAGTTTAAATACATGTAATTAGATTAATTTTGGTGTGTTTTGAAGAACATTAATATATGAATACTAGGTTTTCTGGATAAACCGCGTTTAGAAAATTTGTTTTCTCGACGTTTCGGCTCCCGCTTTGGAGCCATTATCAAGAGTTAGGTTAGGGTTAGGAAGGGTAAGGTTCAGTACGTTTTCGTGGTCGCAATCTGCCTACTCCACTGGTCGTACTGCATCGGTCAGTTGTCTCTGAGGTCTCAATCTGCCTACTCCTCAGGGACAACTGACAAGCACTGCGACGTAGCTGGGTATTTATAGGACTGGAAATGGAGGAAGGTAGAGGCGGGTGATTGGAGGGCGGTTGATTAGAAGGTGGGAAATCGGAAGGCGGTAAATAGTAGTTGGGAGATTGGCGGGTAAGTAAAGGTTTCCATGTCGGAGGTAATCGTTGGCCGTCATCCCTTTTGTTTACAATTGGGAAGTTTCTCTATTTCTATTGCTTCTCTGATTATACGAGGTTTAAAGGATCGGATTGTTGCTATTGTTCTTATTTTGGGAAAATCGATAGTGTGGCCTGTTTGGATTCTGTGTTGGGCTAATGCATTGTTGTATATATATATATATATATTGATTAAGGCTGCAAAAAATTATTTTGGAGTCTACAGGGTGGCTCAAAAAAGTGTGACATATCAAAGTTGTGTTTTTTTAATGAAACACCCTGTATTTCGTTACACTTTTGAATAGTTCAGGAAAAAATAATGTGATTTTATATAAAGTACCATGTAGCTTACTATAATCGTTCTCGAGTTATTAATTTTTTTATGAAAATGCTAGGTACAATTGGAAACTAAATAACATCAAATTGTATAAAAGTTATCACTTTGAATTCTGACCTAGCATAAAAGAGGTTTTGGGCTATTGATTTCAATAGAACCCGTTTCTCAATATTATACAGATTGTTCAAAAATCATTGTCAATTTTTTATAATTTCGGACAAAGATAACTTTATTATTTTAAATTGAACACCCTGTATTTTTTGGGTCCGAACTATACTATACCTAATCTAAATAGTTTTTCAGATATTGGCTTTAACAAATAGTAGTTCTTATTTCAATGCATTTTTTGACTTAAGATAGCTTTAAAACGACATTTATTCAACTTGTTAAAAGAATTCTTATTACCAGCTATTTTATTTTACGTTATTTAAAACATTCACTGAATTATTACCGTCGAAAATAAAAACTTTCCCATTTAAGAGCGGATAGATATGATTTTAGCGATTGGTGAGTATTTAAAGAATTGCCTTTTGGTGGTGAGCGTGTATGCCCAAAAATATCCAGACCGAAATCATCCAAACAAGTTGGTTCTCAAACGATTGCTACATGAATTTTGTAGGACTTTAAATGTAGCTTATGAAAAGGCAAATAGACAAAAACCTTTCATTGCAAATGAGGAAAATAAATTTCTTATTATGGGATCAATTATATAAAACCCTTCATGAAGACTGCTTTTCAAAGAGTGACGACTCAAATATTATTAAGTGTTAAGCAGTTTTTCATAGAGAGAGTGGCTCTTTGTATTCAACAGGATGGTCATCATTTTGAGCAGCTACTTTGAATTAAATACATTTGTGTTTCTTATTTTGTTGTTGTTTTGGTTGAATAATTAAAAAATTGTATAGTCTGTTTAATGAACTACTATCAGAATATACAAAGTAAATATTTTCGATAAAGTGAAGTATAACAACTGTCAATGAGAATTCTGTGAGCAAATCAAATAAATGTCGTTTCAAAGCTATCTTGATTCAAAAAATGCATTGAAATAAGAACTACCAATAACAAGAAAACTATTTAGGCAAGGTATGGGGAATCCAAATATGAAATGAAAGATAATTGAATTTTATATTGTTTAAACCAAAAAAATACTGGGTGTTTCATTTGAAACAACAAAGTTATCTTTGTCCGAAATTATAAAAAAGTGACAATGATTTTTGAACATTCTGTATAATATTGAGATACGGGTTTTATCGATATCAATAGTCCAAAACCTCTTTTATGCTTGGTCAGAATTCGAAGGGATGATTTCTATACATTTTGATGTTATTTAGTTTCCAATTGTACCTAACATTTTCATAAAAAAATCAATAAATCGAGAACGGTTATAGTTAGCTTTTATAAAATAGTATTATTTTTTATTGAACTATTTAAAGGTATAACGAAATACAGGGTGTTTCATTTAAAAAAACACAACTATAATATGTCACACTTTTTTGAGCCACCCTGTAGACTATAAAATAATTTTCTTTTGCAGCCTTAATCAATATACATATAATGAAATGGGGAAATTTCCGATAAAATGTATGGTTTGGTTTACAGGGACAGCCCCACCCTGTATATTAGTTTTTTTTAATTGATGCAGGTTTGTGAAAAACATTTTTAAATTATTTGATATTTGTCCAGTTTTTAAGTAGATTTAAGATCATACACCGGGACGATATCGAACATATTGAAATGTAATTTTTTTTTAAAAGTTGAATTATCTTGCGATACTACATGGGCGTGCAGTCAATGTGGGAACGATTAACGCGTTTTACGTAGACAGTAAGAAAAAAAAGCGTTTGCAGTTTGATATTCATTATATCTGATTTCAAGATGAGTTCAAATCCAATTTTAGTAAATCTACTTAATGGTGTTACCGATAATAATCCAAATGTGTCTGCTGTAGTCTTCGAAGATTTTGATTTTGATCAATTTAATGTGACATTGAGCGAAGGGTGTTGGCAGGAAAACAAATGAATGAAGTACTGCATAGCTTTATGAACAGCCTGAAAGTGTCAAAAAAGGCACGTATGCCTGTGCATAGAGGTGTATTGGTTCCTACACTTATGTATGGTAGTAAATGTTGGGTTTGGCAGAAGAAGCATGAAAATATGATTAATGCTGCGGAGATGAGTAGTCTGAGAAGTATAGCTGGAGTGACTCGGTTGGATAAAGTAAAAAATAGTGAAATAAGAGAACGCTGTGGTGTAAAAAAAGATGTGGTTACAAAGATAGACAAAGAAATGCTTAGATGGTTTGAATACTTAGAAAGGATGAATGAAGGAAAAGAAGAAAAGATGTTTAAGAACCGTAGCGAGTGGAAGGGAGTGGTCTTACCTATACGGGCGTGACTATATGTATGTATGTAAAAAGCAAAGCAGATAAAATTGAATTTTTTTTAATGAAACACCTTGTAAGTTAATTTTTGGTTTTTACATGTAAGTAAATAAACTTTTATTTTCACTATCTACATTATCACAGTTGTTCGAGATTGACGCTCATTGATGTTTATTGTTAAAATCATAAGTATTTGACATATTTGGTACCAACTACTGACGAGCATGTATATGAGCGCTAATGAAAATAAAGGAAGCAAAAGATGTGTGTAAGAACCGTAGCAAGTGGAAGAAAGTGGTCTCTGCTTACCTATACGGAAAAAGGCGAGACTATATGTATGTATGTATGTATTTATTATTATACAAAGACATAAATATTTTGTTTTCTGTATTTCAGATTCGTAGAAGGCACCTTTAATTGAATTTTTATCTATATCTTCAAGAATATAAGTTGTGGGATATGGACTGTTGACTTTGACAATTTTAAACAATTCCGTAGAAAAGTTAAATTCGCTCTCTGTTTAGAGATTGTAGTCCCCTGAGCCAGGAAAACATGGAAAGAGGGTTAATGAAAGCCCATCGAACTCAGTTGACCGTTCATAAGAATTTCTTTGAACTGAACGAACGTGTCAATGTCAACACGCATTGTTTACGAATTAATTGTATTTATTAAACAACGAATCGTCTAGCAAGAGTTGTGTGTTTTTATATTTTGTCATAACCGGGTCGTGGCGCGAACTGCTTAGTTTGCCTTCCTCGGTTCAAGTTCAACATTGTAAACAAAACATCTAGTCGTAATGTTCAATTAGTTTAATATAGTATTTAGGAAAACGTTCCTACGGTTTCCCGTAACCTTAAGGTGCCTAAGTACAACATGCACATAGACGGAGACGTAAGAATCCTGATGTACGTTTTAGTCACTATTCTGGTGCTTAAATTCATTTGGTCTGTCTGGATAGTACACCGCCGAGCTCTGAAGAGGAACATACAGAGGAGTGTCGTAACTCAGCAAAACCCCACTTTTACCGCCTAATCAGTTAAACAGTGTTGTGCATGGACAAAGAATAAGACAACCAGTGACATTCGGTAAGAACTATTTAATTCATTTTTGTACCATTAAATATTTTATCATGAATCTATTTCACAATTATCGTCACAAGTTATTTACATTTTTCCGCACACCTGACACAATTAATGATAGTAAAAACAATCTATGAGCATTTTCGTTTCGAAATTTTATTTATTTATTTATTTACATAATTGCCAATAACAATTCTCCTTTTCATATTAGCCACTGTTTAAATGCCCCAGATAAATTGGGAAAATTTTGAAGACTTAATAGTGAATCTAGTAGCAGAAATAAAAAAGAATGGCAAGAGAATTTTAAAAAAGGCAAAACCAAAGAGTCTCGAGATTAGGGATGATATTATCAACAAACACGTAGAGTCACTAAATAGATTAACTTGGGTATTAGCACAAAATTGGTCCGTTTTAAACACTGACCAAAAGAAATTTTGTAACGAAAAATTTCTGAGAGCTAGGGATAAGGTCATCAGATCATTTTTGATATTAGATTGCAAATATATCGTGCCAAATTCTCGCACATCTCCTATCGACATAACAAATTTAGAAGCTTTAAGTGATAGTGAAGATGAAGACAATATGGCGCTAACACCTATAGAATTATTTAATATAGCTAGCAAAATCAATCTTACCGAATTTGACGGCTCATTCGAAAAATTAACTGATAAATTAAATGCTGCTTACATCTCAGAGGGAATGCTCCTCGAGTTAGCAATATATATATATATATATATACAGGGTAGGGCACCCCATACGACACGGTCCCTGTAAACCAAACCAATAATATTTTCGGGAATTTCCCCATTTTATTATATGTATATTGATTAAGGCTGCAAAAGGAAATTATTTTGGAGTCTACAGGGTGGCTAAAAAAAGTGTGGCATATCAAAGTTACGTTTTTTTAAATAAAACGCCCTATATTTCGTTAGACTTTTAAATAGTTCAGGAAAAATTAATACGATTTTTTAAAAGGTACTATGTAGCTAACTATAACCGTTCTCGAGTTATTGTTTTTTTTATGAAAATGCTAGGTACAATTAAAAACTAAATAACATCAAAATGTATAGAAATTATCACTTCGAATTCTGTCCAAGCATAAAAGAGGTTTAAGTCTAATAATTCCGATAAAACCCGTATCTCAATATTATACAGAATGTTTAAAAATCATTGTCACTTTTTTATAATTTCGGACAAAGGTAACTTTGTTATTTCAAATGAAACACCCAGTATTTTTTTGGTTTGAACAATATAAAATTCAATTATCTTTCATTTCATATTGGGATTCCTCATACCTTACCTAAATAGTTTTTCTGTTATTGGTAGTTCTTATTTCAATGCATTCTTGGAATAAAGATAGCTTTGAAACGACATTTATTTGGTTTGCTCATTTGGTAATCTCTTTTATTGTTTTTAGATTATATTTTGAACATGTTCATTGGGAAAGTGATATTAATTTTTATTTTTTTGTTAAATTTTATTTTTTGTGTAATTCAGCATTAATTGCAGTCTAATATAATTTTGTTTTCTGGAGTTCTTATCAGTTTTGTATATAAAAATGGAACACTTCTGTTAGCTTCTGTTTTAATTGTGAATTGAATATAACTATAATAATTATTAAAAGTATCAAATATCTTGTTTTCTTTCCTTCAGGTATGGCACAAATAATATCATTAACATATTTCCTTTTTAAAGAAATATAAGTTATAGGAAATTGAAATTTCTACAAAAAATGTCTCATAATATTTTTTTCATAAAGTTAATGGTTGCTTCGGTAAATAAGAAAAATGTAAAAATTTTAAATTAATCAAACTTTAACGTTAAATAACTTTTAAAAACATAAATATATCAAAAAACTGTAAAACCTTTTTTGTAGAACGTTAAATTCTCTATAAGAATATGTTTTGATTATTTTAAAATATTATCTTTAACGTGTATTGTTAAGCCTATGGGTTGTTTGATAAGTCGTGCACACTTAACAACAGTTTAAATTTATTACTAACAAAATACAATTCTTAGGACTAATAAAGTAGTTACTGACAATCTAATTAAATCTCACTTCTATAAAGCACTATTTACTCAACTAATTCACTAATTAATTCCAACTAACTGTTTTTCAATTAATTAACTGTCACTATGATCAGTCCTCACGATGAAACTAAGATCTAGATGATATGTGTGGGAGTATTTCAGTGATTTTACAGTAGCAATGAGTTCCTTTCTCTTGACGAAATAATTCTGCTTAGCTTTGCCCAATATTTTATTGAAGTAGCCAATAACTCTTTCCTTTCGTGGGAATGCAGTTGTCAATTTTATTTTTAAATAATTAAATGCTTGTTGACATTCTGAACTCCAATCAAAATTAACATTGTTCTCTGTCAGTCGATAAATTGGTTTAGCAGTCTGTCCAAAGTCTTCTACGAATTTTTGGTAGTAAGTTCATAATTCCAAGAAGCTTCGGACCTTATGTTGGTTTTAGGTCGAGGCCACTTCTTGACGGCATTAATTTTGTTGGTTCGATTTTAATTTTATTCTCTAAGATAACGTGAAATTCTGAAACTATGAACACTCTTCGATTCAGCTTAAGGTGAGCATTCTTTAACCGCGAGAAAACTTCTTCCAAGTTCTTTAAACGGTTCTCAAATATCTTTCCCATTACCATCACATCATCCAAGTAAAGCAAACATGTTTTCCATGAGAGGCCTTTTAAAACCAATTCCATTAGTCTTTTGTAGGTAGCTGGACCATAACTTAATTTTAATGGTAAAACTTTAAACTGGTACACTCCGTTTCCAGCAGAAAATGCTGTCTTATCCTTGTCTTCAGGATAAACTTCTACTTGCCAATGGCCGCTTTTCAAAAGGTGAAAAAATAATTTGAACCTGCCGGAGTGTTCAGTGTGTCATTAATTCTTGGTTACTCCGTTGAGTCAGCAATAATTTACACATAATTGTGTTGACCCATCCTTTAGGGTAACTAGTATCACTGGTGACGACCACAAACTTAATGATTCTTCGATCACGTCTTCTTTTAGCATGTCATTTATCATTTTTAAAACTTCTTTCTCTTTACAAATGGTGCCTGTCAAATGGAGTAAGCGTCCGCAGTATTGATGCGGTATTGCACCAAGTTTGTTTGCCCCGTTAATGTATTCGTGGCGACATCTAGATGGTCCTCTTTAAATTTTCTTTTTAAGCCACATGTCATTATCTGTTGTAAGGTGTTTTAAATTTTCTATAATCATTTCTATCACAATTGGATCGATGCTTTAAGATTCTGTTTCCAACCTTCCTTACAGATAGTTGTTCATATTCATAAGTGGTCAGGCAATAAATAATCCGTCATTTCTGTATTCGTTGGTTCCAAATATTCCTGTGTTTAAAACTCCAGGTTATCCTTTTAGTCTGGTCATTCTAAGATTTCCCTAGGATATGGTTATCTTCTTCAACAAGAATTCTCATTGTTAGAATCTCTTTATCACTATATCTATTCAAAAAAGTCTTTCTATTTCCGATCTCTGAGAAGTAAGTCATTTCGTTCCAAAATGTCCATCCCCAAAACACACTAATTCAGTAAGCCTGCAAGAGAGATCTCTCAAACAATTGGCTCAGTTTGACCCGTAGCTGTCTCAAATTCCTCGCTGTTGATCTCAATGGTTTTTGTATTATGTCTTAGCGGACAACTGGCGTCTTTCTTTATTTTTTAATTCTCTTCGTCGAGGGCTTCTGGATTTGGATCTAGCCGTTACTCAGCAGTTCCTTTGTAAATGTTCTGCTTTTCCACATCGAACTGTATGGGGTCGGCTTCAGAATAGCCCCAGGGTAAATCCTGCCTGTCGTAAGAGGCGACTAAAAGGATAACCGTAGGTGGAAGATGGTCTCATCGCCCGGTGAAATACCACCATATCGACTTTGTGTGCGGTGAAATGGATCATTCCATGTTTCAGTGTTCGGTCGATACTTTCCGGTCTCCCTCTTTCCTTTTCCCCAATTCCGCCTTTATTTTCAGGTGCATCCTAATAGTAATAATGATGAAGTCTCCTAGAGTAAAACACTCCGGAAGCAAAATACCTCTCCATTCGGATTTCCGGGCGAGAGGTACTCGAGGGGACTCAACATTAAAGATTAATTTTTGTAACATCCGTGGACTCAACAAGAACATCAATGACGTCCACCATCACCTACAGACGAAAAAACCGGATATTCTGGCTCTAACAGAAACACAAGTAAACTCGTCCACCAACAAGGTCCATATGCTTTGTCCTGGTTACAAACTCCATTCTCGAATCAGGTTCAAAGGTGGAGTCTGCCTTTCATGTCAGCGTGAAGAGAGTTTGGAACCGAAAGACTTTGATGTGATGTGGTTTAAGCTATCTGATACCAAAGTGACTAAGTTCCTCTGCTGCCTTTACCTATCACCTAATAAACCTTCATATAACAACCTCTTTGAGTTTTTATCACTCAAACTGGACTACATTCAGGAGAACCATCCAACAGCTGAAACCATAATCATGGGGGACTTTAATGTACATAACGCTGCCTG